>OZ026628.1:34719486-35274486 GCA_964020975.1 Hermodice carunculata | reverse complement strand
AAACAAAAAAACAAAAAAACAAAGAAAACAAAAAAACAAAACAAAAAAAAAAAAAAAAAAAAAAAAAGAAAAAAATCTAAAACAAAAAAAAACCACACGAAAAAATGCAGTCAGTGAGTTGCAAAGCTGGCTAAATACGGAAATATCTTTACACGTTTTCAAAGGGGGGGGGGGGGCAGCTGGACGCTGGTTCAAATAATAATAAAGGTACAGAAAATAAGAGAATGTACAAATAATGCATGGTACGAACTAATGAAATTTAAAGGGATTCCAGTACATGCTTAGAGCTAATAAAAATGCCAAGTTCCCTAGTACGGAGAGCCCCTTACTCCCACCCCCACCCCTTTTCAAGTACCCAGGAAAGGACCTGGGGCAATGTCATAATTTTAACATTATTTTGCTCACCTCATCTAGACCACTTGTTTCCAAGTGACCTCTCAGGTTTGCCTACAGGGGTATTTCGTGATTTGGAATGGTTTAAAAGTGATCCCCGTGTCTAACCAATGAGGCTAAGAAAATATAGGCTCCTTGGTCTAACCAAGGAGTAGAGAGACTCGAGAGGAGGGAAGTCTCTCGGTTTCAAACAACTTTGTTTGGTATTTAAAAGTGTTGTAATCCAATTAATTGGTGTTTTGCTTTGATTTTACTTGATGGGTCGAGTTAATTACTGAGATCGTTATCAGCGGCCGACTCTCCCCTCCTTGGTCCAACTGTTACTGTTTTCTCTGCCTCGCTCATCTTGTATGGTCCATGGTTTTGATCAGTGAATGGCAACATGTCGGTTTTGGTGACTGTAGCCATGGCGACGCTGCTACACGTGTGGGTTCTGATTGGCCCAAAGTAAAGGCACCTGGCCGTCTAAATTTACAATGCAGCCAGCCCTTTCCATGATTCATGACTCACGAATAGGCCTACCAGAGAGGGTTTCCTCAACCAGGTTATTATTTGATCTTATGATCCAGTGGAATTTTAATCAGAATGAATTTCCAAAGAATTTAAGCAAACATTGGAACTGAGAGCAGTGGATTAAATAAGAAAACTGGTAGGCAGGCATTCTATAGTTTGGTCAAGCTGTTGACTAGCCCCAAGGGACCTCTCCACGCTCTGGTGGCTTGCAGTTAGCCAACAGAGCATGGAGAGGCCCCTTGGGGCTAGCTGTTGATATAAGTACGATGGAATGACCAACGGATAAAAAAAATCCACATTACAGCGGTACAGACAGGGATAACACAAACTATTATTATAATTGGATTTAGCCTATTAATATGGAAGTAATACATTAATAGATCTAGGCCTACCAAGCCCAAGGCTATATATAGTTTATCAATGTACCTATACTCGATATGTTCATATTCAGACTCAGGAATCATTTATTTGACCATAATGTTTTGAAAAAATACAAATTATTGTCGAAACGCGTGGGCAAGAACGCTGTTATCATCACTTGCTAATCTATCTTTATGTGTGAGGAGTTGCCGGTGTCTGAACAGACACCGGCAGCTCCTCACACATAAAGATAGATTAGTATATTAATCCATTCATCCCACTCAGTATCAAAACGTGGTTACATGGTTTTAGCACTTTCTGGTAGTGGTAGACTGGAGATTATTTATTGTTGTAACTGCTCACCAAATATGCCCTCAGTCGATTCAATTAGTTGGTGATATTGGCCATGAAGCACCAAGTACGTCTTCCTGCTTTAAAAATAAGGTACATTACTCCATTAACTAATTTAAAGGTATCTTGCAATCATTATGGTACTTTTGTAAATAAAAAAAATCGTTGTCCATGTAGAGTGAAAACCTGTCATAATGACACCATCCGTTCCATACGAAATGTGTCGGATAACTGAATGTCAGATAATTGAGTCAAATAACAAAGAAAACTTTTCCCATGAAAATTTGAGTCATTATATCGAATGCTTCAGACATCTCAGTGTCGTTATAATGAGGTTTCACTGTATAGCCATTGAGATCAGGGCTAGAATTTTGCCGCCAATTCGAGATTCCATTCTTGTAAACATTCCCCTAAACTTGTCGTCCATTAAAAAGAAAATCAACTGACAAAAATCCGAACAGATTCTTGCAAAATATTGTAAAATTTTGTCTCTGGAAATGTGATCAAATTGTAAATCAATTTGGAATAAACAAATTGAAGTCATCTGACTAGTGATTGAGAGCCTCAGAGGAAAAAGTAAAAACACAATGAAACTTGCTTTTTGCCGGTATCTGTAACATTATGTCAGTAGCTGCATGGCCAAGACATTGCAGATGTGTGGAAAATATAGTGCAAACATTTTGAGAATTCAGTGCCTACAGATTTATGACCCATATATGATCTTACAATTCTTTTTTTTTTTTTTTTTTTTTTTTGTCTTTGACAAAAATCCTGACATTGTTTATTGAAGGTATTTGAAATGTTGCTCTGTTTATAAAGGTTACTACTATGTTAGGAGCAAGTTTGTGGCATAGCTTCAGTTTTTTGTGTGCTACTCCTTATTGATCAGATTAGACAGATCTCGGAAAAAAGACACACTGTACAAATATAAATGTTCCTTGAAGTCCAGATACGCTCAGTTTTAACTCTTAGTCGACAAGCTATATATGACATTCATAAAGATATACATACATGTGCATAAATACTTTGCTCATAAAAAAATATAAATATAAGATTAAATATAAACCTTGCCAACCAAGAACAGAGCTGAATTAATCTACATGTAGATTCTGATCTGATCCTGGTGACTTCCTTCACATTAAGCTGACAGAGAATAAGCAGGGCTACCCTAAATAAGTTAATAAACATAGCAGTGTGTATCAGTCCTTCGGTTCTTACATGTAAAAATGTGACCAGACCAGCAGAAATTCAGGCAAGACCTATATAAAAGTATAGGGGCTTTTCAATTTTTTAAACCAAATTACTGATAATCATGAACAAACTTTTCGCATACACAGAAATACACTTGGCTGCTGTTGTATTACCTTACCATATGATTCTTTTTTAGGCTAGGCAGTAAAGTCATAAAGGAGGATGGGTTACTGCAACTATAATCACTTAAAGGTAATCTGGACCAAACACCTTATACATGTGTATTTGCAATAAAGTGTTTGAGGACAACAAGTGATTTTCCTACTATACAGTAACATGATAATGGATAATAATCTAGCAGCTCCTCAATTGTCACAAGAAGAGACTCATTGCAATTGGTTACTGAATATGCTCCAACCTGTTCCAAATATGAGGACTTAAACCTGTCACATAGTAACAAAACATTATTCCGGTGAATGTAAATCAAAGTGATCTGTCCAAACACAAGTTCACCATGATGAAATTCAATGGGTACCATCATGTTAGATTTGTAGTAAATTCCACTGTATTTTACTTTCTGAGCTATGTGTACAGTAAGATCAGTGCCAAGACCCTTTTCGCTCAGCAAGGACTGTACATGTTCCTTCAGAGAACTGATATTGAATTCCACCACTGAGAACACCTCCAGATCAGGCTTTGAAAACTTCCCAGAGAGTGTATGTGTGACGGAGAGTAGTTGGTGTCGTTGTGCAAAGTTTGGATCACATTCTTGAAATTGTGAATAATGGGTATCAAATGCTTGAAGCAGCTATGTTTTGCTCCAAATCACATGCACCATAACCTAACAAGTGGTCCATACATTTGAATTAGGTCTGGGTAGTGAAGCATATAATGGAATTTTGGCTTCAATGAAAATTCTGGAAAAAGTTCAATCAGAAGTCCATGATGTTCTTGAAGAAGTACATCCAAATATGCCACATTACACTCAGCAAGCCTGGGAGCAAAAGATAGTTCTACAATTTCTTTAAGACGAAGAATAAGCTCAAAATGTCTGTTGCTCTCAGGAATTTTTGACCAAACCATCAAAGGGAAGAGTCTCAAAAAACACCACATTCTACCAGCATTCATTTTCAGTGACCCCTTAGATTCAAAATTTGAAGCTATTTCAACCGGCTTATTTTGTGAATCTAACAAACCATATTTGAAGTTATGGATTTGTTTGTTCAAAAAATCATATGTTATATGCCCATCTTTCACCAATTTGGGAATGACAAGAGCAAATTCATATTGGAGAAGCCCTTCCAGTATATCATGCATAATGTCGGGTGGCAGCCCATTTATAACATGGAAATATTTTAGCTCATTTAAAGGAGATACACATTTTATTCCATAGAGCTTTGTCATTTCTTTGTATCTTTTGACTCTTTGACTTTGTATGTTATAGGTTTCAATAGTCCTCATGGTAAATTCTGAAGTGTCTATGCAAGTCTGCATAGATGAACGAGGAGCTATACAAAACCTGCAGAGTCTTGATTAACGGGAACCAGGAAAACTCTCTAAAAATCCACCAATGAAATTGCTGCCTAAGTTATCTCCAGCGACAACAGCAACAGTACCGAAACACTTCCTATTTGCATTTTTTACAAAAATCCCTTTTTGCTCTAATGTCTTGATATCTAACAAAAGAGGCTGCAAAATTCGGTTTAACCCAAAGAAATGGAGGTCCACAACTTTGGTCAATATGACAAGCTGGACAGCATGTAGTGAACTGCGATTCTGTGGGTACAAATTACCCAAAATATAATAGAATGCTGCTATCTTGTGCTTTTGTTTGTGGCTGCCAGGTGGATTGACAACTTCAAATTCATCAAAATACAAAATATTTGTAATGCATTTGGATCTGACTGGAATAGATGATTTTCATGGAAAACACTTCCATCACGAAAATCAGAAAATTTTCCTGACTCAGAACTTTGAGGATTACAAATTTGAGAAAGTACATCTTCTTGGCTCAAAGTGCTATTTAATGTTTCCAATATTGGAACATATTGAAAACTGCACAATTTTCCTTTGGCATTCATTCTTAACTGATGATTTTCTGGCTCGATATAACCAAAATTTTCCTTGTTATACTTCATTCTTTTCCAGTCAGTTCCTAGCATTTCTGTTGCCTTGTGAACACCTTCTAAGCTGACTAATGCTTTGATCTCAGCTTGGCTATCTTCACTCAAAGTGTGTGTATTTAAGAATATTTCTAAGTTTGATTGCTTAAAATGACCACTTACAGTTAAAAGCTCACAAAAATCCTGATGATTCAGTTGTACCGTTTTGACAGGGAGAGTGCACTGTTCTTGTATTTTCAACAATAAATGTGCATAGCTCTTTACAAATGTGTTTTCAAAACTATCTTTGCTAATAATGAGTTTGATTCTAATTCCGACTCATCCTGGCTACAGTAATATGTGAGACCTCATTCTCATGAAAATGGACTGGTTGCCATGCAGGGTCAAGATCTTCCACTGTGGCCTGTTTATGAATACGACAGCAGTGTGACGTGTAAGAACTGTACACAGCATATACATTAGTACAGTTTGCAAAGGTACACTGCACATGTTCTCCATTTCCAATATGCTCTTGCAGGTGAGAAGACAATCCAGGAAGATCTTTTAAACCTTTACCACAGTATATACAAGATATATTATTTGCAACTGAATGCTCACTTTGATGCTCTGTCTGTTCTTGGCACACAAGGTTTTGGTGTTTCCTATACACATGTGCCCTGAATGAACTATAATTTCTGTAAGTCAGTGGGCATCCGTTTAAACCACACATGAGGAAAAAATTTGGTGCAGTCCCATGAAATAAACTGATATGCTGCATTAAATTCCTGATTGTGAGTGTCTCAAAATCATAGCACACAGGACACTGAAACATGTTTTCTTCTTGTAGAGCATAAACGTTCAAAAAATGAAATAATAATATGAACCACACTTGCTTTGGCAGTTGATCCATACATGTATGCTCCCTTGCCCTGAAACAAATAAAAAAATAATTTTCAGCATATCCTGGGATCTCTAACCTCATGTTAAGTTACCCTCACAATATATTTTCAGATATGAGCCTGACAAAGAAAAAAAAACACTGAAAACACCACCCACCCCCCTTTGAAGATGCCAATTTTGAAACTTTTAGACCAAAAAAGGCGCACTTTCTTCCAAAAAATTAAAACAAAATTCAACTAATTCTCAGAAAAGGCTCATGTCTGTTTCTTGTTAACTTGGGTTTCTCTGCCTGGTGTATTTAACTAGAGGGCTGTCAGAACAGCCCATACTGACCTGACCTAGAATGGATTAAATCATGCCTCTTTTGTCACTGCCAGGGAATTTCTTCTGCTTTGTTTCCAGTTTCATCCCTGTGGATGTCTCTTGTATGAGAACTACTTTCTGTGACCAGAATGCTGGACTTCGAAATTTGCCATGGAGAACTAGAGTTCTCTCTGCTTTTTTTTTAGAAAAAATAAATAAACATATCAGTAAGGCACAGGATTCGAACCTGCACTGATGTCCACAGGTTGAAGCGACTGCTCTAACCTCAACACCATCCAGTGTGACCTGGCCATTGAGGCTCGTTTTTATCTCTTATTGTGCTCAGTGGATCGTGCCAAGGAAGACCTGGCATGTGAGTGCACAGGCAGGTTAAAAATTAGTTCTATTCTGTTTCTTGGATTAAGATGATGAAAATGAGGTCCAACTATAATATTGTGTCAGTGACAAAAGAGACTTGGTTTAAATAGGAGATACCACTTGTTACTGGGATGTATTCTGAAACCCTGTATTATAAATCCCTCCCACAACGTGGTCGGGATTTATAATGCAAGCTTTCAGAATATATCCCGCACACATGTGGTATCTCCTATTCTGAAGCAATGCGAAGTTTAACTCTGGGCTGGCAGAATGGGAAACACCAGAAAACGAATGAAGCATGACCACATGAATGCACTTGATAGCTCGAGGGCTACCCAAAGTCATGCCCATCAAGTCTGAAGTGGACGAAGCCACTGATTCAACTGTGCATTCCCTTGTTGGCCTGATTGTCCAATCAGCAAATGGCCGAGTCTGGGACACGCCTTCATGTTTACAATGGACACAACGGTTAACACTAATGATTACAGCATGGATTGTGCTGAACAGTGCAAACTTTTTACCCAAAATGCCACGTCAGTGGTGAGAGGTGCATTTTTAGTTTGCTGAGTGTTTGATTTTTCATTAAATGCCAGCACATCTTGTGTTTTTACTATCTGATCCTTTGACATATAATCCAACCAGCATGGTCAAGCACAAAATGTCGTACTGCCAAAGTATATTTTTTTTAATGCTTGGATGAAAGTTTTGGTGGTTTTAATAGGTTTTGCTCAGTGCAGCACCTCAAAAATCTTGTGCACATGAATTAGCTAGAATGCACACCCATATAGGCCTAGCAAGACATGTTTCTCCTATGCCTTGCCGTGGTAAATGACTTTTCATCTACCCCAGTTGGGGTAGAATGAAATGCACATGCACATTTTGCCCCCCCCCCCCCCAAGTTGAATTGTTGGTTTTGATTTGTTACGTAAGTTTCGATTGACTTGAATGAAGTGCAGCACTTGCTGTTTAACTTATTTGTGGAGTGTGACACAAGGTAGCAATAATGCATCATGTGTATTTAAGTTTAAATTGAAATTGATGTTGCAGGCGAAGGGAGCATCTACTGTGACAACTTACCAGTTAACTTTCACAGACAAGGGGGTAAAATATCAATCAAAGCAATAAAAACCTTGTAGGCATCCAAGAAAATAAAATCCACACTATTTGAAGTCTGGCAGACGGATTTTGGCAGCACTGTTGGGCACCGTTTACTGCTTGGCAAGCCTCGCGGTGACCGGTGCCCCAAAAGTGGTGTCGAAATTTGTCAACAGTGCTTCAGCCAGTATGGATTCTCTATAGGAAGGATCCCCCCCCCCCCAACTTTGAAATATTTTTAAGAGGGACCTTAATATATGCCAAGGATTATGTAAATTCACTTTAAATTCATATACAGCCTTATTTATAATAATATTAATGTGAAAGTATTTGGGAGGGTTAGAAGACAGAGTCCGTCAGGCAAGGAGAAACAAAGGCACAGCTTTTTTGTATTTTGCCAAAGCCATTTATATTTTTGGGAATTTTGGGGCAAGTAAAAAAAGTGTGCTCCCTCATGAAATATATTCACTTCCCTGTTTCCATTTTTCCCTGAATCCCTCAAGACATTTTAAAAGTACCAAACAAAAATTTCCCTTCCCTCTCTGGTCAAATTCTAGAAACTCTGCTATCCACAACCAACATATTTTTAAGCCTGGCCATTATACAATGACATGTTGCATAATATAAAACTTTTTGGCCAAATAAAGGTTTCTGAGTCCGAGTTCAAATCTGTGATTGTGAAAGGAGATAATTTATAATGTCAATAAATTACATGATTTGCCGAAAGACCACACAAAAAATATATCTCGCTTTATCATCAGTGGTTTTCCACAATTTCAGAGGATGGGAGGGTTTATTTGTTTCTTTTTTTTTTTTTTTTTTTGCGATGATTTACTTTATTAAAGCTTTCGGCAAGTCTCCATTGACTGTACAGGTCATTTGTTCATTCAGAATAGCATGAGAATGCTGTAATTCACCACCCAAGGCTTAGCAGCTTTGAAGGTGAACGACTGGCCACACTGAGAAGGACTACATTATTTACATGTTTGGTGGGGAGTCTCTCACTTTAGTCTCAGCATGGCCAGGCACTGCCCAGTAGCCCCAGAGGTGAACAAAATAAAGTATAGATCTATGACGTAAGCCTTTGGAGGAGAATCTAGTTCTCTTGATCGGTGCTAGAGGTGCTGACCACTAAAGGCATTGATTGAAATTCAACTGATAGGTCTATTTACCAATTTTGTGATACTTGTTTACTTATTCTGGTAAACATTACAAACTAGCACACGATCTAGTCCATGTTGTAACATGTTTACTAACTTTTGTTCTATGTTTACTTATTCTGGTAAACCTTGAACAAACTAGTTGAATATTCCCGCGCTTCGCTGGCCATATGACCCAGAAAGTCGCTGTTTGAACGATTCTGACATTTTGAATCATTTCTTGCGAAAAGTTATTTGCAAATCTTAAAAAAATAGTAATATGCCTATCCTGTTTTGTTATACACTGGGAAAAGTGCACCGTGTGTCTTTAGCATAGTCCTAACTTTCTTTAAGCATGCTAAGTTAGAAACTATAGTCTGGGCAATTTTGACTGACCCAAACTCGAGCTTCCCTGCCGAGTCGAAATCAAAGGACATCTGCATAACTTCATAAGAATATGAAAAACATCTTACACTTTCCGGACTCTTTGAACATTGCCAACCTTTTTTGATCGTTATTTTGCACAGACAGTGATCAGATTACTCACCTGGTAGATGTGATCTGCCCTTTGAAAACCCGATGATCTGTCTTCTGCTACAAAATGGCGTTGCGGAGATTCCCGGGAGCGGGCGTTATTTGAAAGACATTTGAGGGAGCATTCATTGAAACCAGTAAATCTTTGCTTATTTTAGTAAATGTTTAGGCCAACAACATGTTGTATACCTATTCAGTTCATGTTTTCAATTACTGCTTAATGTATTAATTTTTACACAAAGTTGTTCGGATGGAACCATTAAAGAAGGCCTATATAGGCCTACATGTTTGACAGTTTTTTTCAGTGTCTCAAAAAGTTAATTTCATTTAATGGTTTTTAAATTTTTAGTGTTTGATTAGATAATTTTGTTTCTTTTCATTAGTTCAAAATGTTAGACGTTAACGAAATGTCGGAGGTGAGAGTTCTGTGGCTTCACTCCAGAATTTGGCAAGAAATGATAAGATACTGGGTTGTTAGGCCTATGATATAATAGGCCTAACCCCCATTGAAAAAATTATTCAATACAGTTGTATTAAAATTTACGGTGAAACCGACCTTAATTCTTTGGAAAGAAACATAATGCATTTACTGACACTTTTTGGGCATTGTGGACTGCATCACGTACTTATTTGGTTTTTTTAGTGTTTTTTTTTGGGGGGGGGGGGGCTTTCGATTTTTGTTTTGTTTTTGTTATTGTTTTTTTTGTTTTTGTTGTTTTTGTTTTAGTTTTTTTTTTTTTTTTTTTTTTGTTTTGTTTTGTTTTGTTTTGTTTTTTTTTGTTTTTCTTGTATTTTTTTGGTTTTGATTTGTTACAATTGTTTTGTGTTTCGGCTCTTGCTGCTCAAGCAGTGGGTACTTAAAGTGTTTCTTACCTAGCTCGTTTTCGTTAATGTTAGATCAACCATGAGTCCGGATAACTGGGAAGCATACAGCTAGGCCACAGTGCTGCAGTATGTTTACAGGAAACAAACAACATTCGTCACTTTGTCTTTGTCACTAGTGTCTGTAGGCCTATCAACCCTGACCGCGCAAGTCGAATTTCGCTGATCAATATTGCTTAACCGGCTAAATATTTGGTATGTTAACGTTCCTAATTTCTTGTTTAAGGACTAAACCCACATGTATGTCAATAGGGCTATATTTAGTTATTTCTCCATTGATTTGCATGTTAAAATTCTGCGAGTTCTGATCGTGATTACTGAAGGATCCCTTTTGATTTCGTCCACTGGTAGCTTTTCTTCAGCCTTTTTGTGCGGGTTTGTAAACCTCTCCTGTAAATAAGTAGATATATGCACAAACTATCCAGACCAAGTAAAAGTTTACTATGGCACTAGTATGCTGAACAATCAAGTTAACCTATACCCTACATCAGTAAAAGTTCACCTTTAACAAAGGAAATATTACCTTTAGTACGAGTAACGTTTACGTTTTTTTTACAGTTTATGAAAATGAAGTGGCAAATGCCAGGAAAACGCATATGAGAGCATTTATTTTTGAAAATTTTCTGGGGAAGCCCCCCCCCAGACCCCCCCCCCCCCCAAAAAAAAGAAGCTTCGTGCCCTCAGCACTCGCATTCGGGCTTCGCCGTCAAGTCGCTAACCCCCCCCCCCCCCCGGAAAAATTCTGGATCCGCCCTTGAAGCCAGTATATCTGAGGCTTTAACACTTTCTAGTCTCAGTCAACAGCTTTCCTCCGCCCGCTCTGGGCACCGGCGCCCAGAGTCGCCGATAAAAGCTGTTTACTAGTCGCTAATGGCAGATATGACATGTTGGTATTCGTTGGAAATGTCTTTTGATGAGGAATTCAAATATGAAATCTATTGATAGTATATCATCTGTGCGAGTCCGCATATATGTGGACTCAGACTGCAAAGTGTTAATTTAATGTCCACACCAAACAGTCAAATAACTTATGGGCTGCTCATACCTAAATTCAAATCAAATTGACTGAAATTGTGACATTTTAAAAACAACACAAACTGGTTATCTAGCAATATTTTTAGGTGATACTATATGTGGTATGTTCCAAAATATCATTTGCCGACCCATTTGCCACTTTCCCGTGACCTACGGGACATATTTTGTTCTTCCAATTCGAATTGTATTGATTCAATTCGTATCGAGCACTCAGGTATGAACAGTCCATTAGTTACTGTAGCTTACACATATCCCAATTAGCTTAATTTGATTCACAGATCCTTTGCAGAGAAAAAAGTATGAACTGTATAGGGAAAGTCTCTGTAACTGATCGTTTTATTTGGCCATAAAAACATTACCTGTTCATATTTATCAAAACAGCTTGAAATAGAGAAGAGGAACTAATAATTCATGTTGGCGACTATTTGCCCAATCCTCGGCACATCCTACGAAAATTTACTACTACTAACGTCCAATTGAAAGAAATAATTTGGCCATGCTATGTTGGTCTATACGACACACAGTCCTTCAGTTCGCAACACACTTCTGTTCTGTTTGGAAGACGGAAAAAACGATATACATGTATGTCAATCTTCGCTAAGTTATGTCAGAAATTATGCCAGCTGCATAGCCTGTTAAAACGTCTAGCATCCAACATCAAGTACAGCATCAGTCATTTAATGTAGGCCCAGACTTGAACTGCATGTTTTTAAATGAAATTGGGAGACAGGGCACCAGCAGCATAGCCGTAGTCTTCCAATCCAGAATTCATAAATGCGCATGTTTGAACTCTTCATTTACCAGGCGTGGCATAGGAAACTAGTTTCGTATTCAGTTTTGAGAGAATTGTAGGTGGTTATTTTCAGATAACCATAATTTCGAAACGATACCTGTATTCGCCACACCTGAGCCAGGACTCCTCAGTTCTTGTGCTGTATCTCGATGCAACAATGTGCGAATGAACGAGATAAACTTCAAAGCCTAAGATTGAGTTTGTAAATATGGACCAAAATTAAATATTACGATATTTCCAACTTCAAAAATTAGTCTACTCTTTAATAAGGTCAATACATTGGGCTTCATCATTTACCACTCAGTAATAAATTATCTTTAAACCAGAGATATTCAAACATATTATACACATTCCTAAATTAATATGCTCCGACACTGAGTTGTTGAAACACTGCAAATAAATTATTTTTGGACAGAATAGGGACATTGCCGTATAGCAAATCATATGCGTTCACCCCGTATACATTGAGTGTTGATTTTTGAAAAACAAATATGGTGAGCACATAATAGATAAGTTTGTGATCTTGGTGCCATGTGTTTGTTGTCTTCATTGTTAATTTTCTAACAGAAACAGAGAGAAGAAAGCATCCATTGACGTTTTTGCCGGTCACTACACACGTGTATGAACTAAACGAAATTGGCGGTTCCAGAGAATATTTAGTCAAATCCGAACGAATTTCCATGAAATATATGATGCTTTATTAATCAGAAGTACCCATTTTAAACTAAGGCCTATGTGAAGCAGACGTGGGAACTACCCGCGCAAAATAATAAGGAGGCCTATATTGCGTATCTGATAAGGCAAGCAAAGCCATGCAATTGCCACATTGATCTTCATTATAATCAGCCTTCATCAGCAAAAAGTAGGCGTTCAAACCCTCAATGAGGTGTCGTGGTGTAGGCCTATATTTCTTTTATCTTATTACTTCCTTGTGCTAGATGAAATGATTAACATATCACCTGGAAACTGCGTAGTCCATGTTAATATTTTTGCCGCCCTTTTTCCGGTAAATACAGAAAAAATCTAAGCCAATTTGCCAAAATACGAAAAGCTAAATATAGGCCTAGGTCTGGGGTTTTTTGTACATTTATGAAGTTCAACTCGAGAGCATACAAAGGCTTTTAGCATTTCATTCATAGTTGTGTGGTTCTAAATATTTCGTTCCTGGTAAAATTATTATTGACCCAAATGGATGAAGACGAGTTTGTGTCGACCCTAGAACAAGCATAACGTAATCCGTCCCGAAGCCGTCCAATAGCTAACGTGGATATTGCCTGTGGATGTTGTGTCCTCATTCCGGGTCAACAGACCCCTGCAGTATGACCAATTTTCTGGACATGCAACTCGCTGACGTAGAATAGATCTGGGGATTTCGTCGTAAATTATCAAATTAATATTTATACAAATTAAAATGACCTGAAAACTGTTTAACGTCAATCTCCAAACGGGAGAGATTGCGTAGAGCTCATTCGAAACGTCGGCTGAAGTTCTGAATCCACATGGCTCATTAATATTAAATGAGCACCACGCGGGGCTTACAAATTTTAATTCAGGGTGGTCAAGCCAAGATTGCAGCAGGTGATCAGTCCTGTGATGAAAGTCTCTCAAGAAAAGGAGTTGCTACACGCAGACTTCACATTTGACAATTAAGTACTCGGACACCATGATAAGCACACGGGGTGGGGGGGGGAGGTGGGGAGGGCAGCAATAATTCATGCATGTGTATAACATGCGGTCAGGCCGCTCTGATCTGCATGTATGTTTTTGACAGACCCAAACGAACGCTTCTTTTCTCATGAATATGGTTTCGTTTTTTAAATTACATTGGGCCTAAATCAATGACAGATACTCTTTTTAAATTCATTTCTTTTTTCCCTGAAAACTGTCTTATAATCTGGCTTCTATAAGGAAACAACAGAAAATAAACGATGTAAATAAAGTTTCGGTTTCAAATCGTGCTTTTCCAGACAACCCTCATTCATAAATATGTACACGTTTTTAATAATAATTGTAACCAGTATATTATCAAAAGAACATTAAACGGCAACTGCCAGGGCAGATTTTGGCTGGGCCCTTAATAAAGGAACACACACACACAAAACTCCTTTGGTAGTTAAATCGCAAATTTGTTAAAATATGTCCACACGTTTGTGAAAGCAGGCCCCGTCAAATACAAAAGGAAACCCCCATACAAGTACACGGCCAGCAGGTCACATGTCGGTCTGCACTTCTTTGTTGATAAAACGTTGCTTTTTCGGACACACCGTCTTGGCTGATCGATATATTTGAGTTAGGTCTTCTTTAACAGGAAAAGACTTAATAAAAACTCAGTGACAATGAATGGTAATTTTCTTTCCATATAATTTGGCAGCTGGGCCTGTGCAGTTAGAGAAGGGATAGGAAGGCCGGGTAACAATTCTTGCCATGCTATTCTTGCCTGGCCTTCCATGTCTGCTGCCTGAAATTGAATCTTCTCTGCTTTTACATCAGTGACAGTGCAGTAACCTCTTTCATTATCATAGTTTCGATTTCCTGCTAAATATTATTTTCACAGTGCGACACGTAGACAAGAGGACTAAATAAAATAAAACTTCCGATATTTTGTGTACATTTGAAAAACAGAAAACTCGAATACTGCCGACAAATTAAATCTCTCTCTCTCTCTCTCTCTCTCTCTCTCTCTCTCTCTCTCTCTCTCTCTCTCTCTCTCTCTGGTGGAAAACCAACAAAGAACAGATAGGCCTATAATAGCTCATGCGCTATACTATCTGTCCATCGTAGATTTATTCGACTTCAATTACTGTCGCCAATCGGACATAAATGCAATAAATGCGGTGCATAGGTCTAAAACAATACATTATTGACTTTGTAGGCCTATGTATATGAATTCCTTTTAACTACTGGAAAATGTCAAGATGGAAATAACAATCTCAATTAGACAGCGCATATAAAATTTAGGTAAACATGAAACTGTCGTCATTTGTGCTCATTCGCTCTCATCATTAAATCATTATGACCTGCCAGATAGAGGTATAGGATGTCTATGGCCGCAATTGAAATTATAGGCCTAATACCAAGATGTAGCTTCACTTCGGTTTCGTTTCCTGAGTTCTGCTAACGATCTGCTGTGCGTAGGCCTACACACTACTTTGAACATTGATTTTTCCCATAACATTTTCGCATTTGTTATGAATTCCTTTTGTATCTATTTTTGCATAGATTTTACGAACCCACGGCCGTACAGAAGGTGAGACAATAGGCCTAATTGGTTTTCTTTCATCGATATCATGCGCATGTGTGTGTTTTTCCACCTGATGAAAAATTTCAGATTGACTGGCTGAAATTAGTTTACGTCCACTGAAGCAAATTCAGTGGGTAGTGTCATTAGGGGGAGGCACAGAATTTTCAAATTGCCCCTTTCTTTGATTTTTTCATTTCATATGATATTACTCTCAAAACGCATTTCAATGGTACCAAAATTATTGAAAATGGTCAAATATTTCTCGAGATACATCAATTTATGTGTCTTCTGGAGATGGGGCTTGCGTCGCGACCCCGAAAGACCTGTTCCCTTATATTACAAAACATCATCTTTCTCTCCCATTTTTTTCCACATGTTATTTCATAAAACCATTTATTTTTCATTTTTGTGCAAAAACCTGATAAATACACAAGAAAAATAAAAAACAGTGAGATATATATGTATCATTTTGAAATTTCAAGGGTCTCAACTTCCATTTTTAGACTCTGGACTTAGTTTTTTTTTCACGCGGCAACATCAAAAATGGCTTATTTGCTGCAATTGTGAAAGTTCTGTATTTTCAAAAGTTTCATTTTTAGAGCCTTGAAATTTCTGTTATGAATGTAACTAAAAAAGTAAACAACAAATGCAAAATTACACATTTCATAACTTTATTTTCACAAAAATTACAGCTTTTGAAAATCGACACAGACAAAGGCCATCCGCCGAGGTGTCAAAAAGTGCCCGTTTTGCCACTTTCACTGCCAGGCGTTTCTATCAAAACCCTGTCACCCTTTAAGTCATATCATTTTATAAACTGCAATATTGTCAATCTGGAACACATAATCTAACAGTATAACACAATAAAATGCAGAATATAATAAATATTTACAAATTTGGTTATAATTATTTATCCTTTGCAAAGATGCCGCTGATTATCCGAAGACGACACCAATTTTTTAATACTTAGAGTATAAGGTAAATCATAAGTGACATGTAAAGGTATTATGAGTCACTAATATAAAAGTGGGTGCAATCCATTTAAAGGGTGTTCAATGCCAAATTTAATATATATATTTATAAATTTTGTATGATTATTATAGATTCTCCGAAGACGCCACGGCTTTTCCGCTGACGACACTGGATTTTCACTATTTTGTATGTTATACTTGAATCTTACTTGAGATGAGAGGGCCTTCTGGTGCAATTTTATCATACAATACCAAAAACACAGGTCTGAAATCCATTTGTGTGATTGTGAAAATGCCGAATTTAATATATATATATTTATAAATTTTGTATGATTATTATAGATTCTCCGAAGACGCCACGGCTTTTCCGCTGACGACACTGGATTTTCACTATTTTGTATGTTATACTTGAATCTTACTTGAGATGAGAGGGCCTTCTGGTGCAATTTTATCATACAATACCAAAAACACAGGTCTGAAATCCATTTGTGTGATTGTGAAAATGCCGAATTTAATATATATATATTTATAAATTTTGTATGATTATTATAGATTCTCCGAAGACGCCACGGCTTTTCCGCTGACGACACTGGATTTTCACTATTTTGTATGTTATACTTGAATCTTACTTGAGATGAGAGGGCCTTCTGGTGCAATTTTATCATACAATACCAAAAACACAGGTCTGAAATCCATTTGTGTGATTGTGAAAATAAATCAAAATGCCCCCCCCCCGCGCCATTCATCAACAACAATCTTTCTGGACCAATCTACCAATCTGCTAACAACCCCATGTGACATCCTTTCCCGCGGTGGCAAAACACCTATCAACTCTCCTTGGATGCATTTCTTCCACAATTCAATGGTTACCCCAGCTTCCTCACAGACAGGATCCAGTGGTGGTGATTCTGCTTCCTCACATGTGGTCTCCTACAACATATAAAAGACAAAACACCATGTCACCTTTTATGCAGCTACTACCTTAATTTTCACAATGACAGATAACAGGGAGAGCTATTCTCACCAGAAATGCCGACCTACATGTAGAATTTTGCTTTTGAGTTATTTATCCTTCAACAAGTGACTTGTTGGATGATGATTAAAGTATTGACTACACAATACTATTAAAAGAAAAGTTTCATATATGAGTATTGATAGACAAGTCAACTTAATCAAAATGAAAAATTTAGTAACCAAATGGAAATGTTTTCTTGACAGAGAACTCATTTGAATCCCTTCAACTGACAAAAGTATATATCTATACTGATTTTATTACTTTTCAATGACATTTTAGCATAATCTGAATACATGTATTATAAGCCTAAATGTTTATGTGTGTCGTGGAAAGGGCAAAAGGACTAGCTTTCTTCAGCAAATATTAATAATATTTTGTACTTGATATCGGGTTAACCAAAATTTAATTTTGATTGCTGTCTTGTCTTAAAAGCTAATGACTACCATAATTTTCTGACATGCCCTGCGAATTTTGCTGTTCATATCCATAGACTGTTAAAAGGCTTAACTGGAATAATTTTTAAGATTTTAGACATGCCGGTTTTGATACTTAGTTTTATCTTTTAACATCATTCTGTGTGTCTTCATATTCACCTTTTACACATTTTAGGATTACATGTTTTCTGTCAGGTTACCCCCCCCCCCCCACCGCCCAGGGCCATCAGGAGCAAGTGGCGGCCGACATCAGGTACAAGTGTGCCTAATTGATCTTTAAATCTGGTTACAAAAAATTACGTTTTGACGACATTATTTCGACTTCAAAGCTAATGGCTTTTATTCTTTTCTCCTATGTCTAGAAACTCATTGACTAAATGTAAAAAAAATGCTCAAATTTGAAAAGTATTTACTCAAATGCCTCAAGCCTGACCCATATGTTGAAGCATTGACTCACGGTTTGCAGAGAAATAGACCTTCATTGTTTGGAGACTTTCAAAGTGATGATTATGTTTCATCATGAGGTTTATGTTACATTTCTACTGCAGGATGTCCATTGGTGCACTACTTGTCAAGATTTCCTTCAAACTGTGCCGATGGTCTAGCTGCAACTGTTTATTTTACAATCATTGAGACTGAATATAATGCCCCAGTTTGTTCTCACTTCAGTTATAAACTGGCAGATGGTTCAACTAAGGTAGGCCATCTAGCTGGTTGAGGGTAAATCAGATTGTTCTTATCTGAACTTTTACTATACAGGTTTAGTAATTATTTTTTGCTTTGGCACTTAGTCTTTTTTCGTAATAAAGCTCTGCATTTACAAGCAAAACTTCGTGTATTTAGCTACTTCATCATTTGCCAAGTTCATATTTATTCAGTATTATGTGAGTTGTCTTCGTTAAATATTTATCTCAAACAAGGAGACTAGTCCGGCAGAAGTTTGAGTTCACCTGACATTACTGTCGTTATATTTTTCATGCTTGATTTATGACTACTGGGTCACACAAAATCAGAAAATGTCAGGTGACATCTTGTCATCCTTGAGCATTTTAAAATGTTGATGGTTATTCATTTAGCTCTCCCTCTACCCTATAATTGTTTTTTTTTTTCATTACACACTAAAAACATATTTCAAAATAATCATTCAAATTAATAATTGGATAGCCTCTGTCCTCCTAATAAAGACCACAAAACAAAAAATTGTGCTTCATACTAGAACTTTGAAGTAACATTGACCTTCATATGACCTTCATCTGTTAATTGTTCTAATAGTTTGACACTATTTTTTTCCTATCTTGTACATGTATGTGGTATAGACGTAAAACAATTGGCACATGCAGTATTATCTTCATAATTATCTTTGACTTTGACCTTGACCTTTGTCATGACCTTCATAGGCCTTCAGTCCTCAAATAGTGGGTTTCCAGGAACTTTTAAATTTTCGTAATATGGCAAATAATGTTTGATTTGTTTGCAGGTGAAAAGATACCGGCTGACAAATAAGCTTTGCTTTTCTTACAAGTTAACAGTTGCAGTAGCCAATGAAGCAATCAGTAATGTAAACATGCAGCATATAGGTTTACAGTACTTTCAAACTACTTTTTACCCTCCGTACATAAAGTGCCTGAGAGTATTGTCCTCCCCTTGGTCGTCAGTCCATCCGTCTTGTCAAGTTTACCACGATATCTCAAAAAAAATATTCACCGTTTCTCTACCGATTTTGTGTCACAGAAGGACCTTATGATAGACCAAGTTCCTATTGAAAGCCATCTTCTTCCAGTCATTTTAAAACTTTTTATGAACCTTTTAATGTATGCATTTGAAGGCCTTCTGAGTGGCGTCAACCCTGACGATGTTACCGCGATATGTTACAAAAAAAATTGACTGCAGCTTTACCAAATTTTTGTCAGAGATGCATCTTTTGATGGACCACGTCCTAATATAAAACCAGCGTCTTTTGAAAATTTTCTGCCTTTTCATGAAACTTTTAATGAATTTATATAAAACCGTCTGACTGACGTTAACCCTGACGACATTACCGCCATGTCTCAAAACATATTAACCGTAGCTTTACCAAATTTGTATCAGAGATGTATCTAATGGTGGGTCAAGTTCCGATTTAAAACCAGCTTACTTTGACACTTTTTAAAGAATTTTATAAAACTTTCGATGTCTTATTTGAAGCCTGTCTGAGTGGCGCAAACCCTGACACTTTAACCGCGATATCCCAAAAAGTATTGACCACAGGATCACTACATTTTTGTCAAAGATGCATCTTATGATGGAACAGGTTCCCATTTAAAACCATCTTCGTCTTTCCCATTTTATAAACGTTTTTATGAAACTTTAAAGTATGTATCTTCAAAGCCATTTGAGTGGTGCACAAGGGGAGGACGTTACCATTATATCCCAACAAGGATGCAATGCAGCTTCACCAATTTTTTCTCAGAGATGCATATAATAATGGACCACATTCCCATTGAAAACCAGTTTATTCTTATTATTTTTTTTAACTTGTTATGAAACTTTTAATGTATTCATTTTAAGGCTGTCTGAGTGACGCATAGTACAGTGGTCTCTGTCACCAGAACTTGCCCCAAGAACACTTCATAAATTACTCTTTCATTTCAAAGACAACAATACGGAAATTGTATATAAAGTATTCCACAGCGAAGTTTCAAAAAAGGGTTGTGGAATTCAGGAAAAAAAAAAGATAGTGGGGCGAAGGGTAATTCGTTCTCTCAACACCATTTTTAATGAGCTAATTATGGCTTGATTTTTTTCTTGCAGTTAGGCATGTAGCATAGTTACTGTAAAAATGAGAAAAACTGATGCTAAATCTGAATTTTTTTTCTGCGATTTAACTTTTTATATTTTTTTTAGGAATTTTACACAAGAGAAAAATAGTGTTTTCATATATAGATGTATTTCGGCCTTTAGAATTCATTTCAAGCACTTCTTGCTCTCTACAAAAATATTCTGTGGCAATTCTAAAAAGTCTTTGTTAAATATTTAGATTTGATCTTAATGTATTGTACCGTTCCTTTTTGACTAACTGTCATTGATTTTGTAATTTCATACATGTATTGTATCTCTCCAGAAAATGGAGTAAATAAAGAATATGCATACATACATACATACATACATACATACATACATACATACATACATATATACATACATACTTACATACTTAAAAAACACCCCTAGTTTTGCGGTCTATGTTGTGTTTTTCATTTTACTTCAAGGTAGAAAAGATACTTTTTTCAGATTAAGTTGTGATGTAATTGTTTGTGTCCGTCCGTGAGAGTTTTTATATTTCCACTTCTAAAAATTTTTGCACGGAATGTTTTGATTTTGAAAATGGATATTCCGCAGTTGGTCCCCTACCAATGTTAAGAAGGAGATGATGATGCAGTATTTTATTATATTCAAGTGAATATTTGTACTTAAATTAATTAAAGACAACGAAATTTCTTCTCAGAAACGCAAAACCAATTGTTTTGATATTGCATACAGAATCACCTAAGGTTATGCAGTTCACAGTTTGAACATTATTTAGCGCTGCGTGTTTTCCTACTTTGTATGAATTTGTGTACTGAGGCTAATTTTTGTTATCGTTATCTGCAGAACAGCCACATAGAATTGTTCGCACTGTTATCATGATAAAATCTGACTAAAGATGACGCAGCTGGCGAAAATAATGAGGATATGATAAGTTTTGATGAAGTTGTGGGACATCAGACTTTGGGACAATGTGTCGGTAGCACTACAATTGTGCAGGCATGTAACAATACAGTGCATGTGTTGTAATACTGTCAAAATGGTTTGTGGAATGCTTTAATTTTAAGACAGTTGTTTCCTAGGTGGGCCTGTACCATCTATGCGAAGATGATGATAATTCAATATGTATATTTCTGTTTGATTTTGCACATGGATGTTCCCCAGTTAGTTTTGTACCAAGTTTGCGAAAAAGATAATAATGCAATATATATATATATATATATATATATATATATATATATATATATATATATATATATATATATATATATATATATATATATATATATATATTTATATGTATATATATATTTCATAATTTTTTTAGGGTTTGTGCAAAAACAAGGCCCTGAGATTTTAACTCCCTTGGCTTTATCGCCCTATGGAATTTTTATTGTTGTCATGGATGCGCATGTGGGAATACCCCCCCCCCCCATTACTCTTGCGGACCAAATAACTCTTGCAGTAGAAATTGAAGCTCTTTCATGAAACCTGTACTGTAAAAGCATATTATGAGAAAACTGGGTACGTTTAACATTCAGCGACCTTGAGCAAGGTCACCAGGGGTCATGAGATTTGTTCACTCGTGCAGAGAATAACATGTAAGAAAGGGCACTACCAACAAGAAACTTTTACTGTTGGAGCATCTCATTAGAATCTTGATAGGGCTCGACATTCAGTGATATTAAATCATTATTAAGGTCACCAGGGGTCATCATAGGTCGCAATATTGTAAAAACTGGTGAATGGAATGCTTTAGTTTAAGGCACATAGAGTTGCTCTGGCTAACATTCATCAGATGTGTGAACGGATGGCCAAGCAAAACTGTGTATCTTTTGACAGTGAATGTTTAGTAGAGTTCAAGCCTTTTTTCCTCCTGACTCCACGAGTCTTATAAATTGGCTTATATCTTAGTAAATCTGGATCTTAGGCCCATTACTACCACTAAACACTACTAGAAATGTACATATAATGTTTTTTGATTTTGATCTTTAGTGACCTTGGAAGGCCAAACAGACACAGTGGCTTATATCTTTGTAGTGATGGATCCTCGGCCCGGGGTAATTCTTGAAGATTACTGTTCTTAAGGTTTTCTTTTGGTGTTATTAATTTTGATTTTGAATGATCTTAAGAGCTCACATTGGCATATTAGCCTATATCTTGGTAATAATTAAACCTTCAGTCAACTTTTGATAAGTATTAAGTGCAGTTCAGGCATAGATTAGTCTGCACTTGCAGAAGCCAATTCCAGTCAGAAGAGCACAGAATCATCATGATCTTTCTGTTTTATGTTTTATGTTTTAACTCCAATATGCATTTTTGAAGTTGTAAATGACAATCTAGACCCTAATTTTTTAAGACGTTTAAAGATTTTTAAACAATTTGAGATCCATCAGCTTGTGTAGTGTCGCACATGTATAGTTTATTTGGGTTGAAAACCAGCTTGCCCAGTGTCGGAACATGTATTCCTTGACCTTGTGGGTCATGTGATGCTCATGGTCAGTTCAGCTTCAAATGGTGAAATAGATCCCATGTAACCAAATCTGTAGTTTTGTGGTTTGTGGCACATGGTTGTCTATTGCCAGCTTACACATTTTCTGTTGTTGTTGTTGTTGTTTTTTTTTGGGGGGGGGGGGAAATATCAAAATGCTCAAGGGTGACACGATGTCACTCGGCATTTTTCGGAAGTATATACCAAAGTCTCTGAAATTCATTTTAAAAATAAACTCTTTACAACAAATGTAGGTTCAGCCCAAATCTGCCGGACTAGACGCTACTCAGAGAGACATACACTCGTACCGGTTCCGAAACATGTTCTCAGTACGTATCCGCTGAAAACCCTCTAAATTATATTGGGCTAATATTGCCAGTGTCAAAATTCTACTGAAACATGTGTGCAATATGGATGATGGTACTTCGATATGTACATAGGTTAGACAGTAACAGCTTATGGAGAGTGAAGAGCTCGGACTGCAAAATAAGGTAATGACAACTAGAAATTGGTTCTGGACAAAACGCCACAAGTACAACTGGTGTTCCTTTTTGTGTTTCTTAAATTGGTATAAACAACTCCAGGTATACAAGGTAAAGATGTCTTTGTACCATGTGAAGACAATGACAACAAAGTCATTCTTAGCATCAGTATGTACTTTAGAATAATTTCAATAATAATACAACAGACCATGTCTCGAAAATTCCACATAAAATATTGAAAACAATACCTATTTTGATTATTTTCCTTAATATACAGATTTGATCATCAAAATTGAAAAGAATCACATGGTCATTTAGGTGTTCAATCATATATATATATATATATATATATATATATATATATATTAATTTTTTGTCTCTTTTATTCAAGTTGGGTAATTTATATTTCAATAAATCACCATGGGCAGTGAATGCTGACCTCAATTTGCTGACTTGTATCTGACCTCATTCTTCCTTAGTTTGTATGTGTTGGTGCAGAAATAAAAATAATTTTTTCCATTAAAGAACACTTATCATTTTGCCTGACATGTATGGGCCATATTGTTTTCATAAATGCAAAAAAAATATTCAAAAAGGCCAACAGATGTTTCATCACAGTGTTCCTTTGCAAAATACTAATACTGCAGATAATAATAATGTGTATTTAGATATTTGTTTCAAACGTTAGATTTGCTGTTAAACTATTTCACATTATTGGCGATCTACATTTTTAATAAGTCAATTACCAGTTTCTATAAAGTTATATATTTGAAGGTATTCCTTATAATACCTTTTCTCGCATGTGTTAATCACATTTGTAATAAGGTGTACGATTTTATTTTGGGGGTAATATTTATCTATAATAAACTTAAATTAAGAGGATATAAAAAGTACGCTGGGTGACAAATTGTAATAACTCTGTTGCAAATATGCAGTTTTGTCATGAAGATTGGACTCATTTATTTCTAGGATTTCAGTTTAGAATATTCATTGTTAACTGATTGTTTAATTCATACTTCTTTTCAATAAAATGAAACTTATTTTGCGATTTTGTTTTTCAAATTTTGAGATTTGCATGCCTAGTTTCTTGTGTGTGGAGTAAAACTACTAATGGGTTTGGAGACTGTGTCGAGCTGGGTCCCAGCCAGAGCATTTCTGCCCAAACCGTGCACCTGCCCGACAAGCAAGTACCAGCTTGTAGCTTGCTGTAAAAGATATGATGCTGCAGGCTCAACTGCTTTCCAAGACATACCGATCAACAAGCTGACTCATTCTCCATTGTACTACTTGTAAGATGAACATCTACACTGCTTTTGCTTCGATGAACATGAAAAGTGTGTTTCTATGAATCATCTGTTCATCTTCAATCTGTCCTTTGTGCAATTATTTGCATTATGGATTTGTTGAAGAACAACGCACAATTGTACTGTGGCCAGACATTTTTGTTCCTTTTCAATTTAATATCGATGATGTAAGTTTCCAGTTTCCTGTTTGATCTTGAGGGCTATCAATTTCACAATTTTATTAACATTTTCTTTGCAGAAAATAACAGAAAAGTTCTACAGCCTTTTGTTCCTTGGATTAGTGCCCTAAAAGCTATTTCGCATGTTAGATGAAGTTGGTTTCAAGATGACACTTTGAAAGACATATGATTATAGATTATGATGTTTTGTCACCAATGTCAAAATTCTTATAGATAATATGACACAAGCTGAGAGTAGATATTATGGCATGCCCACTATCCTAGAGTATGTATGTGACCTTGCCTCAGTTACTGTTGTATCTCTACCATTTACTGCATTGTCTTTTCAGCCTTATTAACTTTTTAAAAAACATGCTCCACCATATACCTCTTACTATCAGGCATATTTAGTGGTACTTATTTTTGACATGAGCATCTGGTAATAACTTTCCCAGATATATGCTGCTAGATCACAATACCCTGGAGAGTGTTTTGAAAAAGAAAATAATGGAAGGCTTGTTCTCAGTAAGGGAAATTAATATGTGCCAACATTTTACTCTGATTCTTCACCACCCAATTGAAATGAGGATCCTGAATATTGTGAGCCAAGCATAGGCATAATACAAATGGTTACTGTTGGTCACAAGCGACTCTAGCAATAAACATTGTTTAATAGTAGCTTTATTGGTAACCCGATACAACTGGAAGACAAAGTTAAAGCGACAGTGCTGTACACATTTTGCTTACCTGTGTAGAAAACTATGACTTACTTTTCACCAACTAGTAGCTTATTCACCGTAACAAAATTCTGTACCATCTGTGATATTATTTCAAATAAATCGCTGGATGATAATCATGTCAATGATGGGTTTCTGATTTACAATGTACTGATTTTCTGCTGAAATCACCTGACTGGTCAATATGTCTGTTTGAATTTGTCTGATTCCAGACACGTTATATCTTATCTCAGCTGACTTGTCAGTCAGCTGAATTTATCTTGTGGTCCTTCCGTCGTCGTCAAAAATTCACATTTTCGACTTCTCGAAAACAGCAAGTTGGATATACTTCAAACTTGGCGGGGATATACATTAGGTGGATCTCTCCTGGTTTATTCAAATGGTTAAGCTCTAGTCTTTTTTTAATATCTTATGATTTTTTTCTTTTTTTTTCGGGATATATCTTAAAAAAATATTCTCCAAAACCGCTCACCCATTTGCTTTGATATCACACGGAAACATTTCTAGGGATTCCTAGTTCTAAATTTGTTCACTCAGTGGCAGTACATTTTTTATGATTATTTTTGTGTGTATTTTGCTTTTTTAGACTTCTTATCCAGAACCGTCCCTCCGATCAAGTTGAAACTTGGTAGATATGTTATTTGTGGAAAGGTCAAACAAAGTTGTTCACTAGTGGGACTGGTAGGGATGCTGATTTTTAACGGCTTTTCAATACTGGTATCTTTCGGTAAATGCAGCTTTCTTATTGAGTAAATCAATGGGCAATCTAATGCTATTTTATATTTCTCTCTCTCTTCTCTGAAACCGTCAGCTAGATTGACTTCAAACTTAGTGGCCATATACCTTAGGTGGGGCTATACCAGGTTTGTTCAAATGCTCATGCCCCAGTGATTTTTTAACCTTAACGATTTTTTTTGGGGGGGGGGGCAAATCTTAAAAAAAAAATCTTCATTCTCCAAAACAACTCACTCAGTTGCTTTGATATCACACAGGAACACACCTAGAGGTTCCTTGTTCTTAATTTGTTCACCAGGTGGCGCTGCATTTGTTCTATTTTTTAGGATTTTTTGTGTGTTCTTGCTATCTTCGTCTTCTTGTCCAGAACTGTCACTCAGATTAAGCTGATACTTGACAGATATGCTCCTTGTGATAGGGTCAAAGAAAAACATGTCCACTATGTGACACTTCTGTGGATTTCAAATTTTAACTTTTTTTTTTTTTTTTGCAATTCGAGTACTTACTGGTAGATTCACTTTTTCTATTGATTACTATTTAAGTTAATGGGCATTCTAATGTTAATTCATATTTTGGACTTCTCTGGAGAAACTGTCTGTCATGTTGACTTCAAACTTGGTGGCAACTTTTTATTTTTGAATTTTTTTTTTGGGGGGGGGGATCTTAAAAAAGGTTTTAATATTATAGTGGTAACATGGGAATTTCTTGTAATGGTTGTCACTTAAAGAAATTAAGCAGGATTTCTGTCAAACATGGCAGGGATGTACCTTTAATAAGTGTCTATCTATTTTGTAAGTTGTAATGATGCAGTGATTTGTGCACCTTGACTTTATCCCTAGAGTCACAGGACAATTGACATGAAATTTACTGTTCACTTGATACCTTGCGGTCTGTGTTTAATTACGACCTTCATCGCACATGTTTAGGTTTCTCTGTGAAGGTCACATTTACACAATACATGAGTGAGCTTGACCTCATTTTTGGGATTTTTGGGAAATATACATTACTTTTACTTTTCAGTAAAACCAGAGAAATACTTGAAGTGGGACTTTGATGTTGCACATGCAAGTGTTCTTCCATAAAGCTCACAGTTACGCAGTACATGGGTGACGTTCATCTTATCCCAAATTCACAGAGCCAAAAGTGTCATAAATCTCTAATTGAGCTGATCAAGGGCTGTTCGCTCAGCCCTCTTAAAAAACAATGAGAAGGCTACTTAGACATTTTTCATAAACCGGTTATGAAAACATACAAAATGTGCATGATGATATGCCAATCAATTCAAACCTTAATATTCTCTCTCTCTCTCTCTCTCTCTCTCTGTCTCTCTCTCTCTCTCTGTCTCTCTCTCTCTCTCTCTCTCTCTCTCGCAAGTGCAGGTATCTGGGCCCACAGAACTAACAAGGGCGTTCTTTGGACCATGGAACATTGCAATGCTAGAGGCTGAGTGATGTACGCACTCCAAAAACCTCGCGAGTCTGTTCCGTGGGCCCAGATATGCAAGTGAGCTATGATTTGAATTTATCTCATGTCTTACAGTGAATAAACTGCATGAAAAACTGATTTGAAACCATGTTTTATTCATGTCGATGGCATGATTGTTTACCCTAACAACACATGGGTAATTTTACATGAAATATCAAATGCGAGGAAGCCGATCACATAGCCATCTTACATTGGTGTTTCTTAGGATTGCAAATGCAAGCACGGGATAAATATATACACAGAATTCCCCGTCTATTTTTTGGAAGCCTGTCACCAGGATAAACCTCACAAACGTAAGGTTTTGTAACCAGTTCCTGGATGTTCAAGATCTATCTACTAATGTAGGTAACCATTTTAACAGAGTCTGCGATTACGTTTTCTATATTTGTCACTATGTAGTATTCCCCATAAACAGTCATTTGCAATCAACTCCAGATGCCGCTGTGCTTATAAGAAGATCACCACTTGGCACCTACAAAATTCTTTTGTTGCTTGTCACCAACCTTGTCAGCAATTTTAACCAGACATGTTGATGATTATGAGCTATCAGGGATCCACAAGGGGATAAGGATTTGACTATAAAACTGTAAGAACTTTCACAAAGTTCATGTACTTAACTTTTGGTAATTGTATGGTGGGCCCAAGTGAGTACCGAGTCACGCTAAGTGCATTAAAAACTGTTCCTTAATAGATAGACCTCAGCTCGGCTCATTGATTAGGATCTTTATGGACACTGTCTATGGTAACCTAAGTTTTGGAGAAGATATGGAGACCTCTGCCAGCTAGTTAAAACAACCTCTGGGAAAAGTAATCATATAAGCCCTACTATATGTGTAACTAAAAGCCCGTCCACTGAGCCAATGGCCAAACAAACTAGACATCACATTGATCAAACCCACTCAACTCGTGCACCCACTTGTGAAGGCCACATAAATCCGATGTTAGCCCAATAACTAACCAAAAGGCTTGCCCGACCCCTGGTCAAGGAACAGAAACACAAGTGTGCATCCTAACTTTCATTGTCCAAGCTGCAGTGTCAACAAAATTCACCAAACAAATGTCAGCCTCAGTGAGTAAGAACGCCGAAGCTCTTGACAGGATTAATTTTGGGAATTAGAAAAGCAATTTTAGGATCTAGAGTCTGTCAATTAGTGCCATGCAAAACAGCGTAACGAGATGAGTGGAACCAGTGAAGAACTAAAAATGACGTTCGACGACCTTGAGCAGTATTGTGGCCTGAACAGCCTCTGATTCTCAGATACACCTGCTGAAATACCTGAGACCGAAGAAAAGGACATGCATACGTTGGTCCTAAAAACAGATAATGAGACTACGGGTTTGGAGTTAAATATCACATATTTACAGCGCTCACATCGCTCGGACCGACCAAGTAACATATTACCCATGCAGATACTCGCCTGCTTTACTCGTAACCTTGCCGAGGTGTATAGCTCTAGACGCCGAGGTATATAGCTCTAGACGTCGGCTGAAAGACACAAACATATACATGTCTGATGACCTGACAAAATGGCAGAAACATATGTTCTACCAGGCAAGGCAGTTGAAAAAATTAATGAAAGTGAAGATACATTCACCACATATAGGGGGATCTTGGTGAAGATGGTGTCACCCTAAAATCTGTTATTATCAGTTATCAAACTTTGAGACTTTTTCTCACACCAAGCATCCTTAAAACAGGTTTGTATTGATTGAATGATGGGCACGTATGCCTATCATGGACATGAGAGTAGGAAGTATACTACCAGTTAATGCTTTTCTATTTACTAGTGTTTATGATACATATATAACCACAACATCACTCTTGTTTAAAACTTATACACTGTACTGCCTTCCTCAATTTATTTGGATTTTTGGTTGTGAGGGGGAAGAGGCGGATTGAGACCTTATAATCCCAAGCTCAGAAACAATTGTTTACCTATCTATACAAATGTTATGCGCTACACTTCATATCAAAATAAGTGCCGTTTAATCGAATAGGTCACCATCTACTTAAATACACCAATTTACTCTTCATTAAGTCCAAGTATATCACCATATAAAGTTTCCACTGTCCACCTAAGTTTGATAAATCTGTGTTGGAGTCTTATGCAGTAATGTATAATAATATATGGCGCATTTGGTTGGGCTCAGTAACAACCATTCAGAAATAACGATCATGGAATGTTACGGTCTGAATATTTGGAAATGTATTTAGATGAAGGGGGTACAGTGGAAATCCCCGGAGAGTTTAATACAGTATACGAATTGTGCAAAACACATAACCTATATACCAGTCAGCAGATAATGAGTCAGTAACATCATGGACCAGTTAGTCCAAGATGTGTGAGGGACTTATCGGATACAGCGATTAAACATGACAGTAAAGGATTAGAGGTTGTGCACTACATGAAAATGCACTTTATAAACTACTAATTGATTCTTTTCAGAATCAATTAAATGACAAACCAATTGTGGATTAAAATAGTGTGAATCATGAAGAGTCTGCACATATAAAAAATGTATTGATCATGAAGAGTCTGCATATATAAATATGTTGTCTTTTCTGTCATAATTGTGAGTGATCTTGTTCAACCTGATATTCCATTCCCGGCATGAGAATAGAAAGAGGGGGAGTTTCATATACACAAGAATTGACAGTGAGAGCTTGTGTACAGTGAAGTAGAAACATATTTTAAGGTTTTAACTTTACTTCGTCATGTTTTGTTTTGGTGAAACATAATGATAACTATATCTTACCGGGTGTGACTGGATTTGGGTGGACAAAAATGCTATTTGGGAATTTTCCATGAGGTTCTCCACTGAGTCTGAGTCAGAGTAGTGTATACGAGGAGGAGCATTTGCCATGCTTGGTAGAGTTCAGCTCTCGACTTCATACACGGTATATCAAAGAAGAAGTCAAGGAGCCTAACCATGTTTGCTGATTAACTTGATGTACTAAGGCAAGAAGAAATAAAAGTATTGAAGTGGACGAACACGAAAATGGAGAAGTTGCCACTGCCTTTGCAGACAAGTCTACCATTTGTAACCACCTAGGCAACGTTTGTCACATCAAACCGCAGTCAAATAAACCTTAAGACCCGCCCAGGTGGTTTACAACCAGTTATGTTTGCTAGTCTGTTGGAAACTAGGTCCAAATGTTCCCATCTGCCATGGTGCCTGTCTGTATCAGTGGTCCCCAAGAATTTACAAGTTAATTTCATTTGATTTTGATATAGTATAGCATTTTAACTATGCAAACATTACTGCTCAATTGAGCTAACACTCTTCAAACGATGTAACGTACCACTGACATCTTTCTTTGTTTTTTTTTCTTAAAGAGGGTGTAACAAGAAACAAATCATAGCCCTAATCCAGCCATATAAACAAGGCATACTCTGTACAGTAATCGCATTACAAGTTACTTGTGCACTTGACATTGAAACTCTACCAAGAAATGTCACCAACTTCTTTAAAGCAGTGCATACATCTATCCCCTTATGCTCATCATGGTGGAACTACCACTTGCGTTGAAATTTCTACTGTCGATGGCCCACTTGAGATGGCATTCTTAGAATGATTACCAAAAATTGCTAATTTTCCTGGTGGGTGCTGTAGGAATCAAGCTGCTGTATTCTGTATGAATTGAATCCTTCCTGCATCTGTGCTGCCTGAAGTGTGGGGGACACCCAGTGTACTACATTTTGATGGCCCATTTGAGACTCTTTCTTAGTATGGTTACCAACCTATTCTAATATTCCTGGTTGGTACGGTAGAAATGAAATCAAGCTGCTAAATTTTGCCTGAATTGAATCTTTCCTGCGTCTGCACTGCCTTCAGCGTGGCAGTACACCCGGCGTGCTATGTCGGGCAGGTGCTACAGCACTTCCCTGAAAGTGGTGTGCAGCTACTGTACAGTCGTGGTGATGTAGCTGTTGTGTTGATTTTACTGCAGCCAGACGTACTGTTATAAAATAGCTACAGTTCTGTTGAGTATTCGGGTTATTAAATTATGTAAGCAGTCACTTTATGTAACTTGTGATAGCATCTTTCATTTAAACTAGTACCATAGTCTTTGGTTATCTAATATACCGCTGTGTATCAAAACTGGTGATAGCGCTAGATATGATGTGGAAAGGTACATAGTACATGTATGTGTCTCAGTAATATTGGTACACGCTTCATTCTGGAGCTTTTGCCCTGGTTGATATATCTTTATTTTATTTCACAAGCTTTCTTCCATGGTGACTAGATGTCAATCATCAGCTACCAAGGGTTCTTTATTTTGTTTTATTCGAATACAATGCTTAGTTTTGTATGTACTTCTGACTGTTTATACCATTTTTTGTCTTAATGTTCTGTGTTATTGCATGTCATCAGTGTGTTTCTTACTATGTAAATCTTTCAGCTCCATGGTTACTGTAGAAACAAACCCTCGTTATGTTTACCGACTTTGTGTCACACTACAGACTTTCCATTCAAAAATTCCAAGCTATCTACAATTTCTTATAGACACATGGAGTTTCTATACATTTTACTAGAGCCCTACGGTATCCATTCCTGTCTCCCTGAAAATTAGCATGTATACTGTATAAGGTTAAACATTCACATGCATACTGCGCAGAAATATTTAACAATTGTCATTTATCATAAAATGACTGTATTGTGCATGTACATATCTGTCTTTGCCATTACGCGGCTCATTTATGTACCCCATCAGCCAGACATAGATTCCTCAACTTTGGTCAGGCTATACATTTTAGATAACCAGGTAAACTCATCGAATATGTTTTCTGCATCGGTGCTGTTCTTCCATATTCGAGTAGTGATTTACATTCCAATCCAGGTCCTGACGACAGTTTTGTAGATTTGTCTATATGTCATGTAATTATTCATAGCCTATGTCCAGATAAGGTACAGTGTATTAATACATTATTGGTCAAATCCTTCGATATCATTGCACTCTTAGGAACTCTTCTTACCCGTAGGCACTCAGCTGGAGATATGGGATCCCAGGTTTGCATCAAATAATGAGAAGCAATAGAACCACTGGCGTTGGAGGAGCAGTGGCGCTGTATATTTTACGATCGCTTGTAGTTAATCTTCGTCTGGATCTGGAGTATGCCAAATTAGAACTTATGTGGGTTAAAATTGGTCTTCACAACAACAGATTTTGGGCAGTAGTTGTGTGTAGATTTCAAACCTCATCTAGGACAAGTTGCAAGACAGTGTAGAAAATGTCAAAGCATCTAATATTTATAAAATCATAATCTTGGTAGCTCTGAAGAAAAAGAAATTGAAACTGATCGCAACAAGGGCTCGTGTTTTTTACCCATGCAAAATCCAGCAGTGTTGTAATCTCTAAGAAAGGTAACCCTTACAGTACCTTGATTTACTTTTCATGAATGAAAAACTTCCAAACAAACCTGATCATAAACATTTTGACAATTCATTCTGATCTTACATGGTTCTAATCATATCAAGGAATTAATAATTAGAGGTATGAAAATGGTAAATATTCTGAAATATTTGCAGTTTCGCCTTAATAGGAATTCTTTGAAAGTTCTATATCTTTCTTGCATTAGACCTTTCCTGGAATATGGATCTGTGGTCTAGGAAAAATGTAATTTACATGAGTCTCAGCCAAAAGGCTCTCTTTTCTTCATGGAACGCAATACACTGCACAAGAGTGTTATTCCCTCCAGTTATTTACAGCAACAACATTACTTCATGGCTCTGAAATGTGTACCATCCAACAAAATGAAATGATATTCAATGCAGTACAAAGTTATTTTGAGGAAGCAGGCAGATTAAGAGTAGTTACATGTGTTATGATACATACCGTGTTTGTAAGATTTAGTGAAGCTGTACTTCAACTTTATTCTGTCTATGGTGCCATGTATTGCTAGAAATCCTTAAACAGTACTAAGTAGAGTTCATTTTTGGTGTGGAGCCGGAGGAATTGGATGCCATGGCATGGGTAGGCCAAGGCCCGCTTTAAATTTTAGGCCTAGTAGTAGAACTACTCACTGAGACTGTTTCAGTGGTTGTGGTCATCTGGAGGATTATTCACCAAGTGTGTCTTTGAATGCATCGACTTGATATAACATGTATGAGAATCATTGGGACAATAATTGTGGAGCAAGGGCATGATATGGTTTGTAACTTTGACACATTTCGTTGTCGCAGCATTGGCAGCAAGTGCGGATAAGTAGTACACATGTACTTGAATTACCGCACCATCTATGATCGACCATGATAACTACAAAAAGAATGCAAAACGAAAGTAACTTAAAACATTGCATTTTTGTTATAGATATTTTGTGGACATTCGCTGTAACTGCTTCATTAAATGAACTAAGCAACCATACATCTATACGTACTTTATTAATGATGGTGAAATAGAAATACAGGGCTCATGTAGGCTGTTAATTCAGTGGGAGTATATGCAGCAAACAGAGGGATCATCGTGATATATCAGGTGTTATATCACTGCAAGCAAATCATTTAAACAGTATCCTCGTTTTCAAACCGTCTACATTATTATGATATAAATCTTGAAACTCGATGGTGTTGCCACTATATCTATCTTTGCAGATTGTGATATTTCCTTTATGTTCCTGTTTTTATGTCTTGTGTCTACTAATCCTCCCTTTTTCGTGTACAAGAGGGATTTATATTGAGCTTAGTCCTTATTCCCAATTGCTCTTTACAATAAAATACTTTTAAACCAATCGTTGGGCAAGGCACAAGTAAAGTTACATTAAAATTCACATTTCCGCTTTCTATAGAATGACAGTGATCAGATTCACAGGAGAGACCAGGTGTCAATTCAAAGGAAAAACAAAATTGTTTTAGTAAAAGTCTGTGGTCGCATGTTGTTTCCAAAATCTTCCTCGAGTCCTTTAATGCCCGGATATAGGCTAGGAAACTCTGGCATTAATTCATGTTGCAAAGTTATGTCTGAATAGCTAAAGTGTGACATCACCAAGTGTGATTATTTTGTATACCCATACTTTTTAAAATGAAAAAAAAAATTCTTCTCAATAACTGGTCACATATATTATTACACACAAATTCGAACATTTCTCAATTGACATTTTTAAGCAATCTTGTATGTGTTCAGAATTATCGTTGCTGGACAATAAGTGACTGCATATATTAGGCTTCCTGATTTAATACTTGGCTGATATTACTTTGTGATAATCTTCAATTTCCTTTACACATTCCTACACATTCCAGTAATTCTCGAACCTCTGTCATTTGATGTAATTTACATAGCTTTTGTTGTTGAGTTGAAATTTATGTAATGTGTCATATTTTTCTGAGTTACATTTGGTGTACCATTTACACAATTTGTCACAAAGTAGCCAAGTGGTCTGTTGCTGCATCAGACACATTTATTGTACATCAACACATTGTGGGCTCTACTTATCTCTATAAGACACTTACTTGATGTTTGTCGATCACATGTTCAAGGAACAACAAGATAAAGTTACTATACATTTAGACAGATTGATCGAAAAAAGTTGCTGTTGGCGAACAAGTTTTGCATGAGGGCATTGTCTTTATATACCCATCTATCTTTCCACTAAAGTATCCCAAGTGTTTTAGCATATCCATGGGTTCAAGTGACATAGTAAACTGCGCACTACCCTTGTAACAGGAAAGGCTGCTTTTCATGTAAGTCGTTTTTATACAGCAATAATAAAAAACAAAGCCACATGCCATATACTGATAGAAGTAAAGAAATTATAGTAAGGAACACTGATAGCATATGTCTTTCCACAACTTATCTATAATATGAGTTTGTTCTTTTCATTGACACATTTTTAAAGAGATTATGAATGTAAAACAACTATTTTTGTAACGAAACACTCTAATGCTTTCCTGCCAAAATACATCTGCCTGTCAAAATTAAAAATCATTCTGTCCGCAGTGCATGAAGGAATGCCCACTGACAATAATTTTCACCATTTGCATGTAGATGTAATCTTGATGCTAGTAGTGGATTCTGCTGTCAGCGGTACAACCATTCAGCTTTTTCTTGTAAAAATAGGAATGTCAAGATTTTATACTTACCTGTGTACATACATACATACATACATACATACATACATACATACATACATACATACATACATACATACATACATACGTGCTCAAACTAACCAGCTTCGCATGATAATTTGTGACGTACAATTAAGTTTTTGTGATCTAAAACAAATAATCCACCGCCCTGTGTTGTGACACAAAAGTGATTTAAATTATCGGGGTATTTTCTTCCTAACCTGTTTTATTATTTTCTAGTCTGTCTTATTGTCTTTATCATGGAGATACTTTCCGGATTTTTCCAACAACGTGTTCTGTTGTTTTATTTATATATATATATATATATCATTTGATTTTTTTGGGGGGGCATCTACCCAGCCATCTGAAAATGCATTCGGCAGCCACATGATGTGGAGATCAATAGCTTCTGATACCACGAGATCTCACTTCCAGTGTCAACTTACGTTCTGGAATCCTACTTTTGGAGCTAGAATAACAAAGATTCTACCACAGTCCTTTATTTTAGGATCCTTTGTAAAATAAGTCGATGATGCTACTTCTAACATGGAATTTGCTGTTTTAATGACTAAAATTCAGAAAGTCTATTTTATTTGTTTCCTCATTTAATTTATGTCTTTAATTGCAAACTTTTAATACATTCCATTGAGTTATGAAAATGGCTGTCTGTTTTCGGCGGCTGATTCTGCAATTTTATTGAATTAAACGGTTTCCTACACAAAAATGCTTTGCAAATCAATAGATGCTTTATAGTTATTTCATTCACTGTACATACATGCCTAAGTTCACATACACACGCTCGCGCGCGCATACAAATACATAAATATGTATATATAGAGCCCTCCATGAACAATGAGGTGCAAAGATAAAGTCAAGTCCTATCCAGATCTGCTGCAAAAATCTCTTGACAAGGAACTTAACTGGATCCAAAGAGGTTCAGCAAAGTGGTCAAAGAAACCAAATAATAATGTAGTAAATGTCACAAATGAATGTTTATTAGCAACGTTCACTGACTTGTGTACGTAAATTTTGAAGTTCTGGACCAATTTCGTGATATAAAGTTTATTCATATCTGACAAAGTTTGCAGGAGGTTCTCTTTTCTCTGTGTTGAATAAAGTCAATATTACGTATGCAATTTTTGAAATCTGGAATGGTTCATAACATGAAGTGCAAAATGAACCAAAGCAATTTCAACAAATGAGAATGCCGAATTTGACTAACAATTCTTTTGGTACCATTTTTGACCAATCAAACTCCAGAACCTTTGGGTCATTACGTGCTGAAAAAGCCAAACATGCCATATTCATAGCAGGGCATATGGCCATTCTCTCAACCAACTGAAATGCTGAATTTGACTAAAAGAATGACATGGATGATGAGGAGCTTTTATTTAGTCCTGGAAATCGTCAACAAATGGGTACGTATTAGCTTTTGACAGGTGAATCATCTTGCTTGCTTCTTGCCAAATTTAATAAAAATAGGATTGCCGAGCATCAACTTCTGAAGGTGATTGTATTAAGCAGCTTTTAAGGCTTTATTTTTGTCAATGAGGCTTTACCTGCGATGGGTTTGTTGTCATTTCCTATTATTTCCAGGTTTTTACGTAAATTTCACAGTTATACCTAATGTTATATTCAAAATATAAACCAGTGGATACGCAGCATTGTTTCTATACACCGTTTAACAAGAAAAGCCCTGGTTGGTTGAATTATAAGTCTTCATTGCAATCTGGGAAAGGAGACACAACAATGGAATTTGAAACATAGGGCTTCTGCACACTAGAGGTAAATATCAGTTAACTTAAGTCATCAAGGACTACTTTTTCAAAATGGCAATACCGTCCAGTCAACTATTGTCAGCCTAAAACACAGCCAAGCTGGGACCTCGGATCAATCCAGGAATCAAGGCTCCAGTAGGAAAGTATATGGGTTTCATTTCGTTGGTACAAAACATTTTCACTCCAGCAACTTTGTCCATGTTCTTCTCTCTGACTTTCTGTTTTTTCCTGATGTCATAATAATCGATAGCATCACAGAAATGTAGTATTTGAATGGAATGTTTAATGATGTATATGTAGTTCTCTGTAAGGATGCCAACGAGAAAATGTTCTACTTACTTTTGATGAAATTTCAAAGTATCACAGTTAGTTTTATTCATCAAATGGTATTTAAAGTACAGAAGATTTGCGAGTTAGTTGTGTTTGTCAACATCTACCGGGGCAATGCTAATAAAGACTAATATGACATTCTTCTTCTTCTTCTTCTTCTTCTTCTTCTTCTTCTTCTTCTTCTTCTTCTTCTTCTTCTTCTTCTTCTTCTCCTTCTCTTGTTCTCTTTCTTCTTCGTTCTGTATCATAGGAACTTTTAAACAGACTCCTGTAAAATATCGGTTTCCAGTTGCATTTAATTTCAAATTATATTGATCACGCCAGAGTGACCATAAACCTCGAGTCTGTCTCAAGGTCTGTCCCTGACATTTAGCTTAAGCTGTTTTGCTACTCAACTGAGACTGTAGAGTAGCTAGTTGTTATCACCAACTCACATGTTTGGCATCTACAACGCTGCTGCAAAACTTCTCTCAAAAATCACCTGGCCAATGACTTTGGATCAGGACACAGATATGAGTATAACTAAAACAAGGTACTGTTCATTTGAAACGAATGGTTCTTTCCATGGTATTGTTGTCTCTTCTTCATGAATGTTTGTGATTTTTCAAATGCTCAAACTCTTCATTTTAGGACATAACAGAGCATTGCAAAGCAAATGAGTTGAGAGTGGGCACAAGAAAATGCAGCTATTCCTACAGTTGTTGACAAGGTATCCCCTGTAAAATGCTTGTGCACAATTGCAAGGTGCCAGGCTGTTATTCCGACACAAAGAAATTTACAAACATGGAAAAGAAACCATGGATGGAAGGACCCCCCCCCCCCCCATTGTTTTCCCCACAAAAAAGACAAACAATACAGAAAGAGTGGATCAACATGGTGAGGCGGCCAAAGACTAGGATCCTCGATAATTCGATAGAATTTGCTCCAGCCTCCTGGCATTTCTGGAGGGAGAAGACCTGCAGAACGTTTTTCCCCTTTCAACCGTATTCCTGTATAAAACTTGAAATACCGTCAGTGTTTTGGAACAGGGCGTGGGCTGTACTGCAGTACTTCGTGACTTTTTATCAGAAATTAGAGTACACAAACCTGGAGGCGCCTATAAATCTTACAATTTTGAGTCTATGGCAAAAAAATTACCAGCATTTTAATTCCCTTTTCAAAGACATTTCCAATCCAATATAACATGATGTGGTTTGTTGAGATATTATGAAAATAAAATTACTTGAAGCCTACTGATACCAGCCAACATTAGGGTTGAAAGGGGGAATTGTTCTGTTGGTCCTCTGCTTCTAACGAAATGCCAAGAGGCCACAGCAAATTCAGGCTGGTTGCTATGTATGCCGGTGAAGCATATCCTTTTACATATTAGTCCCGACAGTGTGCCTCAGTACGCCGTAGACATTATCCTGTAATTATTACATGATTTTGTAGAAGCTATCGGTTCTAGGATTTTCTGGTGCCTTATCATTATTATTTATCACAATCAAGCTTATTTATCATAAAAAATGAATATTTACAATTTATATACTTTATCCATATAGCACTTTACATACCAAAGGGAATAAGATGTGGTGTTATAAACTCGAACCATAATCCCTGGCTGCTTCCATTTGTATCTTCAATGAAATTTTACCTGCATTCGCTAATGCGAGAATATCTTTGGAAATTCGGTCACTTTTCTTGTGAATCATACTACCTTAAAGCTTAATGATCACAAAAAACAGGAATATTTATTTATCCTAAGATCATTGTAAATTCTGTTCTAAAGGCTACGATACGTCAGCGCTTGGTAAAACTAATAGGGCTTTCAATTTACCGTCTTCTACTGAACAATAGCCACCATTTTATGTGAAAATAATTCAACAAATAACCAATTTATCATCTGTTTATGTAATTTTCGCTCGTTGAAGTCAAACATGTAGGAATATTATTTTATGAATTAATATAACATAAACACTAGTAATTTGTTTTGGTGAAGGGTGCAATTTTGAACGGCAAACAGCGGTAAACAGCCGCATGCAGAAGTATTCGGAGGCAGACCCACCGACCACCAGTGCCTGTCAATGAAATCCAATTGAGACTTCTGGAGCTCAGCAGCAGTTGGCGGCAGCCAGCGACAGAGAGCCTGTTGCCGCTGTGTGCTGCTGTCTGCCGCCTACCACCGATATCTGCCGCTCTGTACTAACAACTGCATTATATAAAATGTAAAATAAGAATTTAGGTGAATGGAAAGGACAGGAAGCCTTGTGTATAACCATTCATTTATGGTACATAACACTTCAGTTTATCTTCGTTCAGTCATATTGATATGTTCATTCACTTCTATGCATGTAGGCATCAGTTAGCTTTATTTTCATTAGCCCATGCCTGCAGTTAACTTAAATTCAAACAGAATTTACAGGCAAACAATAGTGCTGAAAGGTTATATCGGGTACTGTTGATGGAAAGTTTGAACAATATTTTTTTTAATGTTCGGTATTATTTGTTTATAAACTGAGCCGATAGTCATATAAAATGACAAAAAGTTGCTGCATTTCTTTCTTTGTTTTCCTTTTTTCTTTTACTTTTCTTTTTGATATAGAGAAATCTGTATTGAAAATCCATCAATTACGTATGATTTGGTAATATGGTCATTTAATACTTTAATTCACTACAACTGCTGAAGTAATCGAGGGAGGACTGGCATTGACAAAAAGCTTCACGACTGATAGTTTTAGGGAGGCCCCTACCGTAATTTTATTTCTCTTCTGGTGACAAAGTGACTACGTGGCGACCAAACACTGCAATAACTGGCGAAACTAAACACAGAGTAAGCAATTATGGTGTGCTACAGAATCTTGTCATTAATGATTTTTTTGGTATATCACGCAAATATTCGAGGGCAGATTTACTTTCTACAGTAATATTTCTCAATTAAACTAATACGACCTTTTAGCATCAGATGTCACATTTGTGGTGGCAGGCAGTGGTATTCAGTGGCACCTGCAGCACTTGACAGTGGCCAGTGACCCTCAACAGTGGCCGGCAGAACTGTCACAAACTGCCGCCAAAGATCAGCTGGGGACTTTTTCAAGCAAGTCAGTGGCATTTGGCAACAGACAGTGGTACACAGTGGAAGGCCCTTCTAAATTGCATTTCTGTTGCTATATGCTGGTGAGGGCCTCCAAGTGCTCCACTTCTTTGAATGCTAGCTACATGTACCAAAACATGTAAAATATGACATGAGGTCTCACCTAAAGCTGGAAGACAATTAAGAAGTATCATATATAATATGTCCATGCATACACCAGCGATGTAAGAAAACAAGTATTTAGGACACATATTTACTCTGTGTGTGTGTGTGTACTTCTGGGGAAAATGATGCCACCCTTCATGTACATCATTATGCACTTGTTATAAGGTTGTGTGGAGAGTTTGTTTACCTCATTATTCCATTGCATTTCACATCTCTTTTTGGAGGACATGTTTGGTTTAAAAGGACTTTTGTGGCTTTTGTTGTTGTTGTTGTTGTTGTTGAAGATGATGATGATGATGATGATGATGATGATGATGATGATGATGATGATGATGATGATGATGATGATGATGATGATGATGATGATGATGATTTTTGCAATCTGAATTAAATAATTCAATGGCATGTGTTGGGAAACACAAGGTTTCCAAAATATCATGGTATATTATTGCTAGTCTGTTTTATTCTCTCCATCATGTGGACACTTTCCAGATTGTTCGGTTCGCTCTTTCTGGTTCTGGTGATACATTTTACCTGCTGAAAGAAAAAAATGCATTTGACAGCCACGTCGTGTGGCTATCAATAACTTGTGATGTCGCTAGTCCTTAATGCCTATTTCGATTTATGCTCACGATTTATACTCGGAAATCCCATTTTGGAGCCAGAATAACATATATGCTGCCACAGGTATTCGTTTCTGGATCCTTTCTCAACGAATTCGACAAGGGGGAGTGCTTAGTCGGACAGAGGACTGCTATCACGTCTATCGGAATGAACTAGTGCACGTTCTGCAGCCACCATGAATGTTACTTCCAATGGAAATCCAAGGTAAACGTATCAGCAAGCTACAATCGTGTCACGCAAGCTTCTTAAATGAGAGAATGATGCTAGTAGTAGCCATAATTTTACTGTATTGATAAAAATGTTTTGAAGGTTTACATCATTTGTTTCCACATTTGATTTTGTCCTTTTTTTAGGGGGGGGGGCGAGGTTAAGGAGTTTCATTCTGCACAGTTTTTGGATTTTAAGGCTTGCTACTCCAATATCCTTTGCAAATCAGCAGCAAATGGGAATAGCGAATGGTGCTTTTTTAGGTGATAGGAGTGTTGGTTCTTACAGACATACATTCACACACACACACACATATACATATATATATATATATATATATATATATATATATATATATATATATATATATATATATATATATATATATATATATATATATATATACACTCTTATACCCATATACACATCCTTGTATATGTAGAGAGAGAGAGCCACCCAAGACAGTCAGGTGTAAAAATAAAGATTTCATTTTCTTTTAACCATTATAAAAACCACTTGTCATTTCAAATCAGTCCATGTACCATTGACCTAATATATCAGTACAGCACTTTTACTCCTTTCAGCCAGTTAAGGGATGTGAAACATTGTGCGTTATTGCTTACCACACAACCATTCCCAACTGAAATCCTGGAATTGACAGCCAAATGTTCTGGTCGCACGGATATTCGTACAAGTACAACCCAGTGCTGCTGCTAAAGACATTTAACAAATAAATAAATGGACTGAATCCAAAGAAGTTCTGCAAATTTGGTCTTTAAAAGAAAATTAATGGGTTATGTGGAAAATGTCAAAAATGATTGTTTACAAGCAAAGTTCACAGACTTGTACATTTGAAACTTGAAGCGCCTGATCCATTGTTTGATGTAAATTTTATTCAAATTTGATTATATGAGTGTAAACTACCCTTGATAACAAAACAACTGTCATAATTTTTGTTCAACAATATGCACAAAACCCTGGTTTTGCTTTTTGTTATCCAGCGTTCGAATAAAACTCATGGTTTTGGTTTGAAAACCCCGAGTTTAGGCATGATAACACTGTGTTTGGTAGTCGTTTTGTTCAATAATTCGCAAATCCGAGGTTTTTGTGACGTCAAAAGTTCCACGGTTTTTAATACATCGCACAACTCTGGAATTTGCAACGTCACAAACCCCATGATTTAAAATTATTTTTTTTCTAATGTTTTTATCACGACCATAGGATAGATATTGACCATAACGTGTCATTAAATCCATGTGTTTATTTATTTGGTTACTCAAAAAGACTTCACATGAACCAACCAAGAATGTTTACCTTTACACTTTCGTTTTGGTCTCTTTTGGGTAAATACGAACAATGATTTATGTGTTTCAGAATTGACTTGGATTTGGTCAGAATTGACTTGGATTTGTTTCACTAGGACTACGGTTTGGATATGGTAATGACACCGTCTAATTTGAATTTGATTGTGCATTTATGTATCTGATTACACACAAACATGCAAAGTTATGGATTGTGTCAGTACGAAAATTTACAAAGTAAAATTAAGGAGAGTGCAAAAAGGCTGCAACAAACCTTGTATTCCAGCTAGCTTTATAATCCAGTTAAGAAAGTAAATAAATAATTCTCGGCAGGTTTGGTTAATTGGTATATCTCTCTTAACAAGAAAAATTCGGGCAAAATCTGACCGATAGAACTACCTAAAACGTTAGTAATCCAAGCTGGCCACAGTAAAAGTTAAGATATTTTTTAAATAAGCAACCTATTCAAATGAAAACAGAATAGATAGACTTTATTCAGGAAAATTTTAACAGCTATACAAAAATAAATGTATACTATGGATTTGTAAGGTCAAGGTGACAAAAGCAAAAGCAGGGTGACTTTAATTGCTGCCTGCAAAATCTCTGCAAACCCTAACACATTCTTCTTCCAACTAGAACAATTGAGCTTCGTTAGATTGCTAGGGTCAGTCAAACATTACTGGCTTACACAACAGTAATATTGACAATGTTATGGTTGGGATGTTTATGTAATTTTCACAAAGGGGACCTCGTCAGGTGTGGATTAAATGAGATATTGGTACACGTGTGTTGGTGTTTAGCAGAGGTTGGTTATAAAGACGCTGCTGTCTTCAACTTCCGTATTTTGATCCAACATCTGACATAGCGCTGGTACAACTGAATCTGTATAATATGAATTTTCTCTCATGAATAGCAAAATATATTATAAAGTGGATATCTTTTCAAAGAAATCTATTGACTTTAAAACATAACCATGGCTTTTATGTTTTGTTCTTTGTGTGAAAGTGTGCCAATTAAAAAAACGAAATCACATATATAGAAAAAAAGGTTCATCATAAAAAAACAATGTGAACGGACGTGCCAGAAGTTAAAAGTATGTCTTTTCTAAATAAAATACTTTGCCTGGAAAGCCAACAAAGCTTTCTGTGATGTAATCTATACTGCTCAAGTCCAGTAGCGATAACTTGTCGCTTAGTCTGCTTTGTAGGAAATATAATTCTACAGTTAAGCCATGGAATATCATTGAGTGAGGCGTCACACAAGAATGCAAGTGTGGCCATGGTAATTGAGCGAATATGGTTAGCAAACTTGGTTTTGGCAAATGGTGCAGGGAAGCGATAAATTACAGGGAAAATGCAGCAACAACTCACAGCCTTAGTGTTGCTAATGTGGTTTCAAACATATTCATGCAATACAAGGTGCACAAATAACACAGAGAATGCCACCAACACAATGGATGGTAACGGGACAATTCCTGTCAAGGACACATGGCAACATTCACCCCAGCCATAAAAGTAACGAGACGAGTTCCATCAGTTTAAGTAAACCTGGATGATCTGCAGAAAAAAAATCCATGTTAAACTTGATACACAACAAAGAAAGCAGACAGCTACTCAAAATTAGCATTGTCTATCCAAAACTCCAGGATTTCAGTTGTGGTACAATGAATAGCCGATTGGGTACGCTATGGCAGGGTATCCTGACATTCCCTATTGCCTCGCCCATTGTGGTCTGGTTGCATGTATGTGTTACACTTAAGCAGTCCACTGCCAGGGAAGAGTTTCAAAATCATCTTACTCATTATCACTCTGACAGCACGTGATCCCACCCATGCCATATGTACTCTCAAGTACATCTCAGACTATACCCCTCGACAAGGAGGTACACCGGGGCTCACATTTTATCAGCAGCTTTGTTGCATTGCCCACATGATCATCAAAGCTTAACCACCCAAGAGTCTATTGCATCAAATTAATCAAATTTTGGGTAACTTTCAGACTGCAACGAGTTTCCTGGACTCAATCAGTACCCAAATGGCAGAATCTGGGCTCAGGTAGCTCATCTGACGTGTATATGCTGATGGGAGTGTGGATCAAATGTGGACTGGAAAGACAGTAGCACAAGCTGATCTGGATCATTGGTTGACAAAGCCCTCAATGGCGTGGTACACTTTTACAGCACTTTCCACCGAAAATGCGACACTGCTGCAGTCATGTCCTTTTGAATATTTCAAAGGCTGAGAGGACCAGCTTAAAGGGACCAGTTGCCTTTAATTGCCTGGCTCAAGTAAGTAATAATACTAGTTTCTTCACATTGGCTGTTTATGTTGGGATTGAAATCTATGGTTAGGGGTCATGTTTTTGGTAACTTTATTATAATACTAAGATTTTTTATTTGGATCATATGAATTATATGTTTTCGAAACATATACAGTTGGATTAAGTGACGAAAAAAAATCAAATCTCCGCAAGGGTTCAAAATTTTAATTTTCATTGGCCAGTTGAAATACTATAATTTTTCCTGCTTTTGCCACCCCCGCCCCCCCCCCAAAAAAAAACAAACAAACAAAAAAAAGCAACCCCCCCCCAATCTAGAAAAAAGGCATTAGCACCAAAAATGTGAATAATTACTTGCTTATGGCGAGAGAAATGGCACAGACTGAGCAGCAAAACAATATTTTTAAGACTGGATTGCAATGTTAGTTCAAAATTTACAGGACGTTTCAATCAAAGTAAATACATATTATTTTAAAATATAAACAGCCCATATATTGGCACTGAGCCTTTATTCAAAAATAACATATGATTTTGGGGAGCATAACATTTTCTTTTTTTACTTGACACTACTCAATTTGATTATATTTGTAAACACTGCTTGAAATTGCGTCCAATTTTCAGAATTTTTATTTAAACTAGAAATACATCAATGGCAACACTTAAAGTTCATAGTGAGTGCCTGAATCAAATTTGATGTTATGTGTTCTTTCAGAAAGTTTATACCCTTAAGGCATTGTCGTTAACAGAGATAGAAATTAAACAGTGTTTCGTGAGAGTAACAAAGTGTATCACACCTTTTAAGCCATTGCCACTTTCCGTTTGTTTGACATTATGTGTCAAAAGTGTTGGGGGATGTGGCCCCTGTCGAATCACCATAATACTCAGTTCTCCGATTGAGGGCATTAATACAGGTAACTAGAACAATTGGGGTTAGGTGGGTCTTTTAAAGTAGTGGAAATCTCAATGTAATGTGTTCCGATAGATCCTAATATGCTGCACATACATGGTTATAATTTTCTGAAACACTTACTTTCCTTTTTGCCCCAAACTTAACACACTTCTTCAGAAAATAAAAACTGGGAAAAATTTCAATGTCAGAAATGCCAAACAGTATTTGGCATTTTGTAGAACACTAGGTATTTCTGTACATTTTACACTTTTCTCATATATTTTTGCTTGAAAAATTTTCCACATTTGTTGGTAAGATGCCTGGCTTCCAGCTGTTGGCCCTGCAAATAAAAAAATTAGATTTACAGACTGCACATTTTATGGAAATTGGTGTTTTCTGATACAGTAGTGCCTCAGGTTTTATTTGTGGGTGTAAAAGAAGGCGTAACAGTGCAAAGGATTGAGACTGGATCAGATTCCTAGAGCATGACACGAAATTTTTTAATCTGATATTCATTTTCCGACAGGCTTTTTCACTTATACATTGATGGGATCTTTCACTCAAGGAGGCATATTTAATTTCATAGCATGAGCTGCTGGAATGATGGGCAGGAGACAGTAATGGTGGCGTAATTGCTATAATGCATCTTAACGAAGATGTATATCAGGATGTAAATATAGAGGAACAAGACATTCAGAGGAGAGACTACGATATTGCCTTTCTTAGGACAGCCAGTGAGCTGATGGCAAAAATAAAGGAGGGAATAATGAGCATTAATGATGCGCTCCAATCTCACGTTATACCTGTGAAACAGCCAGTCATAGACAATGTACTGACTCAATGGCACCACACCACACGGCAAGGTTATGGGTCATGTGCATGTGCCTATTAGCTATTCTTCCATCACTCATCCAACCTCCCCACACAGGGAATAGGACATTGTACTTTCTGTCACTGCACACAGTACTTTCCTATCTAGTTGCATCTGGTCACAACAACTAGTATAAAACCCGTTAGTGAGCTATCAAGAGATAGCAGGTTCAAGGAATGAACCAATCTGGTCTGGTCACTATCTAAGCCTGTTTGTGCTGACGGTATGCATTAAAGACCTTGCTCAAGCGTGTTCTTAGTGATATTCCACATGCTTAGATTACATCAGTGCAAGAAAGCCAGTTTCAAAAGAAAGTGAGAAATTGCATAGCCTGTCCTCATGGTTCAGGTTACATGATAAGTAAGAACTGCCTCAGCACAAACAGAAAATGCTAACATACTTGGGGCTATGGAAGGAATGCCACTTTCAAAGCCCAATTTGTCCAAAAAGAAACAAATAGCGAATTTGGCCTCTTCGGGTTATGCTTGTTGAAGGAGATCAGATCAAAATATGGCCTAATCACTTGTTCCAGTGTGTTATCGTTGCTGGTATTGGATATATAGATCTTCAGATACTTTTCCAATCCGAACTCTGTTCATACACAGAGCCCTTTTTTATATAAAGTTTTTCAAGCACGCTGCACATTAGGTAAATATTTCCACAATGGACTGTATAAGAAGGCAGCAGCATGTCTCATCCTAGAATGCCTCATTTGATGTGATCCATGTCAATGATGGAGGTACCATGCTACAGTGCTTGTCGTGGTCAAAGTCATATGGCAGCATTTACAACGTACATTCAGCATATTGAGGGTCACTTCAAAAATTCTTCCTCTTTAGTTGTCTTTGATGGATATGACAGCGGCCAACCAACAAAAAAGAGACACCACAAAGAAGGAACGGCAGTGACATTGGGATGTATGTCAATGTCACTCCAGATATCCTGCTGAAGATGACAAAGAAGCAGTTTTTAGCCAGTCCAGGAAAGAAGCAGAAGTTCGTCCGTCTGTTTGCATCTAAGTTGGGAAAGGATGACAGCATTCAGGTGAAAACTGCTTGGAAGATGCTGACAATAATATTGTGACGTGAGCCTGCAGAGTAGCTCATAGGAATTCTGTAGTTTTTGTCACGGGTGACACTGACCTTCTCACCTTGCTAGAACCCATCTTTTTCCAGCTATTAAAAAAATGTATCAATATGCAGACAAGTACAACTGTCCGGTCATTGGTATCTCTCTCTGACCAAATAATAACAACAAATAACCGTATCAAAAGAAAACACACACACCAACAAGAGAGTTGTGGTGGGCCCATAACAGATAGTCATGTTAGCTAAGGGAACCTGTAAGTACCATTGTTAACAATGAACAGTAACACACACACACACACACACACACATTATATATATATATATATATATATATATATATATATATATATATATATATATATATATATATATATATATATATCAATTGTACAACATATCTAAAACATGTACATATTACTTTAACTGCCCAAAGTCGGAGAGCATAAGGTCAATATTAAGTAGGATGGTGACCAAGGCAGCTTGAGGAAATGTCCCCTGCTTTGATCCTGAGCCAAACCAAAACCATGTTTTTTTAGGACTGACATATTTCTACCATATACACCCCTCCCCACCATGCAAAGCTCGAATACCTGTTAATACAAAGATGATTTTCAAATAAAAAAAGGAAATGTAGAAGGGACAACATAGGGCCAGAGGCTATAAGCACATAGCCCACCTTTGGTTTTTACTATGCACTCATGGATTTACCCCTGTTTACATGTTGGGGCAGGCTAGAAAGAAAAACGAATACTCTTACAAATGAACATTTTTTTTAGCATGGCGGACTTGTCAATCAGCTGAGCTTATAGGATGGTCCTTTGTCCATTGTCCTTCCGTTGTCCATGGTCCGTTCATCCACAATTCACATTTGCGCCTTCTGTGCCCAAACCGTCGGCCAGATTTACTTCAAACTTGGTACGAATGTACCTTGATCGAGTTTCTATGAAGATTATTCAAATGTTCCTGGTCCAATGATTTTTGTATTTTTTAAGATTTTTTTGTTGGGGGGGGGGGGCAACTCCTAAAAAATCTTCTTCTCTCAAACTGCTCATGCAACTGTTTTGATATCACATAGCAACATACCTAGGGAGTCCTAGTTTTCAATTTGTTCACCAGATGGCGCTGCAATTTTTTTTCTTATTTTTTTTCTGATTTTGTGTGTATTGTTGCTATTTTCGACTTCTTCCCTAGAACCGTTTCTCACATTTACCTGAGACTTTGTGGAAATTTTCCTTGTGAAATGGTCAAACAAAGTTATTCAGTAGGTGTCACTGCAGTGGATTCCAGATTTTTCACATATTTTTTTTTCAATTCGGGTTCCTATCTGTAAATGCACCTTTCCCAGTTATTACTATGTAAATCAATGGGCATTCTAATGGGAATTCACATTTTTGATTTCTTCTCCAAAATCAATCATCCAGATTAACTTCAAACTTGGTGGGGATGTACTTTGGAAGGGTCTCTACCATGTTCATCAAGTGATCACGCTCCAGTGATTTTTGGATTTTTATTTATTCTTTATTCTTTTTATTTTGGGCACATCTTAAAAATTTTCTTCTCTGAAACTGCTCACCCAATTGCTTTGATATTGCACAAGGGCACTACTGGGGACACAAATTTCTGAATTTGTTCACCTGGTGGCGCTTCAATTTTTCTCTAATAGTTTATGATTTTTTGTGTCTGTTTTTTGCTAGTTTTGACTTTTCCTGAACCGTCACTCAGATTAAACTAAAACATGGTGGATATGTTTCTTGCGGAAGGTTCAAACAAAGTTGTTCACTAGGTGGCACTGCTTTGGATTCCTGATTTTTTTTTTTTTAATTTTTAATTCTGGTACCTATCGGTCAATGCAGCTTTCCTGTTAATTACTATGTAAGTCAATTAGCATTCTAATGCTAATTCACATTTTCGGCTTCTCCTCCAAACTGTCATCCAGATTGACTTCAAACTTGGTGGCAATGTACCTCGGGTGGGTTCTACCAGGTTTGTTAAAATTGTCACGCTCCAGTGAATTTGGATTTTTAATGAATTCTTTGTTCCTTTTTTTTGGGGGGGGGGCAAATCTTACAAAATCTTCTCCACAATCGCTCATCCAACTGCTTTGATATTACATAAGAACACTCATAGGGACTCCTAGTTCTTAATTTGTTTACCAGGTGGTGCTGTTTTTTCAGTTTTTTTTTTATGAATGTTTGTGTGTTTTTTTTACTTGTCACTTCTTCAAAGCTGTGTCTCAGATTTAGTTGAAACTCTGTGGATATGTTGTTGTGAAAGGGCCAACCAAAGATGTTCACTAGGTAGCACTGCTGTGGATTCCTCATCTTTAACGATTATTTTCAATTCGGGTACTTTTCTGTACATGTACCTTTTCTGAGGCTAACTATGGAAGTCAGGGTGCATTATAATGCATTTTAATGGTAATTCACCTGTTGGACTTCTCTGAAGAAACTGTGCTTCAGATTTACTTCAAACTTTGTTGCAATGAACCTTGGGTGGATCTCTACCAAGTTTATTCAAGTGGTCTCGCCCCAGTGATTTTTTATTATTTTTATGATTTTTTATTCGAAAATCTTCAAAAAATGTTTTAATAGGAAAGGTTAACATGGAAATTTCTTGTAATGATTATAACTTAAATAATTTTGGCCAGATGTGAGCCAAACTTGGTGAGGATGTACCTTTTATAAGTGTCTACCTACTCTGTGCAAATGGTTATGTTCATGTGTTGTTTGGACCTTGACCTCATTCCCAAGGTTGCAGGACAACTGACACAAAATTAACTGTTTACTTTAGATCTGTTTTAAGTTAGACCTTGATGTTGCACATGTTAATGTTTCTCTACAAAGGTCATGCTTAAACGGTATATGAGTGATCTTGACCTCCTTTCTGGGGTCACAGTACAATATACATGAATTTTACTCTTCAGTATAACTGGAGAACTACTTGTACTGGGACCTTGATGTTGCAGCTGTTAGTGTTCTTCTGTAGAGGTCCGACTCACTCAGTACATGGGTGACATTGATCCTATCCCAAGTCCACAGAGCCACAAGTGTGATGAATGTCTAGGTCACCTGAGCATGGGCTGTCCACACAGCCCTCTGGTTAATACTGTATGGTACTCTCTCAGTTTTGTCTAGTTTTTGTATTTATAATATTTATAATTCAATTTATATGGGTTCTTCTGCTACTGTTAATATCAATCAAGTATACAGTATGGTACACCTTGACTGACTCCTGGGCTTGCCTATGTCTTCTCATTTATCATATTTTATTATTTATTACAGCATAAATGACACAGTGTATATGTAAAGCCCAGACCTGGCGTTTACTGCAATATAGATTTCTATTTCATGAATACAAACTGAAATACACAAGTCTATAATAAATAGTAAATACAGAAAGTTATACGTACAAATACGCATATTGACAATAAGGACGCTAAAACTCCTTTAGAAAGCGAGAAAAGGGGAGAAGAGACAAGAAGTGATGATAAGGGCAGGCCAGGATTTTGACGGAGCGGTCAAGGACTCTAGTCCCATGCCAGCCGACAGCCTGTGCTTCAGTTAAGCAGGGTTGCATAGTCTAAGTTGCATCACAGTGGCCACAAAGACACAAATTACTTTATCCACCTTCGGTAATACACGTTAATGATAACGTGTTTTTTGAAACTGTTCAAGCAAATATCTACCAACTTACTTGGAAAAAATCTGTGCCAAAAGTCAAAAATAAAGTTATGCATTAAAGCATTCATAAAGGTGGACTTAAATTATTACATTTTCGTACTCAAGTTGCAGCTCTTAAACTTAATTGGATTAAACGTCTGCTCAGTGATAATAACGCTAATGGAAAGCTGTGTTACAACATTTTGTGCCAGATATTGAGATTAAAGATTTATTCCTAAGTAGGTGTCATATACATACAATCAATCTTAAAGCTTTACCTCGCTTTTAAATGGATGTACTTGATGGCTGGAAGAACTATCAAAGTATTTTTGAACCAATAACTGTTCGAGATATATGCAATGGATTTTTATGGTTTAATCCTTTCATTTTTATAGAGAAGAAAACTGTGCTTTATAAACACTGGTACAGACGGGAAAGGAAATTCATTGGTGATATCATTAATACTGATGGGACATTTCTAACTGTAGATAAGTTGTATAGAAAATATACTTTAAACATTTTTTGGGAATATTTAGCCTTACGGCTGTCAAAACCTGGTCATTGGAAACATGTTATCAAACAATGGAATTAGAAATACAAGACCATCAGACGTTCCTATCTTTAGAATAAAAGGTAAATGGAAATTAGTTTGTGAGATTAGTTGTAAAGAATTTTACTGGAGTCTCATAGATTTTATCATGAAAGACTTACTTACTTTTATAAATACATGGCAAGTAAAGTTAAATTTCGAATCTTCAGAAAGGCACCAAATTGTCAGTCTTTCCTATAAAATCATTATGGAAAGTAAGATTCAAGCATTCCAATTCTCTCTGTTCCATGGTTTTGTGGTACATAATTCAAAATTGTTTAAGATGGGCTTGGTGGAGACTGAGTCATGTGATCACTGTAGCAATAAGGACACAATTATTCATCGTTTTTGGGATTGTCTTAAAATTCAGGAATGTTGAACTAGTTTTCAAGATTGGTGGAATCTTATTCATCCATTTAATACAATATCACTGTCAGTAGAATTAGTTATTTTTTGTTATTTCTTTTCACCAAGTAAGTACTCTCTGAATAACTGTCTTCTATTGGCTAAATTTTCATTCATCGAGAATTATGTAAAAAAACAAAATATTTTATTTGTGGCATTTTTGAATTTTTTTTAATATAAAATAGTAACTGAGGAACACATTTTATACTGTCAAGGTAAACAGGAACTATTCGTGAGCAGGTGGTCCAGTATTGTGAACTCGTTTTGATTAGATTATTTTATACATTGACAGGACTGTCTATGTCTTTCGTAGATTTAGTTGTAGCTAAATTTTCATATGTGCACTCTGTTACGTGATCTTTGATTGCCAAAGTAAATGTAAAATTTTGTCAATCACACATGCCGTAATATATCTATATAGTGTCTTAATTCTTCTCATTTCGTGCCCATAATTGTAATGTAATTTGAATGAAAAATCAATGAAGAACAAAGTAAAAAAAAAAGTCGTAATGGTTGAAAACCAATCTGGTATCAGTGAAATGGGATTTCTGTGTATGATTAAAATAAACATATTGTTGGAATATTGTACATAGGACTTCTCGGGGGTTTTTTTTACCACATTGATTTTCATAATTGAGTGTAAAACTTACCTTCAAGGTAATCGACGAGAACGGACGACAATGAAATGGTTGGTAGCCACTGACACCTTCTGTGTGAAATGTGTTCCACGTTTTGTATTCAGCAAATTTTTACATAAAAGCAGTGTTTGTCAGGGAAACGATCAACTTGCCCCTTCTATCTTGTCAGATTGACTAAAAGAAAAATGAAATTGTTTTTTCTATGATACAAAATACTTGAGACCCGCTCTTCAGTATAGGTACACACACATACATACACTGGACAATTTTTGTTATTTATATCTGATGCCGTGGTGCTCCCGAACTGTTGTACTTCATAATTTCGCTCGAGGAAGGCCATACATAATTCCCTTATAACTGGTGGTGAAACTTTCACAAATGCATCAGTTAAGGGAACTTATTTTTGGGCTCAACGAGATCTACCACTTGACTGTATAAATCCGTAAGCATTGGCTGCATGGCATCAATTCCCGACGCTCATGACAACCTGTGTCGGCACTGAGTCTGCGCTTGCATGATCCAACATCTCTATGGTAACTGATGGGAGAAAGTTCCGAGGGTTTCAGAGGGTCTCAGTCCCGTGTTCCAGTATTCCCGTACTAAGCTTTTCCGCGTGATCTAGTATCCCTGCAGCAACTAATGGCAGGACGTCCTGAGGTTTCAGGGGCCATCCCGTCTCAATCCCCGTGTTCCAGTGTCCCCAAGTGTTTGTACTACTAATAGCCGCCTCATGGTTGCAGCAACAACACCGACTAACTTAACCTGAACACATATGTAAGGTACCATTAAACTAAACGACCTAAGATAATATTTATCAATATGGCTTCTTTTTATGTATAAGTTGCATCTGCATAGAAAAGTATGTCGAGCATTTTTCTCAATTGCTGTGCTCTTTTTGGTGACATTGAAATTTAATGTCACGGTTGAATGCATTTCACACTTGTCATGAAAATGACTGTATTGTTCATATTTTATATCATGTGGTCCTATTTTCTGGAACCATTCACAACTTGCGATGGAAGCTGTCTTGGAATTGGCCTATTTTAATAGTTTCTATGTTAGAATTAAGCAATTATTTTTTTTAAAGTAGAGACAATTAAAGGGCATGTTACAGCAGAGACACTTTTTGTTTAAATTTTCGTTGAACCTGCGTAGTTAAATTACTGGACTGCTGTTATGGTGCTTATCTTGTCTCACGTGATGTTATTGTCAGTTTGCGTTAGACAACTTTTCCTGAAGAATGCCGTTAAAAATGGGATACAAAATGTCGTATAAGTAATAAAAAGTCATGTATTTATAAATTATCATATGGTTTGAACTGTATCACTTCCTATATCCCCCGAAGAGGTTAAGTGAATATTTATTTTGTTGACGAACTCAAATCCAAAGACAGTGGTGCTAGATCATGTCAACATGGACACATTTTCAAGGTCCCTATTTTCTGTGTTGTGCTCTGCTGTTCTCTTCCAGGTTTCAACAGTTTCTACCAATGCAGGGGCGCCTGCTATTTCAGAACACCATGTCAGCAAAAAGTGCAACTTGTTTATTTAAGAGAAAAATACTGCAAAGGGTTTGCTGATTAAGAATCTGCTATCGTTTTGCCTATTGTGCTTGAAATCTTCGGCATGTTTTATGTTTGGAAATGTAACCTGGAGAAAATGCAAGTATGTCAGCTTAGTTTGAGGAAAGTTAATGAACTGCCTCTAGTTTCGCGTCATTGTCAATATGCAGTATTTGGGTATCAATTTTCGTAATGACGAAGGAGATTTGTCACCTTTAAGATTTGAACGAAAGTTTGTTTCTTTAAAGGAGATCTCAAGATTCGGAAAACAGGGAATTAATCACTTACTGTGAGAAAGGTTGTGATTGGCATTAGCGAAGAAGCTTTTGAATTATTTTAATGAAGCCAAATTAATTGGCTATGAAGGCTTTGACAATGTTTGGCACCCTAGGATGTTCTGTAAACTCTCGGCAGTCACATAGAAGCCTGGCTAGTCACTTTGGCAAAAAAGATATTCTTACATGTGTGGGCTTATCAAATCCATTAATACGGGAAAGCAAGAACAGAAGCTTCTACTACTCTCCTGTTGAGAGCATTTCAGTTATTCAGCGCTACAGTTGTGTATTCGTTTTTACCTTTTATTGTAATCTACATGACAATAAATTAATAGCTTTAAAACCACTGGTTGCAGAAACAGCAAAATTCACGTGGTAAAATTATATACATAGCTGTCATGTTCACATAATTTATGGTCCTGGAGCTTTAAAAGTAGTCTTTTACTTTCAAATCAATTAAAAACGCAATCCAATGGGAGTACACATCTCTAGCGCTGAAGAATTCTGGGTATCGGTTTGTGTATTCAGCTGAATACACATATAATTGGTAAGTGTGATCCCTTCTATTAAATAGCTATGCATTCTGTATTCTTTGCAGTACACTGCAGCGAAGAGTTATATCAACAAATCGTGAAATACGTTTAAGCAGTATCTGCTTTTAAGCTAAATATCACCTGTGGTATTTGTACTGGTGGGTACAAATTAACAGTTTTACTTATATCGTCTACATTGCTGTCGCATCTGGAAATACCAAATACTTTTTAAAAGCAGCATCTATATTCATAAATTTCACGCAAAACTAGAAACAGAGTTGAATACAGCAAAAGGCAGAAATTCAAGAATTACCAAAACATCCATATTTGTCTTTATTACCAAAGAGATGATATAAATTTCAGTTTTGACTTTAGACAGGCAGCCATCTGTTAAAGCAACAGGTGGTATTAAACTAGTACCCTGAACCTTTGAAATATTCTTCATTACTTACAGAGTTCTTTATCAAAACATAAAGGCCTAACCACGTAAAACCAAAAGTATATCACTTGCACCAAAGATAACAAGAGACACAGTACATTTACAAATTTTGGGCTCTCCTCCCTATGGAGACCATATCCCACAGCACAACAAAGATATAAAAAGATTTGTCAAATAGTTCGGAACAACATATGAATGACCTTGAAATAATTCCCAAAGGTATTATTAAGCTGTCCTTATCAGGAAACTATTTTTGGTATGGATGTGAATTTTGGCAAATAACTCAATATACAGCAGATTTTATGGCGTGTGGAGTCGTGGTAGTGCCAGCAGTGGTTTTATGTGGCACTAGGTCCATGGGTTATAAAAATTTGTGAAATCTATTATTTTGATTATAAAAGATCATGAAATATGAAAATTTATACCAAATATGCATTATGCAAAAATGTAAAATGTGGGGTGACTTTGACCATTTTACATGTTAGGAAATAAGAAAGCGAGGAATACCAAATACACCAGAAATGTGTATTATTATGTAGAACTTCGATATTGCATAATATGTGACCTTGACCTATTTTCGAAATATCAAGGAGGGAATGCAGATCAGGAAATATTTGTTTCGGCGTCCATGACATAATGAATTGAGATGGATCTGCCAAACTCTCACCAAATATGCATTAGCTTAAAAGCAGATTCTGCATAAACATATTTAACAATTTGTTGATATAACTCTTTGCTGCAGTGTACTGCGCTGATGGTAAAGTTAAGCATTTTGCTGTGTGACCATGACCTACTTTTCAAGGTCATTAAGTGACTACGAAAAGGACACAAAATTATATATTTTGACAAGAACAGGAGGAAGGGTAACAAATGTACAAAAAGCGTGTGATCATGTGGACGTTGGGGCAGCATCATATGGACCTTGACTAATTTCTCATGGCCACCGATGGAATGAATTTCAAGAAATGAATTTTGTCTATGTAACAAGGTTAATTGCCCTTGCTAAAGTATACACTGATTTGGACAATTTTGACTCCCACCAGTCACTTCTGTTATAAAACCGTGTGACACAGGGATATTCGAAAATGAAACTAAATCCCCCCCTCCCCCACTTTTTTATTCTGGGTAAAAGTGAAAATTTATTTTATAGAAAACACGCGGATTCCGGATGTCATATGAAGTATGTTGCAAACATGTAAACCTAACAGTTGTAACTGACATTTTATAGTGCGGGTATGAGACGAGATATTTCTTTAATATGAGAGTTGATAACATCAGGTCAATTGAACCTGCTAGTTACTTTAGTTGGTACCTGCCTCCATTAAGGAGAGATGTTTTACTTCATTATGTATTTCACAATTTGTACAAAAATATTCTAAAGGTGTTACTATGTCTACCTTCAACCTCTTGGTTTTGACCCGTCTTGTTTCATGGCTGAAAGGTTTTGATCATGGATAGTTATTGTTTGTTTGGATTTTCGGTACACCCTCTCTAGCATTGTTGAAGGCTAATGTCTATTTCAGATTTTCATGACGTTCAATATTTTAAGTATTTTACGTTGTCAATAAGATATCTTATCCTGTTGAGATATTCAATGACAATGTTTTGACTTCTCATCAGTATATTTGCACATTCAAACACTTTCTTTTTAAAATACACTTAGTTTAGCTCCTTTAAAACAACATCATGCGTTTAACTACATGTCTAAAACACATCAAATTGTATAATCATGTTTTGGATTCTTGTTGATGGTTATTTTAAGCCTAGGGGGCTTTTTCTGATGTATTGATGTTGGTGTTAGTGTCACTTTGTGGACTTATTGGGATGATGATCATTGTTGAGATAGTGATTGCAACTAATACCTGTTTAAATACTAAATTTTATTGACAAATTAGGAAACTGAGCTTGCAAATTCATTGATGTGCTGCACATTTTGGTCCCTTTTCATGAATTGTACGACCCTGTATGCACATGAATGATGCACCCTTTCAAGACAATTTACTGAAAAAGGCCTATTATTTTCAACAAATATTTTTGCATTCTGTCATGTTAAAACTATACATGGCTTTTTTGACCCTATGGACCTTTGTACATACGTTTTGGACACTTTTGGGTAAAGACGAAGTATAAATTTATGTGATTCAGCAAAACGTACCAAGGAACATTGCCTTTGGTTGGAATTGATTTGGATTTGTTCATAAGGACTACGGTTTGGATATGGTAATGAGACTGTCTAATGAACAATGTAATGCTTGATGGATATTCAAGTCGGGATGTTCTATCTGTTGGTGTTCATGTTCTGCCAGGGGTAAATGGTCCATCAACATTCTTTCCCTAATGTATAAAAATATTATAAAGTTGTTGGTATCTCTATCTTGAACCTCTGGATTTTGACCCTGATTATTTTATGGCTCAAAGATTTTGATCATGGATGGTTCTTGTTCAGCCAGGTGTAAAAGGTCCATCAACATTCGTTGCCTAATATGTAAAAATAATATCAAGTTGTTGGTATCTCTATCTTGAATCTCTGGATTTTGACCCTGATTATTCTATGGTTAAAGGATTTTGATTATGGATGGTTCTTGTTCAGCCAGGTGTAAAATGTCCATCAACATTTGTTTCTAATATATAAAAATATTAGAAGTTCTTGGTAACTCTAGCTTGAACCTCTACATTTTGACCCTGATTATTTTATGACTTAAAGATTTTGATCATAGATGTTTCTTGTTTTTCGGACTTTCGGTGCACCCTCTCTAGCACTGTTGAGAACTAATAGTCACTTCAGTTTTCCATGACATTTTGTATTTTCCATATTTTATATTGTAAATGTGACATCTCATCCTGTTTAGATATGATAATGTATTGCTTGACAGGTATTTAAGACAAGCTGTTATATCTGTTGATGCTCATGTTCATTTAGGTGTAAAAGCTCTATCAAAACTCTAAATCACAGTCATGTTTCACTGCTGATTCTTGGTTTTTCCAGTGTCTTCCCTAAATGCCATTATTATTCTATTGGGCTTGAAATAAGCTTGAAGTCTTGGAATTTGTGACAATATTTTTCTTTTTCAAGGTTGAATTGACCTTTCAAGGAATGTAAGCACTCAATGCTTTTAATCTGATTCCGTAACGTTTGAGCAACTCAGATAACTGGAAAACTGAAGCAACGTCTTCACTCATTGTTGCATTTTTCTGTGCATGGGACAAGCTGAATCAATGCAATAGCTTAATTCCAAGATAGGGACAATTTTTGCCACCGGTGGCGCTGACTACTATGTTCCCGCGAAGTCACAGACGTTTCTCCGAGTCTCGGGGGGGGGGGGGGACACTTTCAAGGTTTGCCATTTTCCCCATTAGGTTAACACGGGAAAGTTGGTGTCATTTTTTTAAAGCCGGTTATTTCAATATCCTACAAGTGTAACTCCAAGAAAGCATGCCAGTGTACAACTGTAAGATACCAGGATGTACCTCAGATAGCAGAAAACACAGTCACTACATAAAATATTGACACAAAACCTGAGACATAACCTATACAAATCAGGGCCTGCATTGTGGCACAACTAACCATGCATTAAGTCACCCTTGATTGACTCGGTGAGTTCTGAGGGATTAGCCTAGGGCGCACTTCTGCCAGTGCTTTGAAGATCCTCACGCTTGGCTGACCACTAACCAGACTAGCGCTTGACGGGTGCAATCAGAAATTAACAGTAAAGCACCTGACCTAAATTTGGAATACACTTTCTGCAAACTTTGTAACCTGATCAGTGACACACTCTAGGCCTTCAAGCATTTTCAGATCAGCTGTTATTATTTGTTTAAGATTGGCGACAATAAACAATAAATAAATATCGAATAATTAATATCAAAGCCAGTATGGATGACCCTTTCTTCCGTGACCATTCCCCAAACATGGTTTGGTGCCTCGCCTTGCGAGGTTTGTCTTGTACAAAGTGCCTTCACATACAAAAGTTAGCTTGAAACAAACTTCGACAGCACGTGTAACTTAACCCCATGGATGTGCCCCTGTTCCGCAAGTTGGTAGCCCCTGGATTTGCGGCACTTCTGAACATTGTTGGGTGTCCAGTCACATTTGCTTATTAGGTAGGCAATGACATAGGGTGTCTCAAGCACAGGCATTTCTTTCAGGTCTTCTGTCCAGGAGGTTGTCGAAGATATGTATGGCAAAGCCACCGTCTTTTTCCCATCGGGAAACTCCAATCGAGCTCTCTGCACGTCCATGGTATCATCTTTCTCCTCAACTAGGTCTTTCCTCACATATTTGTGCCCCTGCACTCCCCGAATCTTTAAAAACTTCTTAAGGTCAACCACTTTCATTCTTGAGAATTTGTCGTATAATTCATTTTCCGTCTGTTCAATCACGTTAATCGCCGCTCCTCCGTCGTCCATATTTCCCGCCATGTTTACTGAAACTGAACGATCACTGTTGCATGTCAATTCTCTTTTTGGTTTCGCTGTCAGGCTGTGTTGGTCGCGGCCTACTATTACCCCCGGAAAGCTTAACCGCAGAATTGCGTTACCAGGCATGTCGGACATGCGCAGAGGGCAAAAATCTACCATGCGAAGCCTGGTGTTAAAAAAATCCCTAACTCGGAACGCCAGTATTAATTGCAATATTACCGGATTATCTTGAAAACTGCCTTAAGTTGTGTCCCTAGCCTCACTGTACAAAGACAGTGGACGTTTATTGTGATAGGTAGCATCTAAAACATGCAAGTCAACTATGGCTAGCGTTGTTTACTGTTTGCTATCTTTCAAAGGAGTGTCACACCGCTGACCCTTTCAGGCCAATTCTAATGTAGATGCTGTATGCAAGGCGCCGTCAGGATTTTCGCAGGAAAGATAAGATGTTTGTTCTGAAGTTGCACATATAATTTACAAAGTTGTGCGTATATTTGCTAGGCTTACATTTTCATTTGAGCAGCTCACAATTGTCTTTGTGCACAGAATGTTTAAATCTCTCAGTGCTTATCATTGATACTGGCATGCTCATCTCAATTATTACAATGATGTTTAAGTGTCCCATTTAGAGACATTTGTTTCAGATGCCAGTATGTCCGATCTAAAATGTTAAAGCACAGAGAAAATAAGTAGTCTGGCATTCCTCAGTGTGTTACAGAAATGTGACAAAGATGCCTCAAGCTGCTGTCAGTGTTGGGTTTGGAATTTTTAAATATGGGTCATGTTTCTCTGTACGATTTTATCACCACATACCTTTCATGTTGGTTATGTATTATTAAAATGGTCACCTGTGAACTTTTGTGCAATTAAATATAATGAGCATGTTTCATACCACCACAAAACATGAGGTAAATACAAAGTATAACTGTTTTAGGCAACAGGGGCAAAAAAGACCAGGCTGTTAGTCCCTGTTTGGTTTCAGCGTGTCCTGCACCTGAGAGAACACGCTATGAGCTTATCTGTTTTTCTCCCAAAATGGACAAAAAAGTAACCCAAAGAGGTGTAAATTTATAGACAGAATAACCAGCATCATTAATCTGGTTCGGGCCAGATCACCCCAGCATAAAGGGAGCGGGTGATCTGGCCCAGAGACCTGCGAAAATCTCAGCGGATATGCTTTGACAAATTATTCACAGGGGTAATTTTATATTAATCTTATACTTTCGATCAATAAAGTAAAACGACAAGTTTATATCATTTATTAATAATTTATGACACAGAACTACAAAATGTTTACATTGTATGCAATGGTGCGCATAGTAATATTACCACCATGCTCAAAGGAAATGTCGGTTACTTGAATCCAGACATTTTGAAAATATCGTCACATCGAAAAAAAGCTCCACATTTTCTGGCACTTCATGAAGCCTAGACAACAAATTGCTTTGGCAGGGACAGCAACTGGAATGGTACGTTGATCTGGGCGTTGCGCCTGCAAACATACCAAAAGATTGGCCATTGGAGTTTAACTAATTTAAAGTTGCAAGATTGGCTCCATAAGTGACCACACCAGTGCCAGTTTAGCTGGCAGCGGCATCGGGCACAACAGGTCAACATGATGAAGATACAGCGGGACTTAAAGGGCGAGACATGTTTTCATTACATCACTAAAGTCTTTGAAATTAATGAGCGTAGCCTTGAATAATACTGCATTTATGTTTTTTTATTATTAATATTATTAGTTTTTGTTCGTAACGACTTGCTGTAGCATAGTTATTAACACGACAGTCATTTTTGTGCCCACCTAGGTGCTAAAAATGTTTGTCGTCGGGACACCAGCGTTAGCTATTTTAGTGCACCTTATGCGTTTAGCACAGTGATTAGTTATTATGACCAGCCAATCCAGCCTATTTTGCCGTGGGAGCCATAAGAGAACCAAGTTTGTGTTTGTCCATCGGCTGTGATTGATACAACCGACCACATGCCTTTAGCTTTCTGCTGTGATTTACCCCAGGTAAAATTGCGAGTCAGGCCTCAGCAATGAAGCCGGTCGTTTGAATGCGAACAGCTCTTAAGCCACAACGGGATAGCGCTAAACAAGTATACTAACCCTACGTATCTGTCTAACGTAACCACAGGGAGGCCTACTTTTATTTCGTGTGGACAAAGGCAGTCATGTTGTGAACCTGTAGGTTGTTGAGTAGTCTGTATAACTGTGTTCTCATTTTGCTTGTAAAGTATAAAGTTTTTCAAAACATCTCTATTTACATGTTGAACATCACCAACAGCATCGTTTTTGAAGTTGTAAGCAGAATCAGTGGGAATATCATCGTCCATTGCGTCAGTGATTTCTCTCTCTCTCTCTCTCTCTCTCTCTCTCTCTCTCTCTCTCTCTCTCTCTCTCTCTCTCTCTCTCTCTCTCTCTCTCTCTCTCTCTCTCTCTCTCTCTCACCGAACAAAATGACAAAATTAAATCAAGACAGTACCGTGAAGCAAAGCAATAACCTGTTGAGACGTGGAGATAGTTCCGTAAATTATGTAAAGGCGCTTAACATGTTGAAAAAAAAACGCTGAGCTTGCAAATGTGTATAATTTACATAATGTAACTGTAGGTTATATGTATTGAATAAAAAGTACAATACTCATTTTCCGAGAGAGATAAAATAGGCATGGATTCGGGGTACAAGTATTGTTTCTAAAGAATGGCAATTGGAAATCTATTTTTTAAAAAAGCGGTAAGAAATATTCAGCTTCCCACCGTATGCTTGTGCGTAAACTTTTTCCTGCTTACTTTCCCAGTTGCTACCCCTTCTTCCCTGATCATGACACGTCGTTTTTCTTCCAATTTTCCTCAAAGTATATGACCGGGATTGTCCAGGACACTGAATGCCCAAATCCTATCCATTTGTTTACAAGGACCTGCTCTTTGATACAAAGTGATAAAATATGAATGAGCAACTCCTATCCATAGACCTGGTGGCGGACTTGGCAGCTTAGTCCATACAGAGCAGCTTTTTCCATCTAGAAATATCTGAAGAAATATTTTTCATCGGAGGAAGAAAATAACAGAATGGATCTGTGAATATTTCAAGTCGCCAGGGAATTATTTTCATTAACAGCTGACAGTAGTTATACGCACTTCACAACTCTGTGAAAAAGCATGCCACACATACATGGATAGTGGACTGGAACATGGTTACCCACTGCTGATTGTCCAGGACTTGAATCAAAGTTTCAATTAATGTGCTTCAGTGAGCATGGACATATAAGATCCCTTTTGCTTGCAAATTCCTGGAACTGGTTAGTAAGACTTTTCTTTTCATTTTTTTGGCAGTTGTGACTTCCAGCTCAGCATGCTTACTTGTTTTGTAATGGAGTACAAGTTATATATATATATATATATATATATATATATATATATATATATATATATGTGTGTGTGTGTGTGTGTGTGTGTGTGTGTGTGTGTGTGTGTGTGTGTGTGTTGGATTCCTGTGGGGTTGTGCGGGAAAATACCCCATGTGATAAAAGGAAGAGAGGACAGCTAGATAGTGTCAGTAGCACTGAAGCTTCACCCAGCAATCAAATAGATCTCAAAAGAATTTAGTGTATGTTTTCAATTAGTTCATCAGATGACTTCGAAATTGATTCAGAGCAACCTCGGGTCCTTGTAAAAGACTACAGTAGCATACATTCAGACTCAGATATCAAGATGGATGTTCTCAAAAATGATCTCCTTGCAGACATGGCAGAGTTCAAAACAGACATTTTGGCTGAAATGAGATTGGAGATCCAAAAAGCAGTGGACGATGCTGTGGGCAACATAGAACACAGAACTACTGCTTTAGAAGAAGAAAATGGAAAATTGAAAGGGCAGATTACTAAATTGAAGCAAGAGATTATGGAAATAAAACACAAAATTAAGCCTGTGTCTGAGGCTACGGCTAAACCTAGATACATGCTATTGAGAATGAACAATATAGTAGAAAATCTGACATTGTAATATATGGCCTAACTGAACGCCCTGGAGAAGACTCCAAGAAAGTTGTACTTCAGCTTTTTGAGGAAAAGCCGGGTGTTACAGTGTCTGGGAGAGACTTGAATGAAGTTCACTGGCTCCTTACCCAAAATCCTGACCTGCCCAGGCGTATGCATGTTTAGTTAATCTCTAAAGACGACAAAGCCACTGTTTTAAGGGCCGCCGTAATTTCAAAGACACAGGTATAGTTATTGTAGACGATCTAACCCAGGATATGAAATCCCTGTTGAAAAGAGTGAAAAAAGATGCCCATGTTAACGACTGCTGGACACAAAACAACAAGATTTTGATCAAAACTCGCTGGGGCCGCATCAAGAGTACCAAGTATTGTAAAAAAACTTGAGGATATACTCCGCGAGTGAGACAGTCCACAAATATTTGTTAAACTATGCAGTGCACAATTTTCACACTGTTCTGACTATACATTCCACGAAGCAGGTACGATGTCTCTGGCCTGGGAGCTCCTTCAGAAATGGGGCTTGTTTATGGTAGCAGTGCCAATCCTCTTGTGATTAGTAATCTGTGACAATTTAAATATATTTAATGCTATACAGATCCTTCAAGTTTTGGGATGTCAGTTTAAAATGGGATTTTTTTTTCAGTGTGTTCGTCTTTATTCAATTGTTTTGAATGAACTCACTTTGATCTGTGTCGTTCAATATATGTCAGATACCTGCTTTAATAATCGTTGCACTGAAGAAGACCATACTAATGTTCATACATGTAGTTGTTATAAGGCAGCTTGGATTTGCATGAACAGTTGCACATGACATGGGCCAGTCATGCAGCAGAGTGATCCGTTGATGCTTTGTGCAGTCTTTTTAATTTTATAACAAGTCTTGTAGAGATGCTGTTAAATAGCTTTCCAGATTATTGTTGAGGTGCATGCATAAAGATAATTTCAGCTACATAACTTATTGTTGCACCATATGAACTTAATTACCCTATGTGTGTGTGTGTTTCTTTTTATTATTTTTTGAAGCAGGTGATACTTGAGGTGTCAATATAATTATGTATGTTTTTTTTTTATGATGATCGAAACAACATGCTTGTATTTTAGTGATGCATTTGAATCGAGACCGGTATTCATCTTTTTCAGGATTGTTGTGTGTATCTGTGTGTGTGTGTTGTTTTTTTTTGTTTTTGTTTGTTTTTTTTTTTTTGTTGTTGTTTTGTTTTGTTTTGTAATTTGATTATTTTTCTTTTGTAATGGCTATTGTTATAAATATAATTACAGGTGTTCCATTCAGACTTCTCTGATCTACCACGCTTCGTATCGTCTATATAATACCAAAGTAACTGTGCTCTGGAGGGTCAGGAAATTTACTTTGTTGTTTATTGCATATTTTGGTGCACAATTGACCCTTTCTAATAGTTCTTCCTGTGCAAAGCTTGGGCACGACATGCTCTAGTTGGAAGCGTGTTGTGTGTTTACACAAAGCACATGTCATGAGCAGGTTTTGGGTAATGGTTTATCAGCATTGCAAGAGCGTTTGCAGTCAAGGCTTAGTACCTTTATTTGACTGTACTGGTGCAGTTTGCAGTCAGGGCTAAATACTTTTATGTGACAGTATTGGCGCATAAAAACTGTACAAAAATTTATAACATCTGGTTGTACCTCATGTGAATTTTTGATAAAATGTTTCACATTTGTTGATGCTTCGTGCATTCCTTATTAATTTTTCAACATGTCTTGCAAAGATATAGTTGCCTGGACAACGACTTTCAAGTTTTTGGGTGAGGTGCATGCATAGGGATCATGTCATTTTGTTGCTGTTCTATGTGTACTAAATAACCCTATGTGTGCCTGTATTTTTGTATTTTTGTTTTTTTGTTTTTTGTTTTTTTTGATGAAGAAGGTGATACTTGAAGTGCCAATAAATATATGTTTCTGCATTCAGATTGAAGAAAACATGCTTGTATTTTGGTGATGCATTTGAATACTGTGCGGGAGGAGGTGCTCCCGAGTGGAGGGTTGCCCAGTGTTGTTCATAGGGAGAGCTTCATGGTTTTTGTTTTGACGATGTGGCATTTTTCTTAATTGTCCTCCATGGCTTATACATGATTGCCCGGGAGGCTCTGTTCGGGAGGGTTCGAGGAATTTGATTGGATTCCCCAGGAGTGTTTCCACCTGTGCAGGAGATACTGATATATGTTTTTGGATCATAACAGGCCCCCTTTATTAATAGTTACTCCTGCACGAAGCTTTGCCACTACATGTAAGATTTAAAATGTGCATTGTGTCCATACATATACTTCATGATCATATTATGGTTGCTAGGGTCTACGCACTCATTTGGGAGTCGTGAGGTGTAATTAGGAGGAATTCAAGTCAGGGAATGCCTTGTTTTTTTTGTTGATACATGTCAATTTATAATTATTTGGCCGCGCCCAATCATATTGTTCAAAGTTTTTCAGATGGCTTCATTAATTCTGTGCATACTTGTGAAAATTGGTGTAAGAGGGGAATTTTTAGGGGCCCCCCATAGCACTCAGCATATCGATGTGGTCCGTTGCGCTGGCTGGGGCATATATAGTGGTCACTCTACAAAAAAGTTGTTTTTTTTTTTTTTTTTTGGTTACGTCACAATCAGCGTAGCGGGTGTCACTATACTGCAGCAAAATATCTGATCTTTTCAACACGCAGCAAGGTAGGACATCTAAATTCGGATTTTTTACGGATCTTTACCGCGATTTCCGGATGGATGTGTGGACTTTGGTACATGCACCTGCATTACAGGAGTATATAGTTCGTAGCTGAGGCTAAATAATTTTAGCTGACTGTGTTCATGGACACATAGTGCATGTTATGATCATATTTCGGGTGTCGACTAGTACATATGCACTGTGGAAATACTTTGTATAGTGTACATTGTTTTGGATACTGGTGCCTGCATTGCAGGACTTATTTTAAAGCAGAGGCTAGATAGTAATATTAACCTGTTTGGTGTACATGGTGTGTTTAAAAAACCTGAACACCATCAAGTTACTTATTGGATGCATTTACTCTGTCTGGTGGCGCCTTAGTTTAATTATGTATTTATTTATTTATTATCAGGGCAAGGAGATTCTTTTCAATTAGTGTGTTATGTTACTTTTCCTGGTTCAAGCAATGCCCCTTGTGTACTCTGAGCTGTGCAGCATGCACAGTGTGCTGTCCTGTTTTTTTGTTGTTTTTTTTTTGTTTGTTTGTTTTTTCTTTGTTTTGTTTGTAATTATTTGTACCTTTATACATAAAAATAAGTTCCTCATTTTTCCTTTTTTTATTTTGATAGAGGCTGTGAACAATAGTTTTTTCTGCCATGTTTGGATGTTACTTCTTGAGCATCACTTGGGTTCTATATGTATATACATATGTCAATTTAGGATTAGAAATGGCTTTGGCAGTGATTTAAATGGCAATGATTTGATATCAAATCTATGTGTATCTAGTTGGGCGCACGTGCGGCAACCTTGACGGACTAAAGTAAAATCATATTTTAGCTACTAATAATGAATGATAATTGTAATTTAAATTTATATTCATTAAGTGTTAGAGGGCTGCGTGATCCTAAGAAACGTAGGTCTATGTTTCATTGGTTGAGGAATTTTTACTTTGGTATCATATTTCTTCAAGAAACCCACAGCAGCCCTGACGATGAACAAATGTGGAAAAGTTAATGGGGTTTTGATATATGATTGTTCACATGGAACAAGAGACAGTAAAGGAGTAGCCATATTATTCCCTACTAACATAAGTTACAGTATCGAAAATTGTACTACTGACCCTGATGGCAGAATCATCATACTCAAAATTAAAATCGACGAGGGGAAGCTCACTAAAATCAATGTCTACGTCCCAAATAAATATCATGTAGTTGAACAAGTAGATATTCTTCATAACCTAAGATTGCACTTACTTGACGAGCTAGAAAGTAATTTAATCTTTGGAGGAGATTTGAATATTGTTTTGTCTCCAGTAGTTGACAAAAAAGATGGAAGGGATGAAGGAATCTCGACTTATTGCACTGAATTACTATCTTTGATTCAGGAATTGAGCTCGTAGATATTTGGAGATTACAGAATCCAGATAATTTTATGCATACATGGTATTCAAAAAAAAAAAAAACATTAATTCGATGCAGGCTTGATTTCGGCCTCTAGTTTCCTAAGCCCTCAAGTTACTTCTTGTGGAATCAAACATCACTAAAGACTGATCTTAAATTTGATTAATCTGTCTTCAGCTCGAGGGGCCCTTCTTCCAAAACAAGATGCCCTGGCTTTCGGAAATTTAAGAGTTGTTTATTAAAAGATGAAACATATGTAAGGTAAGTCAAAGATATAATTCAGACTCAAGGTGCAAAATATACCGATTTAGAAAATAAAAGTTTGAAATGGGACATTATTAAATGTGAAATTCGACGGTTTGCAGTGTCTTATTCCAAAAGAAAAGCACATGCTATCAAACAGAAAGAAAAAGAGTTGAAGACACAATTGGAAGATTCACAGTGCACATTAGCATCATCTTCTGATAATAACTTCCTATGCGAAATTGATCAAATTCAAGAGCAATTAAATGAATTGAATAGTAGACAGGTTGAGGGCATAATGATCAGGTCACATGCTAGATTGTGCGAACATGGGGGAAAAAAGTACCAAATATTTCCTTTTTTTAAAAAAACAAAGTTACAAAAGTAAATGTATTTCAAAATTAATTACCAAAGACAATAAAAAAAATAAGTGCAATAGAAGATATTATTCAAGAAGAAAAGAAATTTTATGTAAAACTCTATTTCTCAAATCGAGATGAGCAGATATCAGATTAGATTGAATTTAGTCCAATTTTTGAAAACCCAAACATTCCTAACCTATCTGAGGATGAGAAAAACAAGTGTTAAGGTATGATAGCCAGACATGAATGTTAAAGTGCTTTGAAATAGTTCAAGAATAACAAAAGCCCTCGAAATGATGGTTTTTTGGCCGAATTCTATTATTTGTTTGGCTTGACATAGAACAACTAGTTTTAGATAGTTTTTATTACTCTTATTAACAAGGATTACTTTTCACTGACTCACGAAGATGCATCATTTCATAAATACAAAAAAATAAATAAGAAACACTTACACTTGAAAAACTGGCGACCTTTGTCTCTACTGAATACAGATTATAAATTAGTTGCAAGAGTTGTGGTGTTAAGATTACAAAATGTTTTGCCGAAATTAACTTACACAGACGAAACTGGTTATGTTAAAGGTACATATGTTGGGGAAAATATAAAACAAATATCAGATATCATAGAATTTACTGGATTGCATGATACACCTGGTTTGTTCTTGTTAATTGACTTTGAAAAAGCTTTTATACTTTGCCAAGTCTGGAATCTCTTTGCTGTCATTGTTGGGTTTGGAATCAATGAATATGGATCATGTTTTTCTGTACTATTTGAAATTACTTCATTGGCTATGTTGTGCTGTGGGCTTTGTTCTCTGACTCACAGTAATAGTGGAGGTAGTTTGTGTTTATAAATGTTCCAGATTCATAAATATCACAAAAACGATGTAGGCCTACTTTACTCTTTTGCTGTAAACTTAGCTGACTGCCAAGTCGGGAGAACCAAAATATGATAGGCCTAACAGGTCTCTTTTTATTGTTTGGCAGAAGTAATGAAATTTGTGTTTTGGGTGGTAAGGCCTATACTTTTGGAAAAGAACTAGTGTCTGCAGTTAATGATGAATATTTCTAAGGTTGAGAGGGCCGGTTTAAAACCACCAGTTGCCTTTTATGGTGACTGCCTGTCTCAAGTCAGGAGTCAAATTTGTTTCTTCACATTGGTATTGGAAGAGAAATGTTGATACTTTGGCAAGTCTGGAATCTCTTTGCTGTCATTGTTGGGTTTGGAATTGATGAATATGGATCATGTTTTTCTGTACTATTTGATACTTTAGAATGGCATTTTCTGGACAAAGCTTTAGATGTATTTAATTTGGTGAATCTTTTTGAACGTGGGTGTGAAATCATGTATACAGACATAAATAATTGTGTAATCAACAATGGATACATTTCATATTTTTACTCTGTACAGAGGGGTTCGCCAAGGTTGTCCACTTTCCCCTTTTCTCTATATTTTGGCTGTTGAGGTATTAGCCATTCATATTCGGTCTAATCCTAATATAAAAGGAATCACCATAGTATCAGAGGAGGTTAAATTGAGTCAACTTGCTGATGATACTACGTGCTTTGTTCTGGATGAGGCATCAGGCAAAGCAGTTTTAGAATTTTTACAAAGTATTGAAAGATGCAGTGGTTTAAAAGCACACCTGGACAAAACAGAATGTATATGGATAGGTAGAAATGCTGGAAAACAACCTGGTAATATAGCTGCAATTGGTGACTTCTCTACCTTAGGTATTAAGTTTCTTAGCAATGAGCAAGACATGCTGTCTCAAAATTTTGAAGACAAATTTCAACTTATGAAGGAGGTTTTGAATATTTGGAAAAATCAGATATCTCTCCATAATTGGAAAAATGTTAGTTATTAAGTCACTGGGCATATCAAAATTAGTATATGGTGCATCAACAGTTCCGCTAAGCTCTGAAATGGTAAATAAAGTCGCAAAAGAAATTGATAAATTTATATGGGGAAATAGCATCCCTGAGGTTAAAAGAGATATTATGTGCCAAAAGCCAGTTCATGGTGGATCGAAAGAACCCTATTTTGGTAAAAAGTGAAAGCATTATTGATTACTTGGGTAAAACGTCTTTTGAATGAGGAAAAAAACTTTTTGGTTCAGTGAGAACATAACAGTGCAGAATAAACCTATATTTTTAAAAAGTAATAGGACAAAGGTATTAAATTTATACATGATGTCGTAAATGATTCAGAGGAATTTCTCACCCAAGAACAGATGATTGTAAAATTTGATTTTGAACCTAGCTTTTTATAATATTTTCAAATACGTTCAGCAATACCTTATAACTGGAAAGAGTTGTTAAAGAGCCACCCAAATGTACGTATGAGAAATACTGATTTAGAATTTCTAATTAATGGTAAATTTGTTCCCTTGGAGGATACGAAATGTAAAGATGTTTACTGGGTGCTTGTTCATTTTTGGAGAGGAAGTCAGCAATGTGACTCACCATTGTAATTCCCATTCGCTTACATAGAAATTAAGAAGAATGTATTCATTGATTGATGTGAAAAAATCGTCAAAATTCCGGAATACAGAACAGCACTTACGGGAGGAAATCTTTGCATGACCCTTTCACAAGGAACATCTCCACTTAAGTTGAGAATAATTGACAGTTTTGGAGAACATGCCAAAAAATTCTAAAAGTGTTCATAAATTCATAGAGAAATAGGGAAAGTAACATAATTGAAATTCCTTCAATTTTTCAAGGAAAAATTGAAAGGTTTCCCTGTTCAATAACGCCATACACAATAGAGTAATTTATCAAGTGAGGAAATTTAGGAAAGATAGCTGGAAAATGTGCATCAATGTCCTGGTAAAGCTTTAAGAGGAAATTGATGCAGTTGCTATGCCTTGATCATTTAGATCAACACTTCAACGATGTGCATCAGTCCCACTCAGAGACATATATTTGAACAAGAGAGCATGTGTTTACCAGTTACTGTACCTCGCCATTGCGCTTCCACCATGTTTGTGATGGCTTATTGAGTGTAACGTGCATTAAATGCCAGGTCAATTCAATTGAGCAATAAAAACATGTTGAAGGTGTGTTTTATTTTGTCACTTTTTTTGAAAATATTTTATCTCCTTTTGGTATGAATTCATGTTAAGATGTCACTGATGTCAACAGTGGAGTAACCAGTATCATTTTCTAGATTTGTTTGGTGTGAGGTTGACATTTATACCTTCCCAGGCCTTACTATTTGCCCAACTATACTAAGCACTGCTGACACTTGTTTGGCCCATACATAAGTCACAGCGGCTTTATAACATTATCCCTTGCAATCAGAGTCTGGATACACACACACACACACACACAGACACACACACACAAATATATATATGTGTATATGTATATATATATATATATATATATGTGTGTGTGTGTGTGTGTGTGTGTACTATGTTATGAAAATGTGTATAGCTGTTTGTTTTCATTTGGAAAGGTCAGTGTATTCACTGAGGATGTGTCAGATCATTGCGTTCAAAGAATACTTTGTAGGATCACTGCAGAGCCACTGAGTTGGTTGGCTCTGTGGGTGACTCACTTCGAACTTGTAAATATGTGGAATAAACTGGAATGGTGACCTTCATTCAAACTCTGGAATAATAGTGATATTTGTCTGTAGATATGTAAAGCAGATACTTTCTGACTGGAGGGGAGAAGAGAGAATTCTGAAGGATCTCACAGAAGCTGTGTGTTGTCTTCAAGCTATTTGGACTGTGAGCACTGGGATGTGTGACTAATTGGAAAACTCTGGAATAACAGTGATATTTATCTGTAGATATGTAAAGCAGATACTTTCTGACGGGGGGTGGGGGAATAGAGAATTCTGAAGGATCTGACAGAAGCTTTGTGTTGTCTTCAAGGCATTGGGACTGTGAGCCATTGTTTGCATTGTACCTGTGGAGTGTTAACAGTGTCTTGAGTGGACTTGTACATTTGGTGCTACCCATTTACACTTTGTACCTGTGGAGTAAGAACATTGTCTTTGAGTGGGCTGGGTGTTTGTACCTCATTGGAACCAAACCGTACCTCTGTGGGATTTGTACCAGATCATTTGGCAGCTGTAGTAGGACTTGGAACTGTGGGACAGTACCTGGGTATAATCTCACCGGGCATTAGGAGTTACCAAAGACTGTTTGACTGCAGAAACGCCAGTTTAGATAAGTTTATACCTACTTTGCACTGATTTTGATTTTTAATATATTGTTATTGTTAAAGTTATACCATTGTTGTCATTTTTTGTTGAGTTCTGCGTAGATTCAGAAGGTGGGCATCGTAATAATATATATATATATATAGATATATATATATTTGTATGTGTGTGTGTGTGTGTGTATCTGTGTGAACCTTACTCAATACAATGATTCCCTTATATCTTGCAGTGTTTATTCTGCTCCAAATGAATCAAGTGAACATTTTTGCACATATTAAATTTTGATGAATCATTGCTACATTTTCTGAAAAGATACTTTTTTCTGTTTGTAACATTCTTTATATGAAAGGTTTGTCCTAAAACGGAAAGGGGTAGCATGTAAACTTTTCTGGACCGGGACTAGAGTTCACAATAATAAATTTTTACTTGGAGAAGTCTATAGACCTCCCAACTCACTTGTCTCACTTTGGGACAAACTGCAATTGAGTTTTGATTTAGCCATTTCTTGTATCATTCATAATATTATTCTTACTGGAGACTTAAATTCTGACTTCAACGCCACTTCTGGTGCAGCGTTTCAGCAGTTCTGAGACACAAATTGTCTTAATTTGCATATTCATGAGCGTACTATAATGACAACAAGACCCTCTACTGATTCAGATGAAATAATTTTTTTTAAAAAAATTTATTGATGCACCATGAGTCTTGTCACCAGTATGAAATAGTGATCTTTCAGTTGTTGCTGCAATTTTACTTTTTCAGCCCAAAAAGGAACATTCTTTTACCAGACAAATTTGGAAATACGGGAGAACATATTTCGATAAGTTTATGGATATCCTTGGTAGAAAAAGTTGGGACATTTGCTTTCAGATAGAAAATGTTGAGTTGTGCTGTAAGATTTGGACAAAATTATTCCTTGATGGGGCAAACAATACTATTCCAAAGAAATGTATAACAGTTCATCCCTTTGATCATCCATGGTATAATCCTAGGCTTCACTGTGAGAAGCGGAAGGTTGTCTGAGCTTATAAGAGGGCAAAGAAAAAAGAATAGTGATCCACAAGCGTAGAGTGCATACAATAATCTTTGCTATCAATTCCAAGATCACATGTTTTGTGCCGAAGAAGCTCACAAGAGTAAACTAAGTGCTTCTTTAAAAAGCGCAAAGCATAAACACAAAACTTGCTGTTGCACCGTCAAACTCTTCATGAGTAAAAATCAATCTTTATCTATTCCATTTATAATACATGTAAATATCTGTTAGGATTTATTGCAGACGATTCCAATGTTAATCAACTGCTTTCTTTATATCACGAATTGTGTCTGGATATTGATCTTCTGAAGGAGTGCAGATCTTCTTTTTCGACATTAGAAAGGCTCTCCATCATTTTTCACATGCTGGTCTTCTTACAAACTGGAACATAATGGATAGATCACTTTTAAACTGGACTCGAAATTGTTTTTCTAACCGGCAACAACTGGTACTTATAAATGGTTAATCATCTGAGTGGGATACAATAGATGTTGGTGTTACCTAGGGCTCTGTTCTAGGGCCTTTACTGTTTTTGAGGTTTATAAACGATATAGTAGACATTGTGTGGACGAATATAAAACTTTTTGCTGATGACACTTCCCTTTTCCTCTCGATTGATATTCCAAATTAAAAGGTAAATATGATTAATGGTGATCTTCTATCTATTGATTTATATTCTGACGACTGGATGATGACATTTAATGCCCAGAAAAGTAATGCTATGTCAATTTCTCAGAAAAAAGACCCAGTACATCACCCTACGTTTGTTTTTCAATATCACCATCTGGTGCATGTGGATCTGGCATCTAGGGTTTTTTTCGGAATGGCTTAAGATGGAATAATTATATTCATACTATTGTGGCTAAGGCCACAAAACAACTAAACAGTTTAAAAACGCTCCAACTTGGTCTCAACAGAAAAACGTCAGAAATAATCTATACCTCCTTTACTCGACCTTTAATGGAATATGGTAATATTGCCTAGGATAGCTGCACACAATCAGATGCGTAGGAATTGGAGAGTATTGCATTCGGTGCTGCGTGTGTTATTTCTGGTGCTATACCCACCACATCTGATGCTAAACTATATGAAGAAACTGGTCTTACTACATTGGCAAAGCATACAAAGATGAAAAGACAGATCTTTATGTACAAAATAACTAATAATCTGGTTCCTGAATATCTTAGCGGTATTATTTCCAACAAATAATTTTTTTTCAGAAGGTTTATAACAAGACAGGCCTCTGATTTTCCTCAATTTAGAACCAGAACTGAATCATTTGAGAAATATTTATTTCCTTCTACAATAAATCTTTGGAACCAATTGCGTCTTGATGTGAGACACTCTACTACCTTAGTTGAATTCAAAAACTAAATTTCATGAAATGTGCCTTGGTCACTCAAGCAAACAGAATTGTACTATGTGGGCAACAAAATTGCCACAACTTTGCATACAAGACTGCATTTCAGTTGCAGCCAATTGAAAGACCATTTCTTCTTAGTTTGTCTTTTTGTGCTGTTCCTCGTGAACGCCTTTATAGAATAGTAACAAATTATGCACCTTTCAGGATTGAAACCGTTTGATATGGCGTATCTGAATAAACTCTTTAAATTAATAAGAAAATATTCCTGGCAGTCCAAGATTCTATTCTAAAAACATACTATTTCAAACCGGTATTACACGCTTGCCTAATTGTACTCAAAATCTTGTAAATAAAAAATGTTTTTGATAAAATATTTTTGACATAAATGCTAATGACTTTGATTCTTTTCTGACATGCTTAAATGCAGATTTATGCAATTTTTAAAAAAATACTAAAAATTGGCAGTATTTGCTCAAATGTCAAAAACGTGATACATTGTGTTGATACATTGACTCAGCGTTGGCAGTTAAATAGATTTTAATTGATTGAGGGGTCGGTGTCATCATAGAGTTTGTTTTACATTTCTGTTGCAGGATGTCCATTGTTGCAGTCCTTCTTAGAATTTCCCTTGGTCCGTACAGTTGGTCTAGCTGCAACTGTTTATTTTACTATCACTGGGACTGAATAAAATGCCCCAGTTTGTTTCCACTTTAGTTATACACTGGTCGGTGGTTTTACTATAATAAGCTGTCCAGCTAGAAAGGGTACATATTGGTTCAGGGATAAGTCAAATTGTTCTTATCTGAACCTGTACTATACAAATTTTGTAATTATGGTTTGTTTGACAAGTATTCTGCTTTCATAATGAAGGTCTGCATTTATAAGCAAAACTTCACGTTTTCAGCTAATTCATCATTTGCCACGTTCATATTTATTCTTTATCATGTGGCTTGCCTTTGCTGAATATTTAGCGTAGACAAGGAGCCATTACTCAGAGAGACATTTATAGGTAAAAGGCTCCCAAACATGTGGAGTAGTAACCCGCTGAAGACCCTTTAATTTATTTGGGCTGATACAGCCTATGTCAAAAGTTTACAGAGGAACGTATCCAATATGGACTATAGTATTTCCACATGTATATATGTTAGACAGGGACAGGTAAGCTTATGGAGAGTAAAGAATTTGGACTGCGGAAAAGGGTAATGACTTCTAGGAAGTGGTTCTGGGCAAAAAGACACATATACAAATATGACGAATTGATTTACAATCAATCCGGCATTTATATTATAACTAAACTACATAACAATGACTCTGCAATGGAATGGACATCAAATAGATTTGTGGTGGCCTTTAATTTGTTGATCTGGAGCTGTGCTCTTTATCCTCACAGTGTCTTTTTAACAGCCATTGATTTAGGGCTTTGCTCTGGACCCTTGACGTTTCCTTTGTCCTGTGATATTATCTTCTTCTGACATGAAGGCTCAATATAGGGCCTTGTCCTTCTCAATTGTTTTCTCTTTTTAATATAATATGTTTAAAACAACATTCTTTACGGAAATTAATTTACTTGTTCACCCTTGTGAAGCAAAGTTGCTATGTAAGATACATTTTAGAAACAATCTGCTAGATCTGTGTAACCAGTATATATAAATTACAAATTGATTGTTCCTCTTCTTTGTGCTGCCCATTATAGATGTCGGATCAAAATTAAATCATTGAGTGAACGTATGTGTATCAAATCTTGCTTTTTTGTGTCTGTGTCCCTTTGGGGTGCATTTTGTTATAGGAGGTCTTCTGTAACTTAGAATACGTCTATACCTCGAAGATTTTCATTATTATCCATTGTTAAGCTCCATTTTAAAGAAAGTCGTATTAATTTCCCTTGCGAAAGGCATATTTTACCAAGGACTTTTTTCCAAATTTTAAATGCCCAGGGAACGGTGGATTCATAGCCTCAACTCTACGGAAACAAGCAAGGTTTTTATAATTTTGAACACAAAAATATATTTTTTATTAAGTTTTTCCACAAATGAAATGTTTTGGGGGGTTATTGTTTTCATATTTTGTACCATGCTGTGACTTTTCATCTGACTGAGTTTGCATGCATTAAATATCATTATAACTTAATTTTTTACCACATATAAAGCTTTGCAACTGTGTAAATTCTCATTTGACGTTTCATCTCCATAGAGCATCTGGGAAATTTTCAAAACAAGTTGTGATTTATTTCAATTTCACTCAAAATAGGGATACTTAAATACACGCAAACAGACTGGAAAAACAGAGTTAATTAAAATGTGTCTAAGGGAACCGGAAGTAAAAAATATAGTGAACCAATGCTTATATACAGGAATCTTTCCTTAATGGTTTCATAAAGCTGTATTTATCGGTACAACAACTTTGTTGGAAAAAATATTGGTCGTGAAAACATACCCCTATAGCAAGCAAGAAATAACATTGTTTTGAAAAAAATCAGAAATACATAAAACATTTTCTAATTTGATAAAAATGTATGTGTTATTGATAAAAACTTCATAAAACAAATATCTTTAGACACGCACGGACATACAAAAGTGGCCAGTTAAATATTAGAACTTAATGTGACCCATTAATTTTAAAGTTTACCATAGGGACGGATTTCCAATAACTTTTCAATAAATTTTCAGCAATAAACATAAGGCCTCTTAGACCAAGGTGCTATTAATACGAAAAGTTTGTTATTTTTGGTGTCAAAACCAGCCTTAACAAAACTAAACTCAAACCAAAGCAAAAACAACATCAAAATCATACAATGTATTCCATTAATTTTAATGTCAGTTTTTTAATCTATAAGTTGGATTTTACTCAAAAATACTCTCCCAATGCTAAAATATCAAGGGAAGTAATATAGTATTTAGATTTTATGGTTAAGTGTAGGTCTTATGCTTGGCAATTTACATTGAAGAAGAGGCGTTTTTGCACACATGTACGCATCCTAATAATATGGGGACCACTGTCTGCTTGGGGTCACTGGCTGCACAAAATGTCGGCGAAGGATGATTTTCGTGATGCCTGAACCAGTTTTTTTTATCACTATTATTTTGTATACAACACCATCATAACAATTTATTGTAGGTCTAGAAATTTTCACGCACAATTACTTTGGTGACCATGTATTTTTTTAGAGTAGATAATTTGAACGCATTTATATTTGGCACGATTGCATGCCATACCATGAAAAACATAATCTCATATTTTACCTTTATGCATTTATCATCTGCGCGAACAGCGAGAAATAAAGTTGAGTGCCAGAATCTCTAAAAGTACATTATTCTATGTAAATTAGAATCAAGTGTGCAAAATGTAAAAGTTGTGAAACTTTTATCTTTGCATTAAAGAAAAACGGTGAAGAATACATCCTGTGAAATTCGATGGGATCACTCCATCTCGTTCTACGGGAGTGGGTGAGTGATTGTCGTTCGTACATAGTTCTGACTGGTCAACAAACTCCTACTTGATACGTTCAGTAGGTAAAATGTAATCACATTGGGGATAGAGTATAAATCAGATTGGGATCAATATGGTGCATCCGATTTTGTCTGGTCCATGCACAGTGTAAACAGGATGCATGTAAAAACTATGGTAGTTTTCCTGCAGTGAGCATTCACAATGTGAATATTGGTTTATTTTTTAGCTCTCGTATGTTCTAATATATTTGGTACTCTGTAATTCACCATATAATAATGTATGCTTGAAAATAAGTCATTTTTCTTAGATGGAAATAAAAGAGAAGTGTTTTTACTGAGCTTTTCTGATCTCTCTAACGTGGTGTTTTGTGTAGCATATTTAGCAAATCCTATACACTAAAATGTCTAGTGTTGGGTGATCGATAAGACCAGGAGCGGGAAAATTGTAAATTAAACCACAGTTTGGGCGTTAAAATTAAATGAAGTTTTCCCACAATTTACAATTAAAAATGCGTACCTGTTTACTGTTTTGCCAGGATTTTATTATGTAGTGGAAGTGACTATATATTTAAACAAAAGTTTTCTCTGAGTTCTGTTAATGGCAATATACTACAACTTTTTTTTTGTTTCTCTTATTAAAAGCCTGGTTGGTAATAGATAAATGATGCTAAATAAAACCGCCTCGTAACTAGGGTAATGTGTTTCTCTACTAAATGGAACAAGCTCCTCCCCAACATTGATTGTTGGTATTTTGGTAATTTAAAAACTAATTTAGCAGTCATTGTTGAGAGACTTTCAAAATGCAGAGTAGATATCCCAATGGGGTCTGTTTTACAATTCTCTTGCAGTACTTGGTAGGATTACCCTCGGTTTGTACAGGTGGTTTTGCTCAAACTGTTCATTTTGTAGTCACTGGGACTGAATATAAAGCCCCAGTGTGTTTTCACGTCAGTTATACACTGGCAGGTGGTGCAACTAAGGTAAGCTATCTGGCTACAAAGGACATATACTGGTTTAGGGGTAAAACAAATTGTTGTTATCTCAAATTGTACTTTACAAATTTAGCAATTATGTTTGGTTTGATGGGTATTCTTTATTCATATTGAAGCTCTGCATTTATAAGCAGAACTTTACTTATTTAGCTAATGTATAGTTTTTCCACGTTCATTTTATTCATAGTTATGTGGGTTGTCTTTCCCGAATAATTATCTCAGACTGGGAACCGCTACTCAGAAAGACATGTGGTACAGAGTCCAAATATGTCCTGAGTAGTTACCCGCACAATACCCTTTAATTTGTTTGGACTAATAAAACTTCTGTCAAAACTTTGCAGAAAAACGTCGGCAATATCGACATTAGTACTTCCTTATTTACATAAGTTAAGAGTGAAAAGCTTTCTGATGAAGTGTAAAGTTTCGGACCATGGAGTAGGGTAGTGAATGCCAGCAAGTGGTTCTGCAGAAAAAGACACAAGACAATACATACATTCATGGCTATGTATGTAAAATAATTTTAGGCACATAATATATTTTTGTGTGAATTGATAATTTATATTTATCATACTTAAGTCAACAGTTCTGTAAAATGACGGTATCATGGGTTATTTATAAAGAATATATTTTATGGTACTGTTTACGGATTTCCAAAGACATTGTTCAATATATTTCATATTTGCATACCTGGTATTGTGTGGCCCCACACAAGGCCAGTGTACAAGAGAATAACTTCACCTACATTGCGGGTGACCACATCTTTATGATTGACAAGCCTGTTGGAATTATTGTTGAAAAGAAAATACAGTCGTGGTTCTTGCAATGCAATAAAAATTTCAAATGGAATCTTACAGTTCATCATGCATACTTGCACTTTAGTGAATACGAGACAAGCATTCTGCAAATAATAGATGGCTACTCAAACGCTACATTGCTCAAAGAATCTGGTCTCATAACTCATGTTTATTTTGTGTCAGTGAAACATTTGCTACTGTGTCAATTATATAAGTCAAGAGAGGACATCTCAAGATGCAAATCATTCAAACACCTGAGGAGAAACTACACCTTTTCGACTTGTATTAACGCATCTTTTCATGTTACTACCTTTGATATTTTATTAAAAATCACCAAGTTCATGTCAGTCACAAATTTTATAGATACAGAGCTACTTGTCGTTATCAACACCTACTCTCTCACTTCTTATGTGTTATACCTGACAATCATTAAAGAGCAATTTATAAAAATATTCAGATCATGTTCAGTCGTGTCAATGTCTGATATAGGACATGGCATGCCAGGAAAGAGCATATCTACCATTTACTGGACTGATGAAAGTATTCTCACTGTGCCCTGCCACAGTGTATGGTTTAGTTCCGTGCAAACGAGCAAACATGCACAATTATTTGAATTGTGGCGTATATATGGGAATCCTGGTAGATTCGTTAATATCTTTTTAACTGGGGACTTGCCATTTTCCGATGTAACTTGCATGATGGCGTATGTCCATATATGGAATTTGATGTCTTCAACAAAACCATATTCTAATAAGTTTTGTGGACGAATAGAAAATATTCAAAGACATATTTTATCATGCAGCGTCGCTGTGAGCATTGGATGCAACTACTTGTATCTAGTTTTTATTTATGTACAATTCACATATCAGCTAGTAAGTTGTCCTGTTCATAGGACAGAGAAAGCAACAGTACAAAATATTCTGTATTTTGCTAAGGTGCCACAGGCACTTTCATGGAAGACATTACCAGTAATATATGAATATGTATGGTTTATTAGATCAAGACCAGGACTCAACAATGTAATTTATCTACAGGGCAGAAGCAGCGGTAACTCATTTGACATAAAAGCCACAGAGATGCCAGGCTCTTTGTACGAAAATAATGCAATTTCATATGTCCAAGGTGTACCATGTATAACTTTGTATTTCAAAAGGAATGTCATTTCTTTCAGTCATAGTATGATACTTATCTTCCGACACAAAGCCCCACTCAGCAAATGCTATATTTTTGCGAGTGTGTATAAAACGTCTTGCAAGGAAAAAAAAGTAAAGAGGATTAAACGGGTAATACGCAAGGAAGCTTATCTTGTTTCTAAATGCTGTCCGAGGTCATTAACCAGCTGCCATAATATGTGCACAGAAATATTAAGCGTACGGAAGGGCATTTTTATCAAAATAGTGAACATCAGGATACATTGGTCTGGCCCAACCTTAATGTGTGACTATGCTGGGATTGTTATTTATAATGGCGACAACCCCTTTGCATCGTCATATTCTGGACCATTTTGCAATACACTGGACGGAGATCCATATATTAACAAAACTTTAGCACCATTTGTTTCGTCAAACAACCACATTATTGTTATTGTATATAATTTTATGGGCCACCAAAAATTCTCATTCCATGCACGATTTTTAATATCAGTTTTTCCTGGTTTGCAAGAACTTTGTCTGCCACATAAAGCCTTCAGCGTGGAGTCCCCTTATTTTGCACTGAATTTTCATCAGAATGATGAAACACGCGTTATGTTTAAGACAACTGGAAGTTTTTATATTGCACATCACCCATCACCTTTTAGGTCAAGAGCTAGGAATTGTAACGTCTATATTTCTTTTTTGATGAAGGATGCATCATATATAATCAAATTTTCAGAATACCGCCATTACAAGGATTCCTCTGCAGATAAAAAGACAACAACGACGTTTTACTGTAAACTCTTCAGACTTTTTATTTTAGTTGCTGATAATAGTCTTATTGTTCCCTTTGATTCGCGCAAGTATTATTTGAAATCTGGTGCATCACTACATTTTTGTCGCAAATGCATTATCACGAGAATTAGTTTTTTGTTGTATTTTGCCTCTTCCAAAGAATGCAATAAAGAACAAGCAACCGATTTCTTCTTTTTAGCTCAACCGGTTCCCTCATGTACAATTTTCCAAATGTTACCTGGAGAAAGCCACATCACTTTGATCACTCCTGGTCAATCTTGGGCATTTGTTACTTTAAATATTAGCACAAGAGTTGGATCTTTATACTCAATGAATCTGTCTGTTCATCGCTATCATGGCTATGTACTTCATTGGCACTGGAGCTGGGACTACATTAATACGCCTTGGTTTACTTGGTCTTTCCATGGAGATCGCACACACAAGTTTATCATCATCAGACATAATGCTTTGGGTTTTCCACTGACGATGACCTTTATTTCCAACTATACTATCTCTACATTATTCCAATTTTGGATGTGGCAGCCTGGGAAAATTTTTAACACATTTGGACAATTTATAATCCTTTATTCTCGGCACAAATGGCCCACTATCAAGAAACTAAGTTGGGATGAAAGCAAGAGATTTTGTGAGTTTAGACGGACCCATCTTGTATCATTTACCACTTATCAGGATATACTATTTTGGCAAAGTGATGCCAAACTCATAGAAAAAAAGACGAGATTGCGGATGTATGAGGTCCACTTTGTATATATTGGATTAAGAAAAATTGAGGTGGCTCATTTGTTTCTTCAATAAACATAACTAAACACATATTTTTATTACTTTTCACCAGGTTCCAAAAATTTATGACTATAAGCAAGTTATAACATACAACAATGTAGTGCAAATATCCACAACAACAAAAAAAAAAACCTGCTAGCAAAAAGGGTGCTTTGATCCCCCACTAGATACAATTTATCTCATTTTTATGACTGTAATTTTGTATTTACTATAGAATATGATAAATTGCCAATAAATTGTAAATCCACTTATTCAACGTTTATGCATATTATACCACTTAAGAGGCACAGATGCAAAATTGTGTTTATACTATTTTTGCGCTAAAAGTTGAAGTTTTAAAAGAAGAGTAAAAAATTGAAAAATTGTTCATGGCTTTAACTAAGTGTTAAATGAATATATCTGTTATTTCAGATTTTGCATCTTGAATATACAATGCTTCACAATTATTCACATCCTTACAAAATATAATTTAAGGGCAGTTAGATCACAATAAAATTGCAAAAATGAGCTGAAATTCTCTTATATCTATTGATACATTATCTGTATCATAACATGATGAATGCAGAAATCCTACATGTATAAAACATGAATACATATATCTGCTTAGCGAAACTATCTTTCGGCAATCTTATTCAGTCAGCTGGCAGTTTTAACATGTTTTGCTGCAAGTCAGAAATATATATTGCTGTATATTTTCATAGTGAAATCTGTTTTCGTATGTTTTGCAATTTTTTTGCAGGAAGTGCAAGAAAACATTACCCATTTTCACAAATTTCATCCCAACAATGAGAGCAAGGTAAATAACAGGAAAATGCATGGAATTAAAACTACAGCTGAATTATCCACAGGCCACTGGATGCGAGTGTAGTTGAATTCCAAGTTGTTACGAAAATGTGTATGGCTGTTTGTTTTCGTTAAAAGAGAGTTCACTGTAAACATTGAGTGTGTGCCTGATCATTGAGTTCAATGAATACTTTGCAGGGTCACTGCACAGCCTCTGAGTTGGCCTATACTGTGGGTAACTCACACCTAACTTATAAACATGTAGAATAAGGTAGAATGGTGACCTACATTCAAATGAGATGATCCAGACAGGTCCCAATGCACTGGGATGTGTGATTAATTGGAAAACTCTTGAATAATGCTGGTATTTCTCTGTAGATATATTTTCCTGACTGGGAAGGAGAGAAGAGAGAATTCTGAAGGATCTGACAGAAGCTGTGTGTTGTCATCAAGCCATTGGGAGTGTGAGCCTCTCTTTACATTGAACCTATGGAGTGTGGGCAGTATCTTGAGTGAACTTATATAATTGCTGCTACCCATTCACACTCTGTAGCTGTGGAGTGTGAGCATTGTCTTGGAGTGGACTGGTATATTGTACAACATTGGAACCAAACCGTACCTCTGTGGGATTGGATGAGCACCACATCTTTCAGTATCACATTGGTCCAAATCTGTACCTCTGTGGGATTTGTACCAGATCATTTGGCACCTGTCATAGGACTTGGAACTGTGGGACAGTAACTGTGGATAATCTTAACAGGGATTACGATTTACCTAAGACTGTTTAACTGTTGAAATACCGGTGCAGATAAGTTTACCTACTTTGTACTGATTTTGATTGTTATTATATTGATATTGTTAAAGTTTTATCATTGTTGTCATTCTTTGTTGAGTTCTGCTTACATTCAGAAGGTGGGCATCATAACAAAAGAGGACTGCCAAATTATGTATTTCTTTACCTTTAGAATGACCCGATGGCTTCTGACTTCAAAACTGACTTTGCTTAAAAGTGCATGATGTACGAAACTAGTTTTTATAAGATTTGTAATGTTTTTGTTACAAAAACATTTGGGAGAAGAAACAGCAACCAGCTGAGTCTGAGTGCAAACTGCATGAGTTAGCTTCCACTTCCATGTGGTATTGCTGGGGTGGAAGATTTAGCAGAGTAAGACTCGATGGCCAGGTGGCTGACAACATGCTTTTGCCTTGCCCTCTCACTCTTCTTCCAGGGATTGCTCCTAGGGCAGCCACTTGTCCTCTCCCCACTTAGCACAAAACCTTTATGTATTCTTACAAAAACACCTGCAGCCTAGCTGTTCGCGACAACTGTAACAGTGCTCATGGTAGTCCTGGGCTGCCAAAGAATTGTTCTGTGAGCCTATCTGCTGCCCTCTAGCCAACAAGAGTGAAGGTGAGGTGATCGCCAGCTCTACATCTACAGCATGCTACCAAGCAGTGATTGCCTGTATGCCACTGTGCTCAACCTGTCGGCAATCTTACCTGCCAAAGGCCATCTTTGACAATATAAGTTTTGAGCCAAGATGGGCACTACTTTCAAAATTCTTTGAGGATCCCTAACTCAAATATCAGCCGTCCTTATCTTGGGAAAAGTCTAGAACTTACAAAACAAATTGCGTAGCAGAGGTAGGGCACACAACACTAAAACAGTTTCTCCAGATGGAAGTCAACAGAGCTCCCAAATCTCAGAGCAAATGGCCCCCAAGGAGGCGTGAAGAAGAGGGGCCATATACACCGGAAGTCACAACCCCACCACCCGCCCAGCCCTGTTTCCACAGAAACCTAGTGGTGACTAGGACCACCAGGTCTACAAAACAATCGGGTCCTAACTCAATTGTGTTGGGCGTTGTGGCCCAGGAATGAGGGTTTTAGTGGTCGAGAGGTAATATTACATAACTAAAAGTTCAGAAATGGTTAGGGGTAAATATTTACCCGTGCAACATCCAGAATATGGATTCATTTGTAATACGTGAGTGTTAATAATTAGAAGATGTAACTTCTTCAAGCACATGGATATTTGTGCAAAAGATACCTGTCAAAAGGAATGCCCCACACTCTTAATGTCCTAGTACACGCCTGAGTGTCTAAAGAGTGAGATTGTGAACATAATTTTATATTTTACTTCAATAGAGATGAAATTTGTAAAAATAGCATTAAAGAAACATTCTATGATTGAACAAAAACTGATCAGAAAAAAAAACTGAACAAAATCATGTTGGAATATACTGTCATCCCTCGTAAATATTCATGTCTTTTATTCTGTACCAAACACTACTTTCAAAGAAATCTGTAGACAATTTAGCACAGCAATTAAAGTAAAAAAAATGCTCATTGCTATGGGCATCATAACTTTTTATATCATCATTATGTCCATTGATCTGTCAAGGCATTAAAATGTTCACCATGTTGCAAAATTTGCCATGGCATTGTTGATATGCTGAAAAACATTTAATCTAATTAAAGGGCAATACCTGGGTTCTTGCAAGACCTTGTGCATTCATATGCTGCATATTGACATACAAATGTCTCAAGTTTGCCTAAGATCACTTCTAAAGTTTGCCTTAGATGACTTCTAAAGTTTGCCTGAGATGACACAGTTATTAGCTGGTTTCCATTTTACTAAACTGCATTTTTCCACATCATAAGCTCCAATACTAACTAAAATGCACTCTTTGTGTGTATCGCACCCCATGCTTCAGGTGAGCTTTACCTTTACTGCGGTGTGTGCAAGGGTTGATTTTGTGATCAAAGCTTAGGGCCAGTGAGGCCTATCATTTTCACCATGCCGAGGCCAACATAATTTTTCTGAAACCCAGTCATGTGCCATTTTAAAACAACACCACGATATTGGTGCATGTAAGCTTCACTGGGACATAATTTGAAAATGAATTAGTTTTATTTTTTATAATAATACCATTTTAAACTTTCTGACAACTTTTGGGCATTATTACTTGATTAAACCTACTTGCTATACTAGGCCTACTGACTGTTCGTTTTTTCCCGTGAGAAACCTAGCAAAATGTTGAAGACAAAGCATGCAAATTTATAAGATAACATAGCCTAAGCTCCTACATTAAACGAATCTACCAATCACCTGAATTCCAGCTGAAAAAGATGGGTGCATAAAGTATGTCATTTTGTGTGTGTGTGTGATCCTGTTTTACCTTCACGAGACCGAATCACTGCCTGTGCGTCTAACTGAAAAGAGGGCTGTGGTGTTGCAGTAGTTGGCCGAGTGCATGACTTTGAGCTTGCAGCTCGGAGCACATGCAGTTGATGTTTTGTATTGATAGGATGTTTCGTTCACCAAGATACAATTACAAATTATCTCGAATTGAATCCAAACCTAATTCCATTTGCAAACATACATATTTGCCATTCCATCCCAATAGGACGCATTGGCCCAGCCATCCCATTGCCAAGTTGATAAGCACCTCGTAGGACCACTATCACAGCCAGGCTCTTTCATGCCTTGCAAACGTGCACTCGCCGTGACGTGTGTCAGCTCGTGTCATGTTGGATGAATCGAATTACACTTGGCGGCAGGTGGCCCTTTGCGACATGTTTCTGTTGGACCAAAATGCCAGGCAAGAAAAGTCTATGGATATTATAACATGTCTTCAAAAAGCAAGACAGCACAATATCATTAGGTTGCGTTTTTATTGAAATGGAAGCAACTGATTGATTTTGACGCAATGCGTGTGAAGGAAACAAAATGTTTTAAATGCTGAACTGCATAAAAAGTCAAATATTCGGGACAATTCTTTTCTCCAGGTTCGGTTTTTTGAAACTGGCAACATTTTGTGACTGTGCGTCATCTTTTTCACAATTTCTTGTATCTATACTGTAAGAGCACGTTTCGCTCACTATTAAGTTCAAGAAATTTTATTGGCCAGCCCGGGATGTGGAATTATTTTCTTAATTAAATAGGCCTGGCTTAGTGGTTCATTAACTTTTAAGCGTGTTTTGGATCTTGGACCTAAAACTTCAAATTTGCGATTTTTTCCCCGCGAAAAGAATTAGGTCACCATGTTATATTTCATTGTTCAATCCATTTCCCTGGTTTTGCGGTTCATTACCTAAGCTGTTATTACCTGTTAGGGTTTTACATCATATGTCATGTTGACATTCGGAACAGTTTATGTCTCAGTGTGAGTGTTTTTATTTATGTAAGGCAGGATTCTATGGTTTCTATTCAATTGACAAAATATTATTGGACTGCACAGAATACCTGTACACTTACTACGTCATGATTTATCATGTCAGTAGTCATGGTCCTGTGTATGCCAAGCACAATTACTTTAGGGTGTGGTGCACTGTATAACATTCAATAAAAAGTTGATGTTCTCTGGAACAGACCTTCACTCTGACCAAATTTAGCTTTGACACCTAATTTAAAATTTAGGCATCACTTCTTATTTTCAAATTAAAAAGAGGTTAGTCTGAATTAATCATAATAGCCGATTTTCCCCTATTATTTATCCTGAAGAGTTTTTTATTGCTGTCACCTAGCACTTCTCCTGTGATCAACAGTCGTCCAACTTGTGCCTTTCGGCAGGAAATTGATATGTATGTCACGTATTGAACCCAAATATCTTGTTTGGAAGTTGATATGGGCTTGAAAGAGAACTTAAGTCCAGAAACATGCACGTTTGGTTGTTTTTTATGTGCCAATAGTACACATTTGTGCGTTTTAATGTGTGAGTGGTATCATTCATAAGCGTAAAAAGTGGCACAAAAATCACACACCTGATGTTTCTGAGCTACTATGAGCGTTAATATTTCAAGAGATATATCATTTACACTTTTGAAACTCTTTGCATGACTGTCACTACTGTAATAGGGGTGGCTTTGTCAAAGCTACTTCATTTGTAAATTGCTGTGATCATATTATATTATGATGTGTGTGTGTGCGTGCGCGCGCGCTCGCGCGCGTGTGTGTGTGTGTGTAGGAGATCATAACAGCAGGCAAAGGCATCGTTTAGCCCCATCAAAGGTTGGAGAAAGACTCATCTGAAGCTTGTGTGTGGACAATGATGTCCATTTGATGCTCTACCAGATTGCGCAGGTTGGCAATATCTGCACAGTGGACAAGTTCAGGCGTATAGTCACTGTAACTTTGGAAGGTTACACATAGGAAGAACTAGCATATGGAACCTGCTGGTAAACCCATTTCCAACTCTGTCTTGCAAACACAAATCTTTTGCTTTTAACTCTCTGCTTTTAACCTCAACAACACCCCCCCCCCCCCCATTGTAATTGGTGAACACATGCCGCAGCTGGTCTTCCAATGCAGGTAAATTGTTATATCCTTTCGGTGCGGTGTATTGGAATCAATTTGTCTGTGCGTCCATCCATTAATATATTCTGCTTTCCACCAGAGCTGATAACATAGTTGGTGCAGCACCGGTCTGTTCCCAAAGTACATTTTTTCAGCTCAGTCGACTTGTTAGTCCGCTGAGCCCATGTCATGGTCATAAGTCCATTGCCAGATAAATATTCCTTACTTGTAATCATTAAAGTGTCCTCACATCACTTTATTATTATTATTATTATTATTATTATTATTATTATTATTATTATTATTATTATTATTATTATTATTATTATTATTATTATTATTATTATTATTATTTAAAAGTAAAAGCTTCGATATGGTTTAACACAGTGACTTTTGAAATACAAAATGCCTGTGTGGTGTTGAAAACTGTACTCTATTTGCTGATTTGATTGTGCGTAGCTGACTGGCCTGAAGTTGGTTAAAGCTGGGAACTGGCCCTGTACCTTGGGACGCTGTCTTTGGCATTGCAACAAGTGCCGAAATTGAAATATAATTTCAAGCTTCAAACCTTGAATTGTCGTACAGGGTCAGATCTACATGTAGGCTGTTAAATTTGTAGCCAAATCGGAACATAAAGCAATAATCACGGCAAAATTCAACCTGACTGGTAAAAATTGCATGTTAAAATCGATTAGCCATATGCAAAGTTTTTTTAGCCAAATGACGGAAACATTTGCATTTGGCTAATGACACCTGCAGTTCCTGGTCGTTAGCTAGCCGATTACTGGCACATTTTCGCCATCCCAGGTTTTAATCCAGTTACTGCCATGAGCGCGGTGCTACTCACCACTGCAGTCATTTTTAAGTCAGAGTCGGTGTCAGAGCTCCCTTTGATGACGTCACAGAGCCAGGGCGCCAAAATTAGGAGCGGAAAGTTTTGATATATTACGATAGCAGCTAGGAAATAAAGCGTTATTATTCGCAACAAAACAGCGAATTTAGTATACATTGTGTGTTCACAGTGACATTTTTTATCAAATGTGTCGGAACACATCAATCCCTCCACTTTTAAATAAAAATAAATCAAACCAGCAGGACAAACAATCATTAAAATCTTAACACAAGGTCATTTAATGTCCTTATTTTGAGCTGATTTTTGGTTGCGGGGAGCAGTTTTTCAGTAGGTAACAGTTTTTCTGATAACTTAATATAATAGTTTTAACTTCTTTCAACATATATGTCTATATCTGTTAGCCTTTTTTCGAACAGGTGCTCTTTATTCAAAATATAACGTTGCAGAAGACATGCCAGGAATATCCCCCGCTAGCAAAAAGAGAAAGAAGTGTGGGAAGGAGAACAGCCATGGTGGTAAATTGTGCTGTATATTTAAAACCGTAATTAAGGCGAACGTAATAAGGGCAAACAAAGTTGTGCATCCGACATACTTTATAGACAACTGTATTTTATTCACAGGGCTTAAAAATTGCATGCGCTTAACTACATTTAGTACCACATTTTATCTCAAAGTATCAGAGTAAGGGTGGACCCATCTTGGGGCACTTATGGCTGAACATCCCGGCAATATCTTAAAACTTTGAAGCAGCGACCTCCCTTAGACTGCTATGTTGAAATGCCACCAGCAGTGGCACGAGTGAACAACAGGTGCAAGGAACTGTAAACGGCAGATTTAACACGCAAACCACTAATTGTGGCTTCAAAACTATATTCATGGTAATAACTCTGTCAATTTCAACGGTATGGTGACAAAATGAATGTCAGGTTGTATTAATCGACCATGGAAATGTGGCATGGTAAAGGAAGGATTTTGCAAAATTCCAGATCCCAATATTGATACGCAAAACAGGCACCGCGCCACCCACTGGTTACCCCGAATCGGGACAGGTCATGATGTTAAAAGTTTTGAATATGGCAAGAACAAACCTGTCTGTTAAGATCACTTCACAACGGAAGACTTTGAAAAAGATTCTCCTGTCAACGCATGTTATAAGTTGGGCCAGATGCCAAGGTACTCAAAGAAGCGCCCCCTTCCGTGTTTGTGCACCGACTGATGAAGGTCCTAAACGGAAGACCTGAGAGGGCAAAAAAAAGGGAACTACCCATCATCAGGATAGTTTAATTTACATATTTATTATTTTCAAAGTTTTATAGTTGTAGACTGTGAAATATTTTTCAATGGCGATGAGATCACTGACTGTTCAGTCGAAAGCGAGTGCTGCTGGGCGATAAAGGGGTCCCGCAAAGTAATCTTCCTTTATCATATTCCCATTCGAACGATGGCAAGTAAAAGAATATTTTTTTCCATTTAGGCCTATAATGATAATATGCACAGTAGTTTGATGGAAATTTACCATTTCCGTATCTACTGTCCAAGAGGGGTTCTGGTAAGGGTGCCCGCCAGGCCATGCATGTCAGACGCAACCGTAATGCACCGCTACCGCTGGTAAAGCACTGGTCCATTGTGTGCTCCCATCGGAGGAGTTTAAACAGCGTTATCTTAATTGACCAATTAAGTACCTGTTGAGCGCGCAACACACGAACGTGAGCGATACACTGTCACTGTACACAATTTGTTACATGAGGAAATAAGGTCCACTGCTTACTTCCCTATAAATATATCTTACTCAAAGTGTTTTAACAAAATCAATTTAAACTGAAAAATCATATTTACAATAACAGATGTAGTTTTGTCAGGAGGATGAGTCAAAGTCTGGTCCCTTTGAAGTATTAAGCGAGTGTCATGGTTTATGCATTGATTGTCTTGTGATAGAAACTTTACAAGCACCATCAAAATAGCACGAACCAGATGCTCATACTTAAGCCACAAATCTGAATGAAATATTATTGTACATGCATTTGTGTCTTTTTGTCCAGAACTATTTCCAAGTAGTCAGCTTGCCCTATTCCGCAGTGCCAACCCTTTTCTCTTCATAAGCAAACCTGTCACTGCCTTACCTATATACATATGAACGTACTATTGTCCATATTGCGCACGTTGTTCTGTAGAATTTTGACATGGGGTGTATTACCCCAAACAGATTAAAAGGTCTTCAGCGTGTAGCTACTCGTAACATGTATCAGAGCCTATACCCGTACATGTCTCTCTGAGCAGCAGCTCGTTGTATACGGTACTTACTCAGCGAATGACCTAGCTAAATATATGAAGTACTGCATGCAGAGCTTCATTAGGAATGAAGAATACCTACTAAACCAAATATAATTACTAAACTAGTACAGTACAAGCTCAGATAAGAAAAATCCGACATTCCTCTGAACCAGTATATGCCTTTTCTAGCTGGATAGCTTATCTTAGCTAAACCACCTGCCTGTGTAAAACTGAAAAAAAAACAAGCTTGGGAATTATATTCAGTCCCAGTGATTGTAAAATAAACAGTAGTAGCTAGACTAGAGATTCCAGATCTGCCAAAGCATCAACATTGATCTTTCAATACCAATGTGAATAAACAAATTTAACTCCTGACTTGCGACAGGCGGTCACCCATAAAAGTCAACTGGTGGTTTTAAACCGGTCCTCTCAACCTTTGAAATATTCTTCATTAACTAGAGACACCAGTGTTCCCGAAATATATGGGCCTAGCCACCTAAAACTAGGTAGTTTATTTCTTGCATATCCCAGGAAGAAAGCAAGGCATCTAGTGGAGGCAGTTGTCCACGGCATTCTGAAGGTTCCAGTCACAGAAAGAGTCTACGTTGAACACCTCATTGGACCTTGATATCATTGGTGTGCATTTTTTGGTATTGTTTAACATATATATATATATATATATATATATATATATATATATATATATATATATATATATATCCAAAATAGGGTAAGAAACGAACATGGAAAAGTTTAGGCCAAACTATTTGAACTTTAGAAAATATTTGAATGCATGTGAATAAATTAGTCTTAAACAAACCCTAAAAAAGTGTTGAAGACTTAGGTTTTATATATGATACATGTATGCGTGTTGCCTTTTTATCATTAAACTATGAATGTTATATCAACTCATAACTATGTGAAATTAATTTTTCCGTGGCTTATTTTCTTCAGGACCACACAGCAGACCAGAAGGCCTGACCCGCAGTGTTTTTTGGGATTGGGATTTCCAGCTAGTGTAGTGTGCCAAGGTTGATGTGACAATGAGACTTCCTCTAGAGCCATCAACATAGTATCCATCAGAAATTTAAAATAGTTGATTTAATATGGCTAGGGATGTTCACTGTGAACCAACTAAATAGTACAGAAAAACATGATCCATATTCATAAATTCCAAACGCATCAATGACAGCAAAGAGATTCCAGATTTGCCAAAGTATCAGCATTTATCTCTCAATACCAATGTGCACAAATTTCACTCCTGACTTGCGACAGGCAGTCGCTCATAAAAGGCCACTGGGGGTTTTAAGCCGGTCCTTTCAACCTTTGAAATATTCTTCATTAACTACAGACACCAGTGTTGCCAAAATGTATAGGCCTAACCACCCAAAACACAAAGTTCATTTCTTCTGCCAAAAGGAAAAGGGAAATGGTAGGCCTATCACTTTTTAGTTCTCCCGACTTGTCAGACAGCTAAGTTTACAGCAAAAGAGTAAAGTAGGCCTACATCGTTTTTGTGATATTTATGAATTTGGCTGGAACATTAAAACACACTATACCTCCACTATAACTATGACTTGGAGACCAAAGCCCACAGCACAACATAGCCAATCAAGTATTTATCAAATAGTACTCTCTCTCTCTCTCTCTCTCTCTCTATATATATATATATATATATATATATATATATATATATATCTGTGCAGATGTTACTCCTGTTACAGCCGATCATAGTGTTAGTCTGCTGGATAAAGGCGTCACAATGATGGAAGAATTGATTTTTTTTTTTTTTTTTTTTTTTTTGAGATGATGCTGCAGAAATTCAGGAAAGGATGTTTGAAGACCTTTTGAAGAAAAGTAAACAATGTGATTGAAAGTACATGTACTAAAAGGCATCAATTGCAGAGTTTTACTATTGTCTGTTCTTCAATTTCAGATGATTATATCAAAATTCTTGTTTCTGTGACAGTCTTTAGGTAAATAAAATGATTAGGAATCATGACCCCCGCATGCCTAGAGACTAGGCTCATTTTGACAAAGAAAAGGTTTTGCAGTTGATGTTACCTCTTGGTCTCTGAATACATCACTGGACATACATTTTGGAAAACTTTATGTTGATACTAATAGCCTAGCACAATAAACCGTTATCCATGGCGAAGGGGAGTCTGGGAGCCGTTTAATTAAGTGAAATGAATTTGCACATTGTTACGTTTATTTATCTGTTACATGACTAAGACCAAATTAAGATATTTTACAATATAAAATAGTGTAAAAAGTTCAAGAAATTATCATTTGGCCGAATTTTAGATAACTTTTGAACATGTATATTTTCTGTAAATTAACGTGTACATGCCAACCATGTAAATTCTCAACCTAATTTTTCATATTTTCAATACGTCATGTATGTTGTATGAATATTGCAAAACATAGTAGTCATGGTAATGAAAATGTGTGACAAATTTGGAGAAATTACCTGTATTAAGTCAATTGTGGTAAATGTTTCCATATGTCGGAGACTTTGCCTTTCTTCAATTTACTGATTATCTAACTTGTGGTGCTTAATTTGCATATTGCTGTCATGTGTAAATCAACTATATGATGATATTAAAAAAAAGTCTAAAGGAACGTTGAATGGTGAAGGAAAATATGAGGAGAAAAATTGCCCGATTAGTTGTAATTTGGTGCCCTTTTGTTGTGTGGTCAATTTTGTATGTCATTTATTTATGCAAATTTTAATTTGCATGTTGCTAATATTCATGGACCAACTGGGTGATTATATCAAATTATAATTTTACACAGTATGAAGCAGTGTAAAAATGGTCGAATTGTCGTTGTTAGTTCAGTTTTAGCGATTTTTTCAGTATTTTACATTTCCCACAAATTTCATGTGTTGGCTAATTTTGCAGATATTTTAAAGCTAATTTGCGTATTTTTGTCAAAATATTATCTGTTTTTTCCGTATATCAGAACATAGCAGTTATTTTGATGAAACAGTCTTAACTTGGAGAAACTGTCTGTGTTTCTGTGGATTTTGTGGTTCTTTGAACATGTAGGATTTTTTTTTTTTTTTGTTATTTTCCACATTTTTCGGACATTGTGAATTTTGAAGATTTTTCAGTTTTTGAAGATATATATCTGAAAATTTACAATAGCTAAACACTTAAAAATAGGCATATTATATTGATCATTTTACAATTAAGAGAGCATTTGTTGGCTTCTTGCTTGTGTGTTTCTTCTTCTGTAGTACCCTGAAAATAGGAAAAATGCTAAACAATGCGCAAAAATCGGTCACCACATTAAAATTAGATTTGTATTAGTGAGCCTATAACAGTGAAATTTATTTATAAGTCCAGCCGTTAAAAAAATCCTGAAAAATTAACAAATAAGTCATCCGTTGGTCCAATTTCAATGAAATAAAAACTTTTTCTCTCTTTTGGAGGGATCTTGTATCTGAAATAAGCTTAAAATGGGTTGCAACATTAGAAAATGTTTCTCTGTGGTACATACTGTTAATGTACAATTTGTCCCTAGCATTTAATTTCCCAAATGTACTGAAAATCAAGATTTCACAGTTTGTATTTTCCCGAAAACATCATGTACAATGTGTGCAGCCACATTTGTCATAGAAACTTGCCGGTTATTATTTTCCCGACTGATACTACTAGGGAAAGTTCGGGAAAATAAATACATCGGGAAAATGTGTACCTTAACGGTATATTTATAGGATGGTCTGTTGTCCATTGCCGTGTCTGCACAATTTTCGACTGCTCGGATTCACTTAAAACTGAATAACTGAAGAGACATTTTTTTTCCTCGATTAAGTTTGTTCAAATGATCAATTCCCAGTGGGTTTGGGGGTTTTTTGGGGGGGGGGTGGTTGGGGGCGGGTTCAAATGCAAATCTAAGAACCTACTCGACCTTACCAATTTTATATTACATAGACAATATCCAAAGGTCAGAGAGCCATTAGTGTTATAAATAACTAGGTCAGTTCGGCACACATACTTTTGTTGTTATTTTCTTTTGTATTTTTTATCCTTTTTTAAAATATTCTACATGAAGCTGCCTGTAAATTTTTTTTGAGCCTGATAGGAGTTGTGATTTGTAGGCAGCACCTTCATATGGAAATATAATTGGTTACGCCCCAGTTTTTCTTATGTGGTCACTCATGTGAACCTTACCGTTGCTTTGATCTTTATCTTAAGGTGGTACTACTTTCTATTGGACTATGGCATCTTCATTTGAAATGAACTTTCAGAACGATGTCTTATTCTGTCAGTTCTTGTAGGTTACCTGACAGGCATCATGACCATAGATTAGGCTTTTCCTGTGTAATTGCTGTTTTTAAAGATCTATCACTATGGGATATATTGTCAAATTGACCTGATGCATGGTGTACAAAATCCCATGATACTCCGTCTGAACTGTGTCAGTGTGTATCAGCATCAGCGTCAGCAGGTATCCCATGGTCTCCGAGTAGAGATAGCATATGGAAAATGCTTGTTGCCTTGCAGCCACAGGCTGTAGGACCAAAGGGCATTATGAATTCAAATATAAATAGAGTTTTTTATAGTTTGATTAACTCTACACCCTCATTGTTAAGCCTGATTTTCGAGGTGTGGCATCTTGCACTTCGAGACAAAGAAAGGATGAAACATACACATATACTGAATGCAAAGGATTCAGGTGTATCAATTCTTGTGTATCACAAGCTGTCTTCACTGAATCCTGTAGATTTCCACTACAGCCCAGTTATACACCAGCTAGCAGGCCTCCCAGCAGCAGACCAGGCTCTGCTTTTGTTCTTAACAGGCATGGTAATGCAATAGATCTTACTTTACAGTCTACCCAGCAGAGTAGAATCCAGTCTAAGTCCCTAACATGTCCCACCGGAGCTTGTATTCAGCAAGTGCATGCCTACACAAGTCACCAGAACATTTCACTATGACTGTAGATTGTTCTAAGCATAGTTCATTCCTCTGCAGGTCGCAAACATGTTCCATTGTTAAGACACAAACACAACATGCAAATTTTCCTGATCTTTGTACAAATGCGGGCAAATGCTGGCCACTGATATGTATCATACACGGCAGCGTAATGGAGCAGATTTAGCCAGTTCGCCAACTCACCCTGTTGTAGATGACACTATACATTCCACCGGACAGAGTATGAGCCAGGCCAGGTCATCAACATGCCTCACTCATATGGCACAAACAAAAATAAGTTGCAAATTGTCTCGAACTGCGTACAACTGCAGCCAAATGCTGGGCTCAAACAGACACGCTTAGCAGACGTCTGTGGTACCATGTATTTAGAATGTGAAAGTGCTCTCATGGAAGCTGATTTATGGAACCATTAATGAAAGGGGGGCTACATGACTACGGACAAGGTTTTGACCAAAAGGTGGGATGGAAAACCTTCAGGAATGTTTCCTCCTTAGCAAATAACGTGGCAGGTATCAACCGAGAACACAAGTCAAAGGAGAATCGCTTTTCAGGCTTTTAGAAGGCAAGCACGGCAAGAGAGATCAGATGTCAGGTGAATCTGAAAGGGAGGCTTATTACTCGTTTTCCAACTTCTTTCTCACGTAAACAAGGGCCCAACTGGAAGATCAGCATAGACAGTTCACAGGAAGCAAGGAACAAACTAAAGACACCATACCAGCTCAGACAAGGATGCTAAGGGACACATCCAGTTACTCCGGTCATGACTGTAGGATTGCTGCAGCATTATTTTCCTTGACTACAAACACATATTTTAAAGACATTTGCAAGTCGCATCAAGCCGGATTCCAGCAACGAACTTGAGGACTACTTTAATGGAAGCTTTCCTAAGTCTGAACAGATGCTCTTCTCAAGTCATTTTCAGCTTTGAAAATGTCAAAGTCTGGCTGCCTCTATTTCCTGGATGAGCTTGCTGTTGAATAGGGGGAGGGGGGATGGGATTTCCATGCTGGCGTACTGTGCATTTTTATGTGCCGTACTTACATAATGGATGCCTTCTTAATATCCGTGCTCCATACCAACCACTATTTGTACATGCTCTTATTTTCTGTACCTTATACTAGGTTAAAATAATTGCTTTTACCAGGGTAATAGGGACCCCCCCCCCCACACACACACACATGTAATGTGACTGGCACAGTTATATCAAATGAAAAAAATCATACACTTTAAAAAAATTACAGTGGCAAGAAGTTGAGCAGAAGAGAAAATATTGGAAAGAATTTCGCCCAATTCTCCTGCCATTCTAGAATTAGACTGGCTGCAAGTTAGATATAAAGTGGCTGGTGAATTTGTTGGCCTTTTAGTATTGCTGGCTGCGTCAAGAGACACACTGGTGTATATATGGGGATGCGAGCGAGATAGTTAACAGACCCAGTACATTTGTGGGAGTTAGTACTATTAACCATGAAACAACCCTACATGAAATGCTTTACCAGGACGCATGAAAGATATTCAGCTTCATTACATATTGCAGTGAGTCCAGGGACAACATAGAAGAACAAGCTTGAGTATTCTGCACAGTTCAATGACCTCCTGGCTACAAAGACAGCACTAGGAAATGGCAAATTGCACCTGTGAGGTGATGATTTGTTGTTGCTGAAGCCATGCTTAATGACAATAATGTATGAGAACCAGGCACTTTGGCTGGAACACAAACCCCACAGCTGAAAAGAGTTCCCATAACGATGTGGACCCAAAACTGGCTTAAGTCAGGATTTCCAGATTCCAAAAGTCCAGCAACACCATGCTTTCATTCTGGCAAATCCTACTTCTTACACAGTCCTGTGACTTTTGCATGAATTGACCAGCTGTGTGAAAAAAATCTGTATACAGAGATTCATATGGTCCTTTTTGAGTCCAACAAATGAGCACAGCATGGTGACGATGCAGCTGCATACCAGCAGGTGAAACTAGGCAACCTGGCTGCCCCAATAAACGCAGTATACTTCTAGCATAGAAAATAAATGGTGTCAATGGTCAAGGGCAGTAGACGGCAACACAAATACTATGCAGCAGGATCTGCAAAAATTAAGGACTGTGGCCCTTGGAAATGTAGCACAACATTATATATTACAACGACAATAGGAATTTTGCAAGGGTCACACGATTGACTTTTAGCATAAAGCCAGATTGCTCTCCCACATTTACAAAGAGTTTTTGATGTTGTCTCGGGAGGATGAGACAAGGTATAAGGAAGTCTGGGAAAGAGGGATTGTTCAAAGAAATCAAATTGTGTACTCGAAAATGGAAGGTCTTGCCTTGCTACAAAGGTATAACAGAGGAATATTGTGGCACACAATACTTGGCACGACTAACTCCATAAGAAATGTTTTAGTGAAATACAATCTGTGCTGTAGCTCCCACACATGAAGAAGGCCTGAATGTAGGTAATAGTACTTATGGATGCCAGGAGAAAGATCCTTCTTGATAATGTCATGTTTTTAATAATTATATGATGTAAGAGTGTGTATATATATATATATATATATATATATATATATATATATATATATATATATATATATATATATATATCCCTTTTGATATGTGCTACAGCATAAACAATATGTGCAGTCCTAAGGTCATACGTTTCAATGGTGTGGTGTGGTTTATTGCTGCCCCTATTGATGTCCCACATTACAGGGGTGCGTGGGATCTCTATGCTTCCATATTTTATGCCGACTTTGACAGGAGTGGCTAAGCCTTTGCTATGTAATGGTTGTGGGAGTGCGCAAAACGACTTTAGTTTAGAATATATATGCTGCATATGTCATGCAATGTGAAGCATCGTCTACAAGAAGTTTAATATATTCAAAAGGTTAATGCTAATGCTGCTAAATGGAAAATTTCACGTAAATAAAAGGTACAGTGCAGCACACTCAAATTTATTTTACATTTACACTGGCATAATTCGTTTGCATTATATGTCTAGTTTTAAGGAATATCAAGCCACACAAGTTGCAGCATATTCAAATCTGTTGATATTTGCAGGCTTGCATGCTTTAGTTCCATTATATGTCTATTTTTCAAGTTTCCAATTATGTTAAATCATGCATGGACAGCTAGTGGTATAGTAGGTTCAAAACATAGGATGTACATTACGTGATCATGCCCCTCACATGCAAAGGTATATGCAGTGGTACCTGCTGTGCACAGCCACTGCCATGAGCAGGTACATGGCTTTTTGTGGTCACTAGGCTTGGATGTAGGAGTCAATGTATTTGTAAAATGTACCTATGGTTGGAGACCACCAATAGATGGCCTTCATATGCTTGTAAATGTTTTTTCTTCAAATTTTGGTACAAATGGCATTCACAGATGTTTGGAAGTTATGGTACTATTTGATTTGTTAGCTATGTTCCTATCATGTTATCTGATTTTAAGTATTGGTTTTTGTGCCTTTACATAATCACACATTTTTTTAAAGTTGTAAGCTAACGGATATTTCTTTCAGTATAAACAAACATTTTCGTCAATTTATGTACCATGTTATAGTACTTTTGATATGAACATACAGTTATTGGGAGTGAGCTGACATACTGTACTAACAAACTTGTAACGTATGATACTTTGGGTATGAACTCTCATTTGTTGCTTGAATTATTGGATGTAAATGTAGTGTGGTAGCAAACCTGTAATATGTTACTTTGGTAATGAACCTTTATTTGTTAACTCTTATTAAATTAACGAAAATACTGTGATATTGACCCATGATACATGAAATGAATTAGTATTTAGCTCATCATAGTGTAAATTACTAGAATTCAACAAACTGTGGTAACAACCTGTAATATATGACACTTATGGGGTTTGTTAAAACACTGTCAAGGTATTGATTCTTATAGGTTTGGTGTGATAACGGAAGCAATTTCTTTTCAACCTTTATTTTTAAGGGTCTGCCCAAAAGGGTGACCCTTTACGTTTTCGAGTTTTCCGTCCGTCCGTCCGTCCGTCCAGATGTCTGCCCAGTTGTCCATCCGGCTCTGTACTTTCTTGTTAATGTGATACGTACATAATGCCTCCATGTACTTTGCTCAAATTTGACAATATGCTTACCTTACCTACCAAGATGAACTGATTAGATTTTGGTGTCACCATGACCTAATTTGACCAACTGGCGGGCTAATTATATGCTCGTTATGTCTCGCTACCACATAATCTTCAGAATTCTCCAATGTATTTTCTCAAATTTGGCAGTATGCTTATCTAGGATGGCAAGATGAACCGATTCGATTTTGGTGTCACCATGATCTAATTTGAGCGAATGGCGGACCTTTGAGTCAACACTTGTTCTGAAGGTATGTCTACTCTTACATGTAGAACCTGTGTCAACACTTCTTACTTACCAAGTGATTGTGAAACTGGACCTTCAGTGGTACAGCGGTGACAAACCTTTGAAACATTCCCCAGCTTTTGTGATACTTGCAATTACCCAGAGCACCATGGAAACTCACGCTTCGGGCTTTGCGCCGTCATACACATTTTTTTCAAAACAATTCAATATTGCATAGTTTTAGTGCAAGGCCCACATCAGATGAGACTTACTTAGGTCCCCTTTTATCTAAATCGCACTGGGGCCAATGAAGCCAAAAGTGGGCATTAAAATAGCCATTTATATATGATATGCTGGCTACCTGTGGTAGAAAAGTCTATATTTCATGAAACCTGGCATGTTGATAGAAAATCCCAGTAGAAAAAAATTATGCATTTAGTGACTTTGAAGTGACCTGGACAGTCACTTTAGTGATCTGGATAGGTCATATTGGGCCTTCTTTTGTCTTTTTGGCACATTTCTAGCAAGAAATCGCAAAAAGCAAAGAGAAAGAGTTGTGTAGAATTTTGCATATAACATTTTGAAACAAATATTTTCGAAATTAGCCAAAAAAAGCAAGTTTTAAAGCAATTACGTCCATTTGAAATTTAAGTCCATAGACCCACTGTTGCTGGGTTATGAAATATTACATTTTCCAGTGAATTTAATCGGCAATACATTTAAAACACTAACAGATATCTGTGCTGCTCTACCTGCGCTGTTGAAAGCATTCATTATGTTAATAGACAACCAATGATGACCATATTGTGTGAAGCAGAACATGTCAGTAATAAAGCAATATTTAACATGATTTTATTTCTTTGTCTTTATATGAATAGCTGAAAATGGTTAGAAACATCCAAGCACTTGAACATTTACCTTAAAAAAGATGCTGCTTCCACGTCTGAAAATTAAAAGTTCAGTTCATGCTTTCAAAATTTTATTTAGCTGGCACATTTGCTGGCTGATGCAAAGTGGTGAGGAAATCTGAGTGGTGAGATAAAGGATTGTTTGGAATGGTTGCTGTACGTATATATCACAGCCAAAATGTAATCCCTCTCATTCATGGTCCACTGGATATGAAATAATTAGTCCCAGCAGGCTGTTAAGTGACGCCTGTACTGTATCAGTGATCCCAAAGGGGCTCATGGGCACTAAAACCATAGCGTATTAGGATATGCTAATAAGCATCTTATCTCAGCAGTGTCCCTAGCAGGCAACACCAAGCTGTTGTGGATTTTTTGCCTTACCATTCTGATGCACTTATAAACATTAAGGAAATAGTTACACAGACGGCTATCTTGCCTGTGCTTATTAGACATACCAGGTAAACGCGGTTATAGATAATGCTTATTCACAGGCATTTGCAAAGAATGATATAGAGACGTAAAGTCCTTTATTCAGTTCAAAGAACACAGAAGGATTTCACATTTTAATGCCTTCTAGGGTTTACCACTGCGATGGTTAGATGGCAACTCATTGGTGTTCGCTTCCTGGAGCAGCCACACAACTCTTCAGGAGAGTTCCAAGAGCTGCATATCTTTCAGTGCAAAACAGATTAAATTTGGAGGGCAGGGTGACAGCCAATCAGGTATCTATCCAAAAAGTACAATGCAGACATCGTATATCATAAAAACTTATCGCAACATTACAACAGAAATCGGTAAACGTATATATTTTGCAAGATATAAAACATATGGAATGCCCAGCTGGACGCAAGGGCAATATTGTGTAGCCTTATTCTACACGTCTCTTAATGATAGATATAATTGGGTAACGATACCGTGCTACCAAAAATACACAGCTGGCTTCATTTGTGAGAAGTGGACCCATCACAACTCCAAGAAGTACACAAATTTAACATCTCTGGAGCCAGAGTGTCCAAAGAGGTGGTACAGAGTCCAAGAAAATAGCTGCATACTTGTCTATGTAGATAAAAATGTATCCGTGTATGACGCTAAAATAGAGTGTAATAAGAGTGGGGCAGATATATTAAAACTTGAGAAATCATGGATAATATTCCGAAAAACATTTGATAAGCTGGTCCGGACGTTTTTTTTTACCCTTGACTTTGAAGGAGACTCCTCTATCCAAACAGCATCAACCACACCTTACTTTCTTCAAAAATCTAAAATAAAATCGTTATTTTCTTATCTTATTGTACTGCATCTGCATGACAAAAAGCTGTATGTGATGCAAACGGAAAATAGAACATATAACCAATGCCTTATTCTCATGTTATACAGAATGTCAACATCATTTACGTTTAGTAAGTTGTGGCAATTCTCTTTCGTAATAGGCCTCAAGAATAAATACCAAAAAATGCATCAACACTTGACAGACAAGTTTTTACAAGCTTGCTTTAGAAATTGTCAAGGTACAGAAATATTACACGGAGGTATTTGCGAGACCAATACATTGCTTCCAAAAACAACTTGCTCATTTACACATTTTCAATGTCAAAGTCTAGAGTGCATATTGGTGCATCATGTTTGTGATGGTTTTGTGGATTGTTCAGATAAAACTGATGAAAACAACTGCACGCACGTGTGCACAATGCATATTGGTTTGTTACTTTCGTCAGTCGACTGCACAGCAAATTGTGTTGCCATAAGCTGTGTATGCAGTTCTCTCTATTACCAATGCAGGAGTGGTGGTTGTATGCCGATATCAAGACTTTGTAATAGCTATGATGACTGTAGCGACGGATCAGATGAAGATTTATGTTATATTTCGCCGCAACATATTGCCAAAGAATTGCTGGACCTGAAGACAAAGAAGAGGTGTGTGGGATCAAATTGGCTACCCTGTACAGATAGTGTAAGGACACCATGTTACAGTAGGTTTGAAGTATGTGTATATGACAGAGGCCCTCAAGGTAATGTAAAATTTTGTAGTCATGGAGAGCATTTATGGCAGTGTCAGGATGTATTCTGCTCGCGAATGTTTAAGTGTCCTCAATCATACTGTATACCAATCAGGCTACTTTGTGATTTAGTGTGGGATTGCAATTTTGGAGCAGATGAAATAAATTGTTCGATATGGAGACATCCGTTTCACTTCTGCTGCAAGAAACAAAGGACATGTCTCCACCAATCTGAAGTATGTGATGGGTATATGCACTGTACACATTATCCTGATGATGAAGAATTATGTATTCTTGAACCCTGTCCCAGATATTGCAACTGCATTGGGCATGCCATTGACTGCACCGGGACACATTGGTTTACGGTGCCACGGTATTCTTTGCATGTGAGAGCAATAATCCTGCGCCAGTGTCACATCAAGCGATGGAAAGCAAGTAAACATTTTTTAACATTTCTTTATCGTTTGGATCTTTCAGGCAATGATTTGATGCAACTGCTGTACCACTCTTTCATTTACTATCCACATCTTCAAGAGCTGGATATAAGTTACAACGTACTGTCCACTATAGAGAAAGGAAGTTTCGCAGGTTTAAATTGCTTAAAGGAAATTTGCGTCAATGGCAATATGTTTGTTTCAATAATGCCATATAGTTTTGATGACCTTAATCATATTACAAGTTTGAATTTAAGTCAGAGTCACATAAATATTATACAAAGATGGGCCTTTTGTCACATGGAAAACCTTGTTTCTTTAGATTTATCAGATAATAAAATACACACTCTTGAACAAGGCGCATTGTTTTGCCTGGAAAATCTAGAGCATATAAATCTGTCAAAGAACAAAGTGAAAAAGATTAGCAAGACTACGTTTGTCAATTTGAAGTCTCTTCAAGTAGTCCTAAGTGATTATTCAGAATTAATATGTTTAACGCATTTGGAAAAATGTCACGATACAATGTGCGTGGGAATTATAAAAAGCAATATTGAAGAACATTTCACATGGCTTTTATGCATTGGTACAACAGGAATCAATTTTGGAGTCACCTTTCTTTACATAAAGGCAAAGACAGACACCTTAGCACGGCTGTACAATGTTTGTTTGTTTGCATCAGGCATCTTAACTCATTCCACCCTGATGACGCTTTTTCCCGCTAATATCTAAATGTCGTCTGCTAATTGTATTTTACTAATTTAGGGATTATTTTTCAATATTTTGGATGAAACTTGCATGGAAGATCATTCCAAATTATATGCCCATGGTCAACAGCTTTCCTTGGCGCGCTCTGGGCGCATTGCGCCCAGAGCGCGCCAAGGAAAGCTGTTGACTCAGTCTTCTATCAGGGTGGAATGAGTTAATTGGTGCTCATGGATGCACACTTAGTATTGCAAACAAAGCATATAAAGGAAATGCTTTACGTGCCAAACATGTGTGGTATGTATTATTGTTGATTTTGTGTGTGTTGCCATGTTTTTATTTGCACTATATATAATATTTCTTATTACTGTAGATCGTTTTATTAAAACAGTACTTATATTTATATTCCAACCATTTTCCTTCCAGTGTGGCCAAACCCTAGTTATTCTAGGATTATGTACAATATGTGCTGTCAACTGTATCCTACTCAAATTACAGTATTGGCAAGCAGAGAATCAAGGCAGCTCACCCTCAGCATTATGCATGTTTTCATCCATTTTTGCATTGAAGCTAAACTTTCTCATTGTTGTCGTTATTTTTGTAATGCTGATACTGTGGACGAGCATTCTTTTGGGGCAGATAGCTATTATTTATGAAGTCTTCAAATCAAAGAACAGAAGTGGACGAAAATCGAAGAAAACAAGCGGAATGATTAGTATGGTATTGCCTATTTTCAAAAGTCCTTTAGAACTTGTGATTTACGTGACATTGCTTTACTTAGTTTCCAGTGATAATCAAACAAATTATAAGTTAGCTTGGTCTTTGGTGTTTTTAAATTATATAAATGCTTTCTTGAACCCTATTGTGTATACATCAGATGTACCAAGATTGATTTCTTGCGTAAAGGCACTTATATGTAGAAAGCACTAAATTTTCGTCAAAACCCTGCTCTATAGTGCAAGGCTGTACCCCATATCATTTGTCCCCCTCCCAATGATGTGCATCAATATATTTGAACATCAGTGGTACAAGGTTAAATCAATGCATCATCATTCCTTATAGTGCCTATTGCTAAAATAACAATGAGCAAAATAGTGAACAAGCTATCCTGCAATGCTAATGCTGTTCCTTGTTTTATCGCTCAAGGTGCTGAATGACAAATATTGCTCAGTGCTGTACTGCACTAATGTGCACAGATTGCGATTGTTGACTTCACGACATCCACAGTCCTTTTTTTTTCATTTGCTTTTTGCCGAATTCTACATTTGAAAAGCTCTGCACTGTATCGATTGCTGGATGTATGGCCAGGTGAAAATGACTAATGCACTACTTTAGGTGGTTTTATTAACACTTACTGGTCATGGCTCAGCATTGTTACCCTCTTAAGTAGACTTCACAGTTTTAATGCTCTAAACCCCACCGTTTCTGCTTTCTTGTTACGGTTCTTACCTTACTATACCCACAGTAACGCGTTATCTTACCTTTAAGGTAGCGTCGGTAAACCTAATTTGGACTGCAAACATCACTCCTGCCAATTTTTTTTTTTTCAGAATTCGGAAGATTAGGCTGTCATCTGTAATGTGACCAAAAATCGAGTTTAAAAAACGTCTACTTTTATGCGAAATTTGAGCTCAAAAATGTTCTAAGTTTCAACCCTTCACCCACGCGGATCGATGTTTGTTATGGTATGCTTATAGCCTTGTCAATCAGACTTAGCACCGTGACGTAATCAGGTCAAACCCGCTGAATTCGAGTGAACAGGAGAAGACCAACATGTCGGTATCAACATCACAGCAAGTACTACAAACGCACAACAATTGCACGGGCAATACAACATGGGGAAAGCTGAAAAAGATAAGCGAAGCACCCATAAGGCCGTTAATTATGATGGAGAGGATGTTGTTACTAGCAAAGCAAGGGTCACAGAAGAAATGAGTGTTGCTGGGTGAGTGACTTTGGCTTCTGATCGTAACTTCGTAAGCGGCAAGTTAGTCTTGCGATTAAATTGAGGCAAGGTTTGAATTGACTAATACCTATTTATCGGCAAAATGGCTATACATTGTAACTTTTCTGTGTGAAATTTTATCATAAATAATTTGACCAAAAAAAACCCCAAAAAACCTTGCAGGCACCAGACTTTCGTTCAGATCTGAACTTTTTCGATGGCGCAATACAAATAACCATGGAAACCCCTATTATCACTCGGCACCTCCGTGCACTCGGAAACCCTTTGCCGACGGACCGGGCAACTGGAAAATGTAAAGTATTTGGTGTTTTAATGCTACAAAGTCATACATTTCATGCAGGCTTGTTGAACTGCGTGAGTAACTGTCACGTAAACTGCGGCCGTTGGAACCTATACCTACGAGTACGAATCAAGACGGAGATCTGAGGTAGTAATGGCAATGCTGACCGGTAATGGGAATGTGGTTTCAGGTGTATTTCGATACATGTATGTGTTTTTTGCAAACTTTTGTGGTGATCCATTATCAAGAGTCCTCAGTAAACAATTTGTGTGCTTTTTGCAGGTACAATGCAGAGGTGTTTTTCAACCAGCTGGTCATGTCGATCACCGCCATGAAAATGAAGAACAAGACCCAGAAACAAATACGGTGGTTGCACTACTGTTCATGGGCCTACATAAGCTGAAGGTACGAGTTTCCTTTTTCAGACAACTACTCAGTAATAACAAACAAGTATCAATATCGTCCAGTGCCAGTGAGAGGAAAAGACAAAGACAGAGACATGAGTTTCAGCTTCAATACACAACCAAAAATTTATTATTATTATTATTATTATTATTATTATTATTATTATTATTATTATTATTATTATTGTTGTTGTTGTTGTTGTTGTTGTTGTTGTTGTTATTATTATTATTATTATTATTATTATTATTATTGTAATTTGCCTAATGGGTTTCAAATTTGAAATAACAGGTTCATTACAAATTATCATTGTTTTATTATGACAACGTCCTTATAATATTTCAGTATCTTTACATATATTATAAGATTTTAATATCTTCACATATATCCAATTTAAAAGGCCTGGTATTCATGTCAACCTCCCTGATCGTGGGATTGAAGAAATTATGCAACAAATCAACGCAGGCACTTTCAAGATTTTTAAATTTTATGCATGCACATGAAAAAAAAATCAATTATATAATTCTGTATTCATTATTTATTTAATGTCAATGTCCTCATAATATTTCATTATCTTTATATATATCCAGGTATTCATGTCAAATTTTCTGATCATGGGATTGAAAAAAAGTATGCAACAATCAGTCCTGGCACAATTTTATGCTTTTTAATTTTTACACAATGCATACGAAATAAATTAATAATATAATTCATTATGCATTTTCAGGATCAGGAAATAGGACCTGCAGAGTGCCAATTCACCTTTCCGCCATGTGTCCTTGCGCTGATAAGAACCATGCTACCCAACCAAGTCAAAGGGGAAATCTGGCCAGGAACATACGAGGTTTCCATAGAAGAGTTTTGTCGTGCCATTATGACTGTTTAGAAAATGGACATGTGAAATATGGACTACTGGTGTAGACAAAGCTTGATGAGGCTTTTGGTTCATGTTTATTGCTTGTGGATTGGTAGAAAATTTCGAACACTTTCAACTCGGCTGAAGGAGATGGACAGGTGAAAGCTGATAAATGAGTGTTGTATATATTGTCAATAAACTTGTTTTTTGTACAAAATTAAAAATGTTGTTGTTATATCCTTGCATTTATCAGATTCTATATCAAAATTGTCATAACACTCTACCACAAATTTTACATGAAGAAAACCTACTAACAGTTTGGTGAAAAGGGGAAAATAGCATATCTGGGCAGTTTTGTTGTGGTGCCAAAACTTATGCCTACATTGAAATTTTATCATTGACCCTGATATACAGTTCACTGAAAAAATGTAATTATGAAATGGTCGTAACCAATGATTGGTACGGAACTACTTGTACAATATACCATATTGTTCCTAACTGGCCTTGGGGGGGGGGGCATTTTATCCTATAGATGTCGATGAGGAAAACACCAGGCCATCAAGCTGTTTTTACATTAAAAACATGACAACAAAAACGACTATTTGTTGAAATCCCATTCTTTTTTATACAAATATATACAGGTAGTGCACTGTTTCAAGACCATAGGGTCCTGGTCTGAAAGCTGCACCGTTAAAAAACGTCAATTATTGTCTCCTTTGGCAGCGACACCGGAAATCTTATTTTTCAAGTCTGCCAGACTGCAGTGTCCAATGTTTCGACTGTGACAGCACACAAATTTATGGTTCAACAGTCCACTTTTTAGTTTTGCACTGGATATGAAACTTGACATATTTATTAAGAATTATGGGGTTCCGGGTCGGGATCTGCACTATGACAAAAATGTCAACAACAACAAAAAAAAAAAAAAAACAAGGTCAATTATTGTCGCATTTGGCAGAAACACTGGAAATCTTATTCTAACAAAGTCCAAAAAACTAGGACTGACTTTTACGTAATGTCCAATGTTGCCACTTTGATGGCATTCAAATTTATTGCTCAACAGTCGACTCATTACTTTTTGCGCTTGATATGAGACTGTTTTCTTTTTTCACTTGGACCCCTGCATGTGTAACTTTACATGAAATATAGTCCATTTGTTTCACATGGGTTGTACACATCTGCTCCTCCTGAGTTGGACATTCTTTCGGGTGTCCCTATCGTCCACACCACATGATGTAATGCTTTATTGGCGTTTTGTGCAGCTCCCAGTGAACAAGACCCCACAAGCTCTTTGTCTGTCACTTGTGTCAGTGTGGTGAACAGCGGTCGCATTGATTCCACTACCGCTGGAGCTCGTGGCTGTGCTGGTGGCCTGAAAATAAAATTTAGCTATTTTGAAATGAAGATTACCATATTACCTCTATTTTGCTCCCTCCACAATAATCACTGGTACAAGTGGCTGTAATATTTATCATATATGCTTATTCTCTTGTTGAAAAAACAAAAAACAAAAAACAAGGACACTTTGGTACCTATTTGTGACAGCATTATGAAGGCATAACAAAAGCCATGAACACAATGGAAGCTATGAAATGTCAAGGTTAACATCTGACAGTGTTTGTATATGAACCATACCAGCAAAACAAAGTCAGAACGCACCTGCATTGTGTTTGCTTCCTTTGATACTCCCATACCATTAATCCCCCATTATGCCCCATACAGTAACCGCTGATGAAGGTTCTCTCTTTCAGAATTTCAATGTTTGTATAACAGTAAAAGAATCCAGCACTATCTTCAGGACAATTATATATGATGGCCCATGTTATATACAACTATCTGAAACCTTTTGCCCAAATTGAGTAATTGGTAATTAGAATCTTGTAAAAAAAAAAAAAAAAAAAAAAAAAAAAAAAAAAAAAAAAAACCTACTTACCGGTAGCTGTTTGTCCCTAAAGTTTGGTCGACTTGGAATTTGCACCAGCTTGTAGGGCCTGTTGGACACTGGTCTTGTGAGGGTGGGTCGTCACAGTGGCCCAGCATGGCCCATGTATCCTTTGAAATCCGGTACTGGATCCCCAGCGTTGTCAATAAACTCGCAATCCGACGGATCTGGTCGCCCCTCGGTATGCCACTCGCCTTCTCCGGCAACGTCTGCCGTATCTGCCTGGTCACTGACAACTGTCCCGGTCGAAACGTCCGCAAATTTGCGTCCCGTTACAATTGATGTACTCCTTGCGGTATAACTAGCTTCACTATCAATCTCCCTCTGGTTCTCAACCCGCTATCTAGCAATTCTGTCCAGCGAAGAAGTTTCCCATTTTTTTTTTCTCCTTCCTTGACCGTCACATGGTTTTCGCGTTGAAATTTGGTCAGGTCGTACAAAGTTGTACAAAACTTTCCGAAACACTGTGCAAAGTGAAGCACTGCCATCGTGTTAATAAAGCCATTCGCTTCTTTGATCTGTTGTATGAGTCGGAAGCGATGCCAAATTTGCTGGTCCCCAATGTTTGATCCAACATATGAGCAGTGAGCGATGTCATATTTGTAAACTTGTCAAACAAACTGTAAAACCGCGTGTTGTTGTTTGTCATCGCCGCCATTTTGAACACGGGGGCCAAAGTTGGTTGCCCGGGGTGATAATGCGATTATGGTTATCCCCCTTCGCCCCACCTCCCTCATTGTCTTTGTAGCGGGACACATGAGAAACCATTACAGGGAAACCACAGAATAGTTCAAGTTTTAGTGGAATGACTTCAAAGATTGTGATTAATTGACGGCTTTTAATGTTCATTTTTTTATGACAATGCATAGAACGTATAGTAGCACATGGTTTCTTTTCACACAAGAAGAGTCGTAACGATGGAGTGAATACAGCTCAAGTAACAGCCGAAAATGCCACCAAACACGGCTAGATTTCCTTTTGGGGCCATTTTTTGCGGTTTCGTTTTGGCGACGACTTTCCTAATTTTGAATTTAATTTTCTCGAAAACGGGTCGACCGATCTTCACGAAATAAAAAGGCACGAAAAGATAACAATATAACTTAGGTGCGGCATCCTGCGTTTGGATATATTTTGATTTTTTGTGCGGTTTTCGGAATTCTAAAGTCAGAGAAGTGATTAATTTGAGAAGATACCCTTTCTACAGCTGATAAAATGATAACTATTCCTTTTAGAGAAAAAACAAAAATGCCGAACCTGGGCACCTATATAAAGTTTCATTTCACAAAATTTCAAGGTTGTACGGAAATTTTTATTCATTTGCGCCTCGAAAAATCTTGAAAACAGACCCTCATGCTATAGCCCGGCTCTTGTCTCACGGGTGCGATTTTTCCGAATTTTTATAGCACATATGAAATCTAGAGATCGTGGCGAAAATGAATATATATAGTTTCATGGGTGTAAAAATATTATCCTTGACAGAAGAGCGGGTTAAAGACCGCAGCGGTATACACGCGGAGGTTTACCGACGCTACCTTAAGTAAAGGTCAACCTAGTAGCACAACGTCTTCTTCATGACCCTGTTAAGCCAGGGAATACTTACTTCACGTTACAACCAGTAATACTAAATTGAATTCAAAAGGTATAGTAGCCACGGTCATATTTGAACTCTATCTGCTGGTAACTTAAATTTTTCCACTTTACATACATTTTATATGATGTAATCATTTTAGTTTCTATTTACCTCCCACCTGATCCAGATTATCAAATCTGTCTGCCTTGGCAAAAACACATTTCCTCAGAGATACTAAATTAAATGCTACATAACGCTCAAATTTCTTTTGAATCAAGTACGAAGACAGCTTGTTCATAGTTTTGCAAATTCTGCTGTGCTGTAAGATGGCATTCATTTAAAACCTATTTTGTCTTATGCTGTATCGTTTTTATAACATTAATTTTCTCTTATTAGCCTATTATCAGTAACGTGAAAATGTGATGTGATATCAATGCTTTCAATTCCTTTAGCACCTATGACATTATGCATTGGAAAACACTCCACTTTCCCTTACACCGTTTTGCTAATTGCTTTTTCCTAGCCAAGTGAGCTTGTCATTCAATTGAGATAAGTTTCATCAAATGGAGGAGCGTTTACCTTTTAGTGTATATGAAGCGTTCTTTCTTTTGTGGTCTCTATCTGGCTCACAATTTTGATGGTTATTTGTCGTTATATAAATCACACATTTTGTTGTACAGTTTATATGACATTTGAAGGTTCATAAATATAAAAGAACTATTTTCATGGGGTAAGCCTTAACTTGAATTTTGCTAATTCTTTCTGTATTGTTGCATCTGCTAGTTCATATAGAGTTCACTAAGTTCTATAGGTGAAAACACGTTTGATTATTCAATTATTTATTTATTTCAATTTGTTTTTAACGTTTACGTATTCTTTTAAGTAAGACATTTTCACTTAACTTGAGGAAAAGGCAGGCAGCAGCCATCACGAAACACTAAGTGGGGGAATGTCAAGCTGTGAAACATGCTTGACTGTTACTCTTTCATGACCATGTAATAAATTCATTTGGCACTCTCTCTCTCTCTCTCTCTCTCTCTCTCTCTCTCTCTCTCTCTCTCTCTCTCTCTCTCTCTCTCTCTCTCTCTCTCTCTCTCTCTCTCTCTGGATTGAAGATTTACTTTTCGTATTGAAGGTGACAAAAGTGTTTTTAAGGCAAAGGTTTAGGGGGATCATCGTTTTGGAGAATGGGAGGGATGGCAGTTCAGAGCTACATGGGAGCTGTACCACTGCTGCTTCTGTTTGTACAATATCTGAATCGGTCTGAACATAAAATGCCGAAGGTCTTCAAAACTGCACAACACAGGTCAGTGCTATAGTTCACGACTTATCAGAACTCATGCTGGATTGATATGCTATTGTTTTACTTTCTACAACAGTGTATATTTATCTTTTCGTCGTATATCTTTATTCCTTTTTGGTAATTAAACAACATCTGAAAATTTAAAATTGCCGCGCACTTCTGTGACTATGAATTTGAAAATATTTTTTTCTCGGTGAAGAATTTATGTTTACGCATACCAGCACTCATTTCAGTTCAGAGAGTGTGATTGAATTGAATGATTCCTTACCTAAACTTAACAAATCCAGTTATAATATGCATACAGATATACTTGGTATATTTATATTCACTTATTGCGGTTAAACTACGTCTGAAATTTTCAAATTGCTTTGCAATTCTGCGACTATGAATTTGACTGTAATTTATCCGAGTGAAGAATTTTTGTTTACTGATAACAGTTTTCATTTCAACTCATGGAGTATGATTTGATTGACTAATTTCTTATCCACATTTATTAAATCCAGTAATAAAATACATATAGATATACGTCATGTCACTTCAAGGGTCAAACATTGCGTGCTGGCTGCTCTCAGTCATAATGTCTTGAACATGAGGGCAATTGCTACAATACACAAGAATCGTAATATTCACGTATTTGTTGCAGCTAATGTCGAGCCATTTCTGCTATTTTGTGTATATTTCATGGGTTTTGTAAGGTTAATGCGTTATCAATTTGACAAATCCTGATAGTGCTATCTCAATCAAAAATCAATAAAACAGAGAATACATGGAGTCATGGTTGCCAGCGCGTAGATCACTATGCATTTGTTTGGAAACCTAGCTAGCCAAGCAGCATCGGTTCGTGCCAATCAGGACGTCATATGGTTTCGTTAGTTTCATGAATGTATCCAAAAACCACACATTGTTTTGAAAGCTAGTAGAAAAAGGCTTATATGAGGGTCAAACAAAGTTGATCACTGGATGAAGGTATCCTGGATCCCAAATGCTGAATCAATTTTTCGACTCAGTACTTGTCTTTTGATGCATGCATCCATATTGATTACTGTGTAAGTCAATGGGGATTGCAAAGGTATTTCAAATTTTCAACTTCTACAAAATCGTCAACCACATTCTCTTCAAACGTTGTGGATGTGCACTTTAGGTGGGTCTCTGACAATTTGTTCCAGTGGTCACACTCCACCCAATGCTACACTTTTTCTTCCGTGCATTATTTTTATCTCTTTTTTTGGGGGGGGGGGTCAACTTAAATAATCAGAATTAGGAATAATTAGTAAGAGGATACGCACATGTACGCAACTGTGACGAAAGTCTTAAACAAAAGTAATATTAGTATTGTTCTGAAAGTATAGGGACAACTGCAATCTATGAGCCGAGCTCAGGACTGCATTTTTGGTCATTTTGAATTCTCCTAAACAGCATCTTACATTGTGCGGAAATGTGATGAAACAACACCTTGTGGAACGGTCAACCAAATATATTCACCGGGCGATATTACTGTGGATCCCTGGTTTTTTATGAAATTTTTAATTTGGGGGTACTTCTAAGTTAATGCACACATTCCTCTAGATTACGATGTAAGTCAATGGTGATTGCAAGCTAATTGTCATTTCCGACGCCTTATCCAAAACCATATTCCAAATCCATTTCAGTCTTTCAGACTTGGTTGGAAAATATTTGAGTGAGTTTTTTTAAAGTTTCTTGGAATGGTTATGCCTCGTTGATTTTTTTTTTGGGGGGGGAAGAGAAAAACTTAAAAATATCCTTGTTCCAAAGCACTGCCTAGGGACACTTATGAGATCATAGTTTTTTCACACACACTTGTATGTATATACATACATATATGTATATATATATGTATATATATATATATATATATATATATATATATATATATATATATATATATATATATCTACGAATGCGACCATTTTGGCACTTGCATATATATCGACCACTTTGGGACATACCTCTAATATACAATATTCGGATATCTTATTCTGTCAAATATGTTAAAATAATGCATTTAACATTCTTCACTTTGACAGAGTACTTTGTTTTCAATTTTGTTGGTTTACTAGAAAATATACATTCCGTGTCCCAAAAAGGTCAGCATCGATGAGTCATGCAAAACATCGACCATTTTGGGACCTTGTTTAATATGTCACTAATTGCAAATCTATAGCGGGTTGGAAGATTGGCCTGAAATAACTGAATGTAATTGTGCATAGTAATGCAGATTTAACGCAATTTTGGAGTCGCACAAAGTCTCGACCATTTTGGGACACATAGACCATTTTGGGACGTATCGACCATTTTGGGACACAAACACAACGGGCCTAACTTCCAACAAATGATGAACGTTTTATATATCATCGTGTGTAAGGCTTACCATTATCCGCCTCGTGTTTCAAATTTTCTCTATTTGTATGATATTCAGACCGTTCGTTTTCCATACAAAAGCTATGTAGAAAATCGGAGTGCCCCAAGGAGCAAAACTAAAAATCCAGACCGATCGTTTTCAAACGCGAAGCATAGTGTACCAGTGTCGATTAAGGCGGCAAACGAGCCCAATTTTGCCACTGCTTGCCCCCTGTGCATATATATGTAAGCGCTACATACAAATGCAAAAATGTCATTTTTAATTTTGACAGTTAACCCTGGTATCGCGCGCGTCTGCGACGTGAGATTGCCATTATAAACCTTTTATGCTTTGTGATACAAATATATAGCCTATATATTGGAGCTATGGACAGTTCGTTTTTACGAAGGTCCAGTGCTCTGAAGGGCCAACGTTCCGAAGGACAAGTGTTCTGAGGGTCCATTGTTTCGGAAAACTGGCATATGTTTCCAAGGTCCAATTTCGCGCCAGTTCAGTGTTCCCAAGGCCCAGTGTTCTGAAGTTTCAGGTTCAATACACTGTATTTTATACATAAGGCAGCCCCAACACGATTATGGTTTCAGCGCCCATATATATGCTACTCCTGCTGTAGTGTGCATTCCTATGACAAACCTTTCAACTGTAAAATAACCATTTCAAGAGAGGTCTATATTTAAACGAAATCAAACATACTGTCAAATAGATTGAATGAGGCACACTTAATTTTAACCAGCTTTAAGAATCTCGAACTAAATATCAGATGGCTTAAACTGAATATAAGATACACTAACGAATTAACTTTATCGTGGATTTCATTGAATATACCACCATACTGTATGTACATTTTTGTCATAGCATATTATTAAAGAACAATATGATACTATAGCTTGTGAATAGTGGGATACACAAGAAATAAATGACAGTTGAAGAATACAAGAGTTATAGTTCAAAACCAACGTAGTGAGATATTCATTCACCTATGTGCATAGCAATATCTTGTAAATGTCGAGGAGAATTAAGCGGAGATCAAGTGCGCTTTACATGTAATTTCAAAACGATCGCATTTTTGATGTTTTTGGTGTCGTCGTTGTTGTTGCTTTTTTGTGTTACCGAAAATGACGTCTAATACTGCTTTGTATTGTTTAATTTCACGGCGAATATTGACTCACCATTTGTTACATATCTTACAACACATTTTTGCTGCCAGAAACATTCTTCAAATTCACCCCATACTTACAATGGGATATTTTGTAAACACCTCAGCCATAGACATGGACGTCAAATCAAATTTAACATATCTTGAACTGGATTTTTGTTTCATATAGGCAATTTTAGAAATACATTTAAGATGTCTGAATTGCCACTGGGATATGTGAAACAAAACCCTTAGATATTTGGAAAGTATAGATCTACTATCTGCTGCAAACCACGATGCATTCAATTCACGTGCGGATGCGTTTGATCATGCAAGCTTGATTTCTGAAGTTGCAGTGTTGCATGTGGCTGCATGTATTACCACAAATACTCAGAGGAAACCTTTAATTCACCTTCGAGCACAGGGCTATGGTTTTGGAAAGTTTGTGGCGTTTTTCACCATTGGTTAGGTTGAAATATTCCGATCCAAATTGGGTAGACAGTTTTTTCAGCCTCTGCTTTATCCGGTTTACGTACATATGCATCAACTATTAATATATGAACATACATGTGTATTTCCATGCATAGATAAGTGTAAAAAGGAAAGAAACGGAATACTCTATTCCCATCGTTAAAACATAAGCCATTTTCCGCAGGCAAAACGCCTCAATTTGCACTCCTCGGCATATTAAGTAGAAACGATGAAATAAGCAAACGTTGAATCCATGTATTTCTTTCACTGTCACTTTGGGAACATCAGACTTTCTGACGAGTGGCCCTTTGGAATACTCGAACACGTTCTTGTGTTAATTAGAACAATAGACTTTGGGAACGTTGAACCTTCGGAACAACGAAACTTCTGAACACAACTCATAATTCGTAACATTGAAGTTTCAATATGGATCCTTCGGAACAGACGCTTCTTGGACTACCAACCTGTAACCATTGCAGCTAATTGCCTGTCAAACAAGCCAAGTTCCATATTAATTTTGGGCCTCTCTAATATTCGCTTGTAGGGTAGAGAGAATAAAAAAGAGTTTGATCTACTTTGGATCAGAATGTCCAACATTTCATAACCACATGCAATGTAAATGTCAGCTTGCCTGCATAGACAGACCGACTTTGGCATTATCTTTTTAAGGGAAAACAGGATGCATCTGCCGGCAAAATAATAGTAAATATTTACGAAAATCGGGGTCATAAAGTGATTACCTTTTATACATAGCTTCGGCGATGAGAGCATGGCCTCTAAATCAGCGTATTTCAGGTCATGTCGAAAATTAGCCCATAGATGGCCCATTATAGGAATCATTCATGAAAGTTGTGTTGCCCTCGGCACAAAAAGGGCCAGAGAGTACTGTCGTCTGCTGCCTGGTCCCTATGTCTTGTCGACTTTACCGCGGTATCTCCATCTTCCTTTGATAATTTCTAAACTTTGTATGATTGTATTTGTGTCTTTTTGCCCAGAACCACTTTCTAGTAGTCAATATCCTATTCCGCAGTTCGAACTCTTTACTCTCCATAAGCTAACCTGTCCCTGTCTAACCTGTATATATATGGAATTACTATTGTCTATATTGCACACGTTCCTCTGTAAAATTTTGACATAGGCTGTATCAGCCCAAATAAATTAAAGGGTCTTCAGCAGGTAACTACTCAACATGTTTCGGAGCCTTTTACCCGTACACGTCTCTCTGAGTAGCGGCTCCTTGCCAAAGCTAAATATTCAGCAAAGACAACCCACATAATAATGAATAAATATGAACGTGGCAATTCATGAATTAGCTAAATATGTGAAGTTTTGCTTGTAAATGCAGAGCTTCATATCAAAGAAGAATACCTGTCAAACAAATCATAATTACCAAATTTTCATAGTACAGGTTCAGATAAGAACAATTTGACTTACCCCTGAACCAAATTGTACCCTTTCTAGCTGGACAGCTTTTCCTAGTTAAACCATCCGCCAATGTTTAACTGAAGTGAAAACAAGCTGGGGCATTATATTCAGTCCCAGTGATTGTAAAATAAACAGTTGCAGCTAGACCACCTTTACAGACCAAGGAAAATCCTAACAAGGACTGCAACAATGTACATCCTGTACCAGAGATGTAAAACAAACTCCATGATGACACCTACTCCTCAAACAATTAAGCTCTATTTAACTGCCAACCCTGAGTCAATGTGTCAACTTAATGTGTCAGGTTTGTGACACTTGAGAAAATACTGTCAATTTTGAGTAAATTTTTAATAGTGAGTAAATGTGCATTTAGGCATGTCAGAAAAGAATGGAAGTCATTAGCATTTATGCCAAAAACATGCTATCAAAACAATTTTTCTTAACAGGATTTTAAGCACAATTAGGCAAACATGCAACTGTCGTAGACCGCTTCTTGCTACCTGTAGCCCCTGGGGGTTTACCTAACAGAAAACATGTAAGCCTAAAATGTCTGATAGTGAATATTAAAACAGAAAGATGCCAAAAGATAAAGTTAAGTAGCAAAACAGACAAGTCTAAAAACTGTAGATTATTGCAGCCAGACTTTCTAATAATCTTAGGATGTTAACAGTGGAATTATAGGGCAAGTCAGAAAAGAATGGAAGTCTTTTGTATTTATGTCAAAAGAATGCAATGAAAATATTAAACAGATATCAAGTACAATTAGGCAAGCTTGTAACTGTCGTAGACCGCTTCTTGCTACCTGTAGCCCCTGGGGGTTTACCTAACAGAAAACAAGAACTTTTTTCAAGGCCGTCTGAGTGGCGCACAAGGGGACGACGTTACCATAATATCTACAAAAATATGCACTTTAGCTTTACCATTTTTTTTGTCAGAGGAGAACCTTTTAATAGACCAGGTTCCTATTGAAAACCAGCTTTCTCGGATTATTTTAAAACTGTTTATGAAACTTTTTAATGTATTTATTTGACGGCCGGCTGAGCGACTTTAACCCCTGACGACGTTACAGCTCTAAAAAAATAAAAAAATAAAAAATAAATTGCGACAGCTTTAGCAATTTTTTGTCAGAGACATCTTATAATGCATCGGGCTGCTATTTAAAACCAACTTTCTCTTTTTGTTTATAAACATTTTATATGTAATTTTAAATTATTTATTTCAAGGCCGTCTGAGGGGTGCACACGGGGACAACATTACCATATCTCAACCAGGATCCACTGCAGCCTCACCAAATTTTTATCACAGTTGCACATTATAGTCGACAACACTTCTTCTGTTGAAATCCAGCTTCCTCTCATAATTTTTATACTTGCTATGAAACCTTTGAAGTGTTTGTTCGAATACCGCATGAATGGCGCACAGTACAGTGGTCTCTGTCTCCAGAACTTGCCCCAAGAACACATCCAAAATTGCCTTTTCATTTCATAGACAGCAATGTGGAAGTTGTATGTAAAGTTGTATGTAAAACGTTCTACTGCAAGTCTCAAAAATGCAGAATTTGGGGGGGGGGGGGAGGAGATTGTAGGCGCCGAAGGTAATCCGTTTCTCTGAACGCTATTCTTTTTGCTCTACACCACTGGCAAAAATTTCATGGAGAAAGGCCCGAAGAGATATAAGGATACGCTCCCCTGTACACCAATGTGCATGTGTCACTTCCACGGGAGTCTTTGCATGCCCGAGGGATTAATCTCTGTTTGATACAAAATGATACAAAGCTCAATTAAAGTTTCCTTGCTGAATATAAGTTTATTTCACATCTGTATCCATCCAGATATACTACAGCTGACGCAGTCTTTTATCGGTCACAAGCATCAGGATGAAGTAACAATCATAAATCACTTGCAAAAAAACGTATATAGCCACATTTTTAAACTGGATTGCTGTATTCTATGCATGTGACCACCACAACAAATTACAGTTTATCAACACTGAAAAGATGTAGGGCCAAGGGATGAGCCTTGGGGCACTCCTATTTTGATAAGTTGTTTTCCACAGAGTTGACTATTTTTGCAAACAATTTATGATCAATTGCTAAGATATGATTTAAACAAATCAAATTCTAATCCCCATATACCATATTTTTTTTTAACTTTCTCACCAAAATTGTGTAAGCAATTGAATCAAAACAATATTGTAAATCTTGAGGGAGCGAAAGAGTTGGGAAACTATTATCAAAGTTCTCAAGCAAATCATCAATCATAGAATGGAACGCCGTCTCCGAGGAGCGGAATGTTAGAAAAGAAGACTGTTCATGAATGGATTATGGGGTTATTGTCACCTAGGAAAGAAATACACATTGCCTGAATGCATTTCTCAATTATTTTACTGATGTGCGACAACACTGATATGGGGCGATAATTTTAATATTGTTGCCATGACACTTTTTTCTTTAAAAATCGGAGTGACCCATGCCAATTACCAGTCCACTAGTACAATACCAGTCTGGAGCGACAGATTAATAATATAAGTTATAGTACAAGCAACAAGATCAGATGCCAACCATAGCAATTTATTGTTCATATGCAGGACATCGAGGTAAGATTCTAGGTCAAGCTATCATAATTGGGATTGCACAAACTGAACAGGAATTGGAGTAAAAATAAATTTGGTAGAGCAGTGTTGTCAATCAACAGGTAGTGAAGAAGTTGCCGTTTCGAATTGTGATGCTAATTTGATCTCTATGTTCACAAAATAGTTATTAAAATCTGCGGTTGTTAAGTCTGGTGGTATAAAACTGTTACGCTTTTTAGATGGTATTAAGTGTTTGAGGGATCTCAGCATATGTCTGGTTACGAGCATTTGCCACACTTTCCGTGTAAAACTTGTTTCTCTTCATCTTTTATTTTTTCCAGAGATTATTCTATTGCGTAATTTCTATACTCATCCAATATTACAGGATCGTTGATTAATAGAGCTTTATCTTGAAGATACTTCCTCTGGTATATGCTTTTCAAAATATCTGGGGTCATCCATGCATTCTTTTTGTCACGAGCCCTGATTTTCCGGAGTGGTGCATGTCTATTTCAAATACATTCAAATGTAGTTTTCAGTAAAAGCCATGCATGTTCCATATTTATCATACCAGGCATGTTATGAAAATCTGCATTATATTTTAAATCAGAGATAAACATATTGACATCTTACTTGGGTATCAAAGTTCCCTTTTCTGTTTTTGCTTGTTTGTCTTGTTTTGTTGTTTTTTTTTTAACGGCATTTTACCAGTAATTAGTGTATATCAAGTAATGATCACTGAGGCTTTTACATAGATAGCCATGCCCCCATCGAACGATTGCGATCTGCTCCAACAATTTGGCCTGCATCAATTTGTAATTCATAATCATCAACTGTGCTATCTAGCTAGGATTCAGAAACTTTCAATTTAGCGACATGAACCTTGTTTAGAAGGTGATGCCATTCATTAATCTTTGGCACTAAGCTTCTGAAGCAAAGATGAGATATCTTTAAACCCTTTCTTCAAACATAAATGCAAACTGTCCAAAACACGATCGTTTTACGTCTGTGTGTGGTTTGTTGCCTGTTACAGGACAACAATTGGCTAACTGTAATGTGACAGTGGTCAATTTTATCACAGTGCATGCTCCATGATAGAACGCCAGAATCGCCACATCGGATTGACTTATTAGCATATAACGTACTCTGCAAATAATCAGAACATGGTATCATATTAACATCGGTATTGTATTTTGTGTCTTTTTGCCCAGAACCACTTCCTAGTAGTCAATATCCTATTCCGCAGTTCGAACTCTTTACTCTCCATAAGCTAACCTGTCCCTGTCTAACCTGTATATATATGGAATTACTATTGTCTATATTGCACACGTTCCTCTGTAAAATTTTGACATAGGCTGTATCAGCCCAAATAAATTAAAGGGTCTTCAGCAGGTAACTACTCAACATGTTTCGGAGCCTTTTACCCGTACACGTCTCTCTGAGTAGCGGCTCCTTGCCTAAGCTAAATATTCAACAAAGACAACCCACATAATAATGAATAAATATGAACGTGGCAATTCATGAATTAGCTAAATATGTGAAGTTTTGCTTGTAAATGCAGAGCTTCATATCAAAGAAGAATACCTGTCAAACAAATCGTAATTACCAAATTTTCATAGTACAGGTTCAGATAAGAACAATTTGGCTTATCCCTGAACCAAAATGTACCCTTTCTAGCTGGACAGCTTTTCCTAGTTAAACCATCCGCCAATGTTTAACTGAAGTGAAAACAAGCTGGGGCATTATATTCAGTCCCAGTGATTGTAAAATAAACAGTTGCAGCTAGACCACCTGTACAAACCAAGGAAAATCCTAACAAGGACTGCAACAATGTACATCCTGTACCAGAGATGTAAAACAAACTCCATGATGACACCTACTCCTCAAACAATTAAGCTCTATTTAACTGCCAACCCTGAGTCAATGTGTCAACTTAATGTGTCAGGTTTGTGACACTTGAGAAAATACTGTCAATTTTGAGTAAATTTTTAATAGTGAGTAAATGTGCATTTAGGCATGTCAGAAAAGAATGGAAGTCATTAGCATTTATGCCAAAAACATGCTATCAAAACAATTTTTCTTAACAGGATTTTAAGCACAATTAGGCAAACATGCAACTGTCGTAGGCCGCTTCTTGCTACCTGTAGCCCCTGGGGGTTTACCTAACAGAAAACATGTAAGCCTAAAATGTCTGATAGTGAATATTAAAACAGAAAGATGCCAAAAGATAAAGTTAAGTAGCAAAACAGACAAGACTGATCAAGGTTCTTGATGCAAAGTCCTGAAATTTAGAACAAATACGACCAAATCTCAAAATTTGTGACAAAAATGTAGTATATCCAATAGTATCGGAAATATTACTGTCCGGGAAAGGATAATTAAGTACTTCAAAGTTAAACTCATCTATTTTGTGCTAGACTTTAATACAAAACCTGTCATTAGTGACCTGAATATCCAAGTCCAAAAATACATCTCTGAAACCATCTGAATTGTTACCCTCCAAAGGGATATCTTTTGGGTAAATTTCCTTAGCAATTTCATTGAAATTTTGTACATTTACACAAGCAATGTCATCAATATATCTTGCGTTGTTTGATAATTTTGTAGCCATTTGAAAGTCCTTTTTCATCAATTTATTCATATACTTAAATTCACGCCAGGTTAAATATAAATCTGCCAGTAAAGGGGAGCAGTTGCTACCCATTGGAATGCCTTTTATTTGTTGAAAAACCAGTGGTCCGCATTGAACAAAAGTATTATCCAAGAGAAATTTTATAGCATCTATCAAAGTTTCAACAGTGTAAGATTTAACGTTACTTTTTGAATATTTATTGTGTGACCAGTATGCTTTCTTTGTATATGAATTAATATTTATGTATGGTTTACCATTATGTTTAAACATTTTGCTAATTAATTCTAAAAGTGAACTTTTGACTTCATCTATGGGTAGATTTGTGTACAGTGTAGAAAAATCAAAACATTTGATATTTTTTGCCTTTACATCATTGATTTTAGATACAAACTCGGAAGAATTGTTTATACTCCAACAACAATTTATTTCACAGTTTCTAGAAATTGCATTACAGTATTTACGAAAATGATTCCTAATTGCAGTCAAACACAATGTTACTTCTTTTGATAATTGCTTTGTAGTACATTTTGAAGCACCAGCTATGAATCTAGATTTAAAAGGGTTTTTATGTAATTTGGGTATCCAGAACAAAAGTGGAGTAGAGGAGTCCTCTTCAGAAATTTTGATATTAAAATTCCTTTTCATCTCATCTTTATGTGCATCAATCAAATTGTCAATGGATTGTTTGTGTAATTTATAAACGTCATTTCCTCTTATGTCTGAAATATTGTTTATACCAAGTTCCTTTTTCAAAACATCCAGATAATATTTTTTGCAGATGATCCCAAAATTGTTACCTGCCTTATCTATGTTAGTGACTACAAATCTATCTTGTAGTTCTTTGACTGCTTTAGAAACTTTAGGCTGTTTTAGATTAACCGTATTGAAATTCTTAATGTGGGATTTGTAACGATAAATTCTATTTCTAAAGACTCTTTTCAAGTTTGATAACCATCCTTCAAATTTCTGAAATTCCATTTTTTCTTTCTTTGCCCATTTCATACAGTAGGAGTCGAGTGCATCACATGTATCCTGAAAAATACTGTCAATATTCAACTTGGGACATATCCGAAATTTTGTACCTTTTTTCATTATTTCTTTTAAACCTGAATTTTGTATCATATCCAAGTTACCTGTAAATACATGTTTGTGGTGTGCATCAACAAAATTAGAATATTTACTATTAGACATACAGTCACAATTTTGATTTGCTGCGATATCCTCAAGAGTAATTGAAGCCAGAAATTTTTTGTAATTCATGATACTTTGTCCAATATTGTTGCCATATTTATAGGAAATGATGGGGGGATCTTTTATTTTGCATTCCTTGGGAATCATGTTACGAACAAATTTCAATTTGAAAAGGGACTGAATGTTTAGTGAGTCAATGATTTTGTGTTTGAAAGGAATGCTGCAAAACATTTGATCTAATTTTTTCTTATTAGAATCTGGTTTCCGAATAGTTGTTGTGTAAGCATACACAATTTCACAAAAATTTTGCGGAAATGTGTGTTCTGAATCAGTAAGACCCAAATATTCATTAATTCTTGTTATGTCTCGAAATGATAGTGCTTTAAGAGCTGTATGTAATTGATCAATACCATTGGAGAAAGCCTGTAGTAAATTTTGGACAAGGTCTTTTGTATCCATGTTCCTGCATTTCCTGTTTTTCCGTGATTTTCTTTGTCCATGACTTCTTCTTCTTCTTTGAATACCAGCCTGATTGTTATGAAAAGGTGTGTGATTTCTGTCAAGAGTTGTAAAGTCCAAATTCCTAACATCACCGAAGCCTAAAATTCTGTCATTGAGTCCATAAGGAAAAGCTGAATTAAGTGTTTTGATCCAAAAATCTTCCATTTGTAATAATTTCCTTGTGTTAACATAACTGTCTTGGTCTAACAAATTTGGCTCTATGTAATCAATAATTTGTATCCGGCAATCCAAATGTGAATGTTCTGCAGAATTGAAATGGTTACACAAAAAAGTGTTTAATTTGTGATTTTTAATTGTAGTTTTATGACCACTGAATCTCTTTTTAATTGATTGATTAGTTAGGCCCACATATTGTGCTTTACATTTGATGCAGGATAACAAATAAATGATATTGGTAGATTCACAAGATAATACCAAATTTTCCAATCCGGGGTTCCTTAATTTGAATTTTTTGTTTGTAAAGTTACTGTGAAACTCTTTGTTCTTTGTGAAATTTGACTTGCAGAATAGACAGTTACAATTTCCATCAAAACATATTCCAAAATCAGCGCTCGAGGCTAACGCTGAACCGTTTTCATTGTTTATCTGACTGTTCATGATTGTATTAAATTTTAAACATAATTTTGAAAGCCCATCATGCCGTTTATCTGTAGTCATGTCCCTAAACCTTATCCTGGTTCGTCGTTGTTAAGTCCACCGAGTAACAAAATTAACAATAACAATAACAATAACTAAAACAAGTCCAAATGGGTGCTAGACTAAAGACGTTACCTGGAATTCCAGTATGCATAGAAAATCATAGATCGGGGACCAGCCTGTACAGACCTATCCACCAAGCATCAATGGTTCAAAGCGAACAGAATTGTATTTGTGTCTTTTTGCCCAGAACCACTTCCTAGTAGTCAATATCCTATTCCGCAGTTCGAACTCTTTACTCTCCATAAGCTAACCTGTCCCTGTCTAACCTGTATATATATGGAATTACTATTGTCTATATTGCACACGTTCCTCTGTAAAATTTTGACATAGGCTGTATCAGCCCAAATAAATTAAAGGGTCTTCAGCAGGTAACTACTCAACATGTTTCGGAGCCTTTTACCCGTACACGTCTCTCTGAGTAGCGGCTCCTTGCCTAAGCTAAATATTCAGCAAAGACAACCCACATAATAATGAATAAATATGAACGTGGCAATTCATGAATTAGCTAAATATGTGAAGTTTTGCTTGTAAATGCAGAGCTTCATATCAAAGAAGAATACCTGTCAAACAAATCGTAATTACCAAATTTTCATAGTACAGGTTCAGATAAGAACAATTTGACTTACCCCTGAACCAAAATGTACCCTTTCTAGCTGGACAGCTTTTCCTAGTTAAACCATCCACCAATGTTTAACTGAAGTGAAAACAAGCTGGGGCATTATATTCAGTCCCAGTGATTGTAAAATAAACAGTTGCAGCTAGACCACCTGTACAAACCAAGGAAAATCCTAACAAGGACTGCAACAATGTACATCCTCTACCAGAGATGTAAAACAAACTCCATGATGACACCTACTCCTCAAACAATTAAGCTCTATTTAACTGCCAACCCTGAGTCAATGTGTCAACTTAATGTGTCAGGTTTGTGACACTTGAGAAAATACTGTCAATTTTGAGTAAATTTTTAATAGTGAGTAAATGTGCATTTAGGCATGTCAGAAAAGAATGGAAGTCATTAGCATTTATGCCAAAAACATGCTATCAAAACAATTTTTCTTAACAGGATTTTAAGCACAATTAGGCAAACATGCAACTGTCGTAGGCCGCTTCTTGCTACCTGTAGCCCCTGGGGGTTTACCTAACAGAAAACATGTAAGCCTAAAATGTCTGATAGTGAATATTAAAACAGAAAGATGCCAAAAGATAAAGTTAAGTAGCAAAACAGACAAGACTGATCAAGGTTCTTGATGCAAAGTCCTGAAATTTAGAACAAATACGACCAAATCTCAAAATTTGTGACAAAAATGTAGTATATCCAATAGTATCGGAAATATTACTGTCCGGGAAAGGATAATTAAGTACTTCAAAGTTAAACTCATCTATTTTGTGCTAGACTTTAATACAAAACCTGTCATTAGTGACCTGAATATCCAAGTCCAAAAATACATCTCTGAAACCATCTGAATTGTTACCCTCCAAAGGGATATCTTTTGGGTAAATTTCTTTAGCAATTTCATTGAAATTTTGTACATTTACACAAGCAATGTCATCAATATATCTTGCGTTGTTTGATAATTTTGTAGCCATTTGAAAGTCCTTTTTCATCAATTTATTCATATACTTAAATTCAAGCCAGGTTAAATATAAATCTGCCAGTAAAGGGGAGCAGTTGCTACCCATTGGAATGCCTTTTATTTGTTGAAAAACCAGTGGTCCGCATTGAACAAAAGTATTATCCAAGAGAAATTTTATAGCATCTATCAAAGTTTCAACAGTGTAAGATTTAACGTTACTTTTTGAATATTTATTGTGTGACCAGTATGCTTTCTTTGTATATGAATTAATACTTATGTATGGTTTACCATTATGTTTAAACATTTTGCTAATTAATTCTAAAAGTGAACTTTTGACTTCATCTATGGGTAGATTTGTGTACAGTGTAGAAAAATCAAAACATTTGATATTTTTTGCCTTTACATCATTGATTTTAGATACAAACTCGGAAGAATTGTTTATACTCCAACAACAATTTATTTCACAGTTTCTAGAAATTGCATTACAGTATTTACGAAAATGATTCCTAATTGCAGTCAAACACAATGTTACTTCTTTTGATAATTGCTTTGTAGTACATTTTGAAGCACCAGCTATGAATCTAGATTTAAAAGGGTTTTTATGTAATTTGGGTATCCAGAACAAAAGTGGAGTAGAGGAGTCCTCTTCAGAAATTTTGATATTAAAATTCCTTTTCATCTCATCTTTATGTGCATCAATCAAATTGTCAATGGATTGTTTGTGTAATTTATAAACGTCATTTCCTCTTATGTCTGAAATATTGTTTATACCAAGTTCCTTTTTCAAAACATCCAGATAATATTTTTTGCAGATGATCCCAAAATTGTTACCTGCCTTATCTATGTTAGTGACTACAAATCTATCTTGTAGTTCTTTGACTGCTTTAGAAACTTTAGGCTGTTTTAGATTAACCGTATTGAAATTCTTAATGTGGGATTTGTAACGATAAATTCTATTTCTAAAGACTCTTTTCAAGTTTGATAACCATCCTTCAAATTTCTGAAATTCCATTTTTTCTTTCTTTGCCCATTTCATACAGTAGGAGTCGAGTGCATCACATGTATCCTGAAAAATACTGTCAATATTCAACTTGGGACATATCCGAAATTTTGTACCTTTTTTCATTATTTCTTTTAAACCTGAATTTTGTATCATATCCAAGTTACCTGTAAATACATGTTTGTGGTGTGCATCAACAAAATTAGAATATTTACTATTAGACATACAGTCACAATTTTGATTTGCTGCGATATCCTCAAGAGTAATTGAAGCCAGAAATTTTTTGTAATTCATGATACTTTGTCCAATATTGTTGCCATATTTATAGGAAATGATGGGGGGGATCTTTTATTTTGCATTCCTTGGGAATCATGTTACGAACAAATTTCAATTTGAAAAGGGACTGAATGTTTAGTGAGTCAATGATTTTGTGTTTGAAAGGAATGCTGCAAAACATTTGATCTAATTTTTTCTTATTAGAATCTGGTTTCCGAATAGTTGTTGTGTAAGCATACACAATTTCACAAAAATTTTGCGGAAATGTGTGTTCTGAATCAGTAAGACCCAAATATTCATTAATTCTTGTTATGTCTCGAAATGATAGTGCTTTAAGAGCTGTATGTAATTGATCAATACCATTGGAGAAAGCCTGTAGTAAATTTTGGACAAGGTCTTTTGTATCCATGTTCCTGCATTTCCTGTTTTTCCGTGATTTTCTTTGTCCATGACTTCTTCTTCTTCTTTGAATACCAGCCTGATTGTTATGAAAAGGTGTGTGATTTCTGTCAAGAGTTGTAAAGTCCAAATTCCTAACATCACCGAAGCCTAAAATTCTGTCATTGAGTCCATAAGGAAAAGCTGAATTAAGTGTTTTGATCCAAAAATCTTCCATTTGTAATAATTTCCTTGTGCTAACATAACTGTCTTGGTCTAACAAATTTGGCTCTATGTAATCAATAATTTGTATCCGGCAATCCAAATGTGAATGTTCTGCAGAATTGAAATGGTTACACAAAAAAGTGTTTAATTTGTGATTTTTAATTGTAGTTTTATGACCACTGAATCTCTTTTTAATTGATTGATTAGTTAGGCCCACATATTGTGCTTTACATTTGATGCAGGATAACAAATAAATGATATTGGTAGATTCACAAGATAATACCAAATTTTCCAATCCGGGGTTCCTTAATTTGAATTTTTTGTTTGTAACGTTACTGTGAAACTCTTTGTTCTTTGTGAAATTTGACTTGCAGAATAGACAGTTACAATTTCCATCAAAACATATTCCAAAATCAGCGCTCGAGGCTAACGCTGAACCGTTTTCATTGTTTATCTGACTGTTCATGATTGTATTAAATTTTAAACATAATTTTGAAAGCCCATCATGCCGTTTATCTGTAGTCATGTCCCTAAACCTTATCCTGGTTCGTCGTTGTTAAGTCCACCGAGTAACAAAATTAACAATAACAATAACAATAACTAAAACAAGTCCAAATGGGTGCTAGACTAAAGACGTTACCTGGAATTCCAGTATGCATAGAAAATCATAGATCGGGGACCAGCCTGTACAGACCTATCCACCAAGCATCAATGGTTCAAAGCGAACAGAATTGTATTTGTGTCTTTTTGCCCAGAACCACTTCCTAGTAGTCAATATCCTATTCCGCAGTTCGAACTCTTTACTCTCCATAAGCTAACCTGTCCCTGTCTAACCTGTATATATATGGAATTACTATTGTCTATATTGCACACGTTCCTCTGTAAAATTTTGACATAGGCTGTATCAGCCCAAATAAATTAAAGGGTCTTCAGCAGGTAACTACTCAACATGTTTCGGAGCCTTTTACCCGTACACGTCTCTCTGAGTAGCGGCTCCTTGCCTAAGCTAAATATTCAGCAAAGACAACCCACATAATAATGAATAAATATGAACGTGGCAATTCATGAATTAGCTAAATATGTGAAGTTTTGCTTGTAAATGCAGAGCTTCATATCAAAGAAGAATACCTGTCAAACAAATCGTAATTACCAAATTTTCATAGTACAGGTTCAGATAAGAACAATTTGACTTACCCCTGAACCAAAATGTACCCTTTCTAGCTGGACAGCTTTTCCTACTTAAACCATCCGCCAATGTTTAACTGAACTGAAAACAAGCTGGGGCATTATATTCAGTCCCAGTGATTGTAAAATAAACAGTTGCAGCTAGACCACCTGTACAAACCAAGGAAAATCCTAACAAGGACTGCAACAATGTACATCCTGTACCAGAGATGTAAAACAAACTCCATGATGACACCTACTCCTCAAACAATTAAGCTCTATTTAACTGCCAACCCTGAGTCAATGTGTCAACTTAATGTGTCAGGTTTGTGACACTTGAGAAAATACTGTCAATTTTGAGTAAATTTTTAATAGTGAGTAAATGTGCATTTAGGCATGTCAGAAAAGAATGGAAGTCATTAGCATTTATGCCAAAAACATGCTATCAAAACAATTTTTCTTAACAGGATTTTAAGCACAATTAGGCAAACATGCAACTGTCGTAGGCCGCTTCTTGCTACCTGTAGCCCCTAGGGGTTTACTTAACAGAAAACATGTAAGCCTAAAATGTCTGATAGTGAATATTAAAACAGAAAGATGCCAAAAGATAAAGTTAAGTAGCAAAACAGACAAGACTGATCAAGGTTCTTGATGCAAAGTCCTGAAATTTAGAACAAATACGACCAAATCTCAAAATTTGTGACAAAAATGTAGTATATCCAATAGTATCGGAAATATTACTGTCCGGGAAAGGATAATTAAGTACTTCAAAGTTAAACTCATCTATTTTGTGCTAGACTTTAATACAAAACCTGTCATTAGTGACCTGAATATCCAAGTCCAAAAATACATCTCTGAAACCATCTGAATTGTTACCCTCCAAAGGGATATCTTTTGGGTAAATTTCTTTAGCAATTTCATTGAAATTTTGTACATTTACACAAGCAATGTCATCAATATATCTTGCGTTGTTTGATAATTTTGTAGCCATTTGAAAGTCCTTTTTCATCAATTTATTCATATACTTAAATTCAAGCCAGGTTAAATATAAATCTGCCAGTAAAGGGGAGCAGTTGCTACCCATTGGAATGCCTTTTATTTGTTGAAAAACCAGTGGTCCGCATTGAACAAAAGTATTATCCAAGAGAAATTTTATAGCATCTATCAAAGTTTCAACAGTGTAAGATTTAACGTTACTTTTTGAATATTTATTGTGTGACCAGTATGCTTTCTTTGTATATGAATTAATATTTATGTATGGTTTACCATTATGTTTAAACATTTTGCTAATTAATTCTAAAAGTGAACTTTTGACTTCATCTATGGGTAGATTTGTGTACAGTGTAGAAAAATCAAAACATTTGATATTTTTTGCCTTTACATCATTGATTTTAGATACAAACTCGGAAGAATTGTTTATACTCCAACAACAATTTATTTCACAGTTTCTAGAAATTGCATTACAGTATTTACGAAAATGATTCCTAATTGCAGTCAAACACAATGTTACTTCTTTTGATAATCGCTTTGTAGTACATTTTGAAGCACCAGCTATGAATCTAGATTTAAAAGGGTTTTTATGTAATTTGGGTATCCAGAACAAAAGTGGAATAGAGGAGTCCTCTTCAGAAATTTTGATATTAAAATTCCTTTTCATCTCATCTTTATGTGCATCAATCAAATTGTCAATGGATTGTTTGTGTAATTTATAAACGTCATTTCCTCTTATGTCTGAAATATTGTTTATACCAAGTTCCTTTTTCAAAACATCCAGATAATATTTTTTGCAGATGATCCCAAAATTGTTACCTGCCTTATCTATGTTAGTGACTACAAATCTATCTTGTAGTTCTTTGACTGCTTTAGAAACTTTAGGCTGTTTTAGATTAACCGTATTGAAATTCTTAATGTGGGATTTGTAACGATAAATTCTATTTCTAAAGACTCTTTTCAAGTTTGATAACCATCCTTCAAATTTCTGAAATTCCATTTTTTCTTTCTTTGCCCATTTCATACAGTAGGAGTCGAGTGCATCACATGTATCCTGAAAAATACTGTCAATATTCAACTTGGGACATATCCGAAATTTTGTACCTTTTTTCATTATTTCTTTTAAACCTGAATTTTGTATCATATCCAAGTTACCTGTAAATACATGTTTGTGGTGTGCATCAACAAAATTAGAATATTTACTATTAGACATACAGTCACAATTTTGATTTGCTGCGATATCCTCAAGAGTAATTGAAGCCAGAATTTTTTTGTAATTCATGATACTTTGTCCAATATTGTTGCCATATTTATAGGAAATGATGGGGGGATCTTTTATTTTGCATTCCTTGGGAATCATGTTACGAACAAATTTCAATTTGAAAAGGGACTGAATGTTTAGTGAGTCAATAATTTTGTGTTTGAAAAGAATGCTGCAAAACATTTGATCTAATTTTTTCTTATTAGAATCTGGTTTCAGAATAGTTGTTGTGTAAGCATACACAATTTCACAAAAATTTTGCGGAAATGTGTGTTCTGAATCAGTAAGACCCAAATATTCATTAATTCTTGTTATGTCTCGAAATGATAGTGCTTTAAGAGCTGTATGTAATTGATCAATACCATTGGAGAAAGCCTGTAGTAAATTTTGGACAAGGTCTTTTGTATCCATGTTCCTGCATTTCCTGTTTTTCCGTGATTTTCTTTGTCCATGACTTCTTCTTCTTCTTTGAATACCAGCCTGATTGTTATGAAAAGGTGTGTGATTTCTGTCAAGAGTTGTAAAGTCCAAATTCCTAACATCACCGAAGCCTAAAATTCTGTCATTGAGTCCATAAGGAAAAGCTGAATTAAGTGTTTTGATCCAAAAATCTTCCATTTGTAATAATTTCCTTGTGTTAACATAACTGTCTTGGTCTAACAAATTTGGCTCTATGTAATCAATAATTTGTATCCGGCAATCCAAATGTGAATGTTCTGCAGAATTGAAATGGTTACACAAAAAAGTGTTTAATTTGTGATTTTTAATTGTAGTTTTATGACCACTGAATCTCTTTTTAATTGATTGATTAGTTAGGCCCACATATTGTGCTTTACATTTGATGCAGGATAACAAATAAATGATATTGGTAGATTCACAAGATAATACCAAATTTTCCAATCCGGGGTTCCTTAATTTGAATTTTTTGTTTGTAACGTTACTGTGAAACTCTTTGTTCTTTGTGAAATTTGACTTGCAGAATAGACAGTTACAATTTCCATCAAAACATATTCCAAAATCAGCGCTCGAGGCTAACGCTGAACCGTTTTCATTGTTTATCTGACTGTTCATGATTGTATTAAATTTTAAACATAATTTTGAAAGCCCATCATGCCGTTTATCTGTAGTCATGTCCCTAAACCTTATCCTGGTTCGTCGTTGTTAAGTCCACCGAGTAACAAAATTAACAATAACAATAACAATAACTAAAACAAGTCCAAATGGGTGCTAGACTAAAGACGTTACCTGGAATTCCAGTATGCATAGAAAATCATAGATCGGGGACCAGCCTGTACAGACCTATCCACCAAGCATCAATGGTTCAAAGCGAACAGAATTGCATTTGTGTCTTTTTGCCCAGAACCACTTCCTAGTAGTCAATATCCTATTCCGCAGTTCGAACTCTTTACTCTCCATAAGCTAACCTGTCCCTGTCTAACCTGTATATATATGGAATTACTATTGTCTATATTGCACACGTTCCTCTGTAAAATTTTGACATAGGCTGTATCAGCCCAAATAAATTAAAGGGTCTTCAGCAGGTAACTACTCAACATGTTTCGGAGCCTTTTACCCGTACACGTCTCTCTGAGTAGCGGCTCCTTGCCTAAGCTAAATATTCAGCAAAGACAACCCACATAATAATGAATAAATATGAACGTGGCAATTCATGAATTAGCTAAATATGTGAAGTTTTGCTTGTAAATGCAGAGCTTCATATCAAAGAAGAATACCTGTCAAACAAATCGTAATTACCAAATTTTCATAGTACAGGTTCAGATAAGAACAATTTGACTTACCCCTGAACCAAAATGTACCCTTTCTAGCTGGACAGCTTTTCCTACTTAAACCATCCGCCAATGTTTAACTGAACTGAAAACAAGCTGGGGCATTATATTCAGTCCCAGTGATTGTAAAATAAACAGTTGCAGCTAGACCACCTGTACAAACCAAGGAAAATCCTAACAAGGACTGCAACAATGTACATCCTGTACCAGAGATGTAAAACAAACTCCATGATGACACCTACTCCTCAAACAATTAAGCTCTATTTAACTGCCAACCCTGAGTCAATGTGTCAACTTAATGTGTCAGGTTTGTGACACTTGAGAAAATACTGTCAATTTTGAGTAAATTTTTAATAGTGAGTAAATGTGCATTTAGGCATGTCAGAAAAGAATGGAAGTCATTAGCATTTATGCCAAAAACATGCTATCAAAACAATTTTTCTTAACAGGATTTTAAGCACAATTAGGCAAACATGCAACTGTCGTAGGCCGCTTCTTGCTACCTGTAGCCCCTGGGGGTTTACCTAACAGAAAACATGTAAGCCTAAAATGTCTGATAGTGAATATTAAAACAGAAAGATGCCAAAAGATAAAGTTAAGTAGCAAAACAGACAAGACTGATCAAGGTTCTTGATGCAAAGTCCTGAAATTTAGAACAAATACGACCAAATCTCAAAATTTGTGACAAAAATGTAGTATATCCAATAGTATCGGAAATATTACTGTCCGGGAAAGGATAATTAAGTACTTCAAAGTTAAACTCATCTATTTTGTGCTAGACTTTAATACAAAACCTGTCATTAGTGACCTGAATATCCAAGTCCAAAAATACATCTCTGAAACCATCTGAATTGTTACCCTCCAAAGGGATATCTTTTGGGTAAATTTCTTTAGCAATTTCATTGAAATTTTGTACATTTACACAAGCAATGTCATCAATATATCTTGCGTTGTTTGATAATTTTGTAGCCATTTGAAAGTCCTTTTTCATCAATTTATTCATATACTTAAATTCAAGCCAGGTTAAATATAAATCTGCCAGTAAAGGGGAGCAGTTGCTACCCATTGGAATGCCTTTTATTTGTTGAAAAACCAGTGGTCCGCATTGAACAAAAGTATTATCCAAGAGAAATTTTATAGCATCTATCAAAGTTTCAACAGTGTAAGATTTAACGTTACTTTTTGAATATTTATTGTGTGACCAGTATGCTTTCTTTGTATATGAATTAATATTTATGTATGGTTTACCATTATGTTTAAACATTTTGCTAATTAATTCTAAAAGTGAACTTTTGACTTCATCTATGGGTAGATTTGTGTACAGTGTAGAAAAATCAAAACATTTGATATTTTTTGCCTTTACATCATTGATTTTAGATACAAACTCGGAAGAATTGTTTATACTCCAACAACAATTTATTTCACAGTTTCTAGAAATTGCATTACAGTATTTACGAAAATGATTCCTAATTGCAGTCAAACACAATGTTACTTCTTTTGATAATTGCTTTGTAGTACATTTTGAAGCACCAGCTATGAATCTAGATTTAAAAGGGTTTTTATGTAATTTGGGTATCCAGAACAAAAGTGGAGTAGAGGAGTCCTCTTCAGAAATTTTGATATTAAAATTCCTTTTCATCTCATCTTTATGTGCATCAATCAAATTGTCAATGGATTGTTTGTGTAATTTATAAACGTCATTTCCTCTTATGTCTGAAATATTGTTTATACCAAGTTCCTTTTTCAAAACATCCAGATAATATTTTTTGCAGATGATCCCAAAATTGTTACCTGCCTTATCTATGTTAGTGACTACAAATCTATCTTGTAGTTCTTTGACTGCTTTAGAAACTTTAGGCTGTTTTAGATTAACCGTATTGAAATTCTTAATGTGGGATTTGTAACGATAAATTCTATTTCTAAAGACTCTTTTCAAGTTTGATAACCATCCTTCAAATTTCTGAAATTCCATTTTTTCTTTCTTTGCCCATTTCATACAGTAGGAGTCGAGTGCATCACATGTATCCTGAAAAATACTGTCAATATTCAACTTGGGACATATCCGAAATTTTGTACCTTTTTTCATTATTTCTTTTAAACCTGAATTTTGTATCATATCCAAGTTACCTGTAAATACATGTTTGTGGTGTGCATCAACAAAATTAGAATATTTACTATTAGACATACAGTCACAATTTTGATTTGCTGCGATATCCTCAAGAGTAATTGAAGCCAGAAATTTTTTGTAATTCATGATACTTTGTCCAATATTGTTGCCATATTTATAGGAAATGATGGGGGGATCTTTTATTTTGCATTCCTTGGGAATCATGTTACGAACAAATTTCAATTTGAAAAGGGACTGAATGTTTAGTGAGTCAATGATTTTGTGTTTGAAAGGAATGCTGCAAAACATTTGATCTAATTTTTTCTTATTAGAATCTGGTTTCCGAATAGTTGTTGTGTAAGCATACACAATTTCACAAAAATTTTGCGGAAATGTGTGTTCTGAATCAGTAAGACCCAAATATTCATTAATTCTTGTTATGTCTCGAAATGATAGTGCTTTAAGAGCTGTATGTAATTGATCAATACCATTGGAGAAAGCCTGTAGTAAATTTTGGACAAGGTCTTTTGTATCCATGTTCCTGCATTTCCTGTTTTTCCGTGATTTTCTTTGTCCATGACTTCTTCTTCTTCTTTGAATACCAGCCTGATTGTTATGAAAAGGTGTGTGATTTCTGTCAAGAGTTGTAAAGTCCAAATTCCTAACATCACCGAAGCCTAAAATTCTGTCATTGAGTCCATAAGGAAAAGCTGAATTAAGTGTTTTGATCCAAAAATCTTCCATTTGTAATAATTTCCTTGTGCTAACATAACTGTCTTGGTCTAACAAATTTGGCTCTATGTAATCAATAATTTGTATCCGGCAATCCAAATGTGAATGTTCTGCAGAATTGAAATGGTTACACAAAAAAGTGTTTAATTTGTGATTTTTAATTGTAGTTTTATGACCACTGAATCTCTTTTTAATTGATTGATTAGTTAGGCCCACATATTGTGCTTTACATTTGATGCAGGATAACAAATAAATGATATTGGTAGATTCACAAGATAATACCAAATTTTCCAATCCGGGGTTCCTTAATTTGAATTTTTTGTTTGTAAAGTTACTGTGAAACTCTTTGTTCTTTGTGAAATTTGACTTGCAGAATAGACAGTTACAATTTCCATCAAAACATATTCCAAAATCAGCGCTCGAGGCTAACGCTGAACCGTTTTCATTTTTTATCTGACTGTTCATGATTGTATTAAATTTTAAACATAATTTTGAAAGCCCATCATGCCGTTTATCTGTAGTCATGTCCCTAAACCTTATCCTGGTTCGTCGTTGTTAAGTCCACCGAGTAACAAAATTAACAATAACAATAACAATAACTAAAACAAGTCCAAATGGGTGCTAGACTAAAGACGTTACCTGGAATTCCAGTATGCATAGAAAATCATAGATCGGGGACCAGCCTGTACAGACCTATCCACCAAGCATCAATGGTTCAAAGCGAACAGAATTGTATTTGTGTCTTTTTGCCCAGAACCACTTCCTAGTAGTCAATATCCTATTCCGCAGTTCGAACTCTTTACTCTCCATAAGCTAACCTGTCCCTGTCTAACCTGTATATATATGGAATTACTATTGTCTATATTGCACACGTTCCTCTGTAAAATTTTGACATAGGCTGTATCAGCCCAAATAAATTAAAGGGTCTTCAGCAGGTAACTACTCAACATGTTTCGGAGCCTTTTACCCGTACACGTCTCTCTGAGTAGCGGCTCCTTGCCTAAGCTAAATATTCAGCAAAGACAACCCACATAATAATGAATAAATATGAACGTGGCAATTCATGAATTAGCTAAATATGTGAAGTTTTGCTTGTAAATGCAGAGCTTCATATCAAAGAAGAATACCTGTCAAACAAATCGTAATTACCAAATTTTCATAGTACAGGTTCAGATAAGAACAATTTGACTTACCCCTGAACCAAAATGTACCCTTTCTAGCTGGACAGCTTTTCCTACTTAAACCATCCGCCAATGTTTAACTGAACTGAAAACAAGCTGGGGCATTATATTCAGTCCCAGTGATTGTAAAATAAACAGTTGCAGCTAGACCACCTGTACAAACCAAGGAAAATCCTAACAAGGACTGCAACAATGTACATCCTCTACCAGAGATGTAAAACAAACTCCATGATGACACCTACTCCTCAAACAATTAAGCTCTATTTAACTGCCAACCCTGAGTCAATGTGTCAACTTAATGTGTCAGGTTTGTGACACTTGAGAAAATACTGTCAATTTTGAGTAAATTTTTAATAGTGAGTAAATGTGCATTTAGGCATGTCAGAAAAGAATGGAAGTCATTAGCATTTATGCCAAAAACATGCTATCAAAACAATTTTTCTTAACAGGATTTTAAGCACAATTAGGCAAACATGCAACTGTCGTAGGCCGCTTCTTGCTACCTGTAGCCCCTGGGGGTTTACCTAACAGAAAACATGTAAGCCTAAAATGTCTGATAGTGAATATTAAAACAGAAAGATGCCAAAAGATAAAGTTAAGTAGCAAAACAGACAAGACTGATCAAGGTTCTTGATGCAAAGTCCTGAAATTTAGAACAAATACGACCAAATCTCAAAATTTGTGACAAAAATGTAGTATATCCAATAGTATCGGAAATATTACTGTCCGGGAAAGGATAATTAAGTACTTCAAAGTTAAACTCATCTATTTTGTGCTAGACTTTAATACAAAACCTGTCATTAGTGACCTGAATATCCAAGTCCAAAAATACATCTCTGAAACCATCTGAATTGTTACCCTCCAAAGGGATATCTTTTGGGTAAATTTCTTTAGCAATTTCATTGAAATTTTGTACATTTACACAAGCAATGTCATCAATATATCTTGCGTTGTTTGATAATTTTGTAGCCATTTGAAAGTCCTTTTTCATCAATTTATTCATATACTTAAATTCAAGCCAGGTTAAATATAAATCTGCCAGTAAAGGGGAGCAGTTGCTACCCATTGGAATGCCTTTTATTTGTTGAAAAACCAGTGGTCCGCATTGAACAAAAGTATTATCCAAGAGAAATTTTATAGCATCTATCAAAGTTTCAACAGTGTAAGATTTAACGTTACTTTTTGAATATTTATTGTGTGACCAGTATGCTTTCTTTGTATATGAATTAATATTTATGTATGGTTTACCATTATGTTTAAACATTTTGCTAATTAATTCTAAAAGTGAACTTTTGACTTCATCTATGGGTAGATTTGTGTACAGTGTAGAAAAATCAAAACATTTGATATTTTTTGCCTTTACATCATTGATTTTAGATACAAACTCGGAAGAATTGTTTATACTCCAACAACAATTTATTTCACAGTTTCTAGAAATTGCATTACAGTATTTACGAAAATGATTCCTAATTGCAGTCAAACACAATGTTACTTCTTTTGATAATTGCTTTGTAGTACATTTTGAAGCACCAGCTATGAATCTAGATTTAAAAGGGTTTTTATGTAATTTGGGTATCCAGAACAAAAGTGGAATAGAGGAGTCCTCTTCAGAAATTTTGATATTAAAATTCCTTTTCATCTCATCTTTATGTGCATCAATCAAATTGTCAATGGATTGTTTGTGTAATTTATAAACGTCATTTCCTCTTATGTCTGAAATATTGTTTATACCAAGTTCCTTTTTCAAAACATCCAGATAATATTTTTTGCAGATGATCCCAAAATTGTTACCTGCCTTATCTATGTTAGTGACTACAAATCTATCTGGTAGTTCTTTGACTGCTTTAGAAACTTTAGGCTGTTTTAGATTAACCGTATTGAAATTCTTAATGTGGGATTTGTAACGATAAATTCTATTTCTAAAGACTCTTTTCAAGTTTGATAACCATCCTTCAAATTTCTGAAATTCCATTTTTTCTTTCTTTGCCCATTTCATACAGTAGGAGTCGAGTGCATCACATGTATCCTGAAAAATACTGTCAATATTCAACTTGGGACATATCCGAAATTTTGTACCTTTTTTCATTATTTCTTTTAAACCTGAATTTTGTATCATATCCAAGTTACCTGTAAATACATGTTTGTGGTGTGCATCAACAAAATTAGAATATTTACTATTAGACATACAGTCACAATTTTGATTTGCTGCGATATCCTCAAGAGTAATTGAAGCCAGAAATTTTTTGTAATTCATGATACTTTGTCCAATATTGTTGCCATATTTATAGGAAATGATGGGGGGGATCTTTTATTTTGCATTTCTTGGGTATCATGTTACGAACAAATTTCAATTTGAAAAGGGACTGAATGTTTAGTGAGTCAATGATTTTGTGTTTGAAAGGAATGCTGCAAAACATTTGATCTAATTTTTTCTTATTAGAATCTGGTTTCCGAATAGTTGTTGTGTAAGCATACACAATTTCACAAAAATTTTGCGGAAATGTGTGTTCTGAATCAGTAAGACCCAAATATTCATTAATTCTTGTTATGTCTCGAAATGATAGTGCTTTAAGAGCTGTATGTAATTGATCAATACCATTGGAGAAAGCCTGTAGTAAATTTTGGACAAGGTCTTTTGTATCCATGTTCCTGCATTTCCTGTTTTTCCGTGATTTTCTTTGTCCATGACTTCTTCTTCTTCTTTGAATACCAGCCTGATTGTTATGAAAAGGTGTGTGATTTCTGTCAAGAGTTGTAAAGTCCAAATTCCTAACATCACCGAAGCCTAAAATTCTGTCATTGAGTCCATAAGGAAAAGCTGAATTAAGTGTTTTGATCCAAAAATCTTCCATTTGTAATAATTTCCTTGTGCTAACATAACTGTCTTGGTCTAACAAATTTGGCTCTATGTAATCAATAATTTGTATCCGGCAATCCAAATGTGAATGTTCTGCAGAATTGAAATGGTTACACAAAAAAGTGTTTAATTTGTGATTTTTAATTGTAGTTTTATGACCACTGAATCTCTTTTTAATTGATTGATTAGTTAGGCCCACATATTGTGCTTTACATTTGATGCAGGATAACAAATAAATGATATTGGTAGATTCACAAGATAATACCAAATTTTCCAATCCGGGGTTCCTTAATTTGAATTTTTTGTTTGTAACGTTACTGTGAAACTCTTTGTTCTTTATGAAATTTGACTTGCAGAATAGACAGTTACAATTTCCATCAAAACATATTCCAAAATCAGCGCTCGAGGCTAACGCTGAACCGTTTTCATTGTTTATCTGACTGTTCATGATTGTATTAAATTTTAAACATAATTTTGAAAGCCCATCATGCCGTTTATCTGTAGTCATGTCCCTAAACCTTATCCTGGTTCGTCGTTGTTAAGTCCACCGAGTAACAAAATTAACAATAACAATAACAATAACTAAAACAAGTCCAAATGGGTGCTAGACTAAAGACGTTACCTGGAATTCCAGTATGCATAGAAAATCATAGATCGGGGACCAGCCTGTACAGACCTATCCACCAAGCATCAATGGTTCAAAGCGAACAGAATTGTATTTGTGTCTTTTTGCCCAGAACCACTTCCTAGTAGTCAATATCCTATTCCGCAGTTCGAACTCTTTACTCTCCATAAGCTAACCTGTCCCTGTCTAACCTGTATATATATGGAATTACTATTGTCTATATTGCACACGTTCCTCTGTAAAATTTTGACATAGGCTGTATCAGCCCAAATAAATTAAAGGGTCTTCAGCAGGTAACTACTCAACATGTTTCGGAGCCTTTTACCCGTACACGTCTCTCTGAGTAGCGGCTCCTTGCCTAAGCTTAATATTCAGCAAAGACAACCCACATAATAATGAATAAATATGAACGTGGCAATTCATGAATTAGCTAAATATGTGAAGTTTTGCTTGTAAATGCAGAGCTTCATATCAAAGAAGAATACCTGTCAAACAAATCGTAATTACCAAATTTTCATAGTACAGGTTCAGATAAGAACAATTTGACTTACCCCTGAACCAAAATGTACCCTTTCTAGCTGGACAGCTTTTCCTACTTAAACCATCCGCCAATGTTTAACTGAACTGAAAACAAGCTGGGGCATTATATTCAGTCCCAGTGATTGTAAAATAAACAGTTGCAGCTAGACCACCTGTACAAACCAAGGAAAATCCTAACAAGGACTGCAACAATGTACATCCTGTACCAGAGATGTAAAACAAACTCCATTATGACACCTACTCCTCAAACAATTAAGCTCTATTTAACTGCCAACCCTGAGTCAATGTGTCAACTTAATGTGTCAGGTTTGTGACACTTGAGAAAATACTGTCAATTTTGAGTAAATTTTTAATAGTGAGTAAATGTGCATTTAGGCATGTCAGAAAAGAATGGAAGTCATTAGCATTTATGCCAAAAACATGCTATCAAAACAATTTTTCTTAACAGGATTTTAAGCACAATTAGGCAAACATGCAACTGTCGTAGGCCGCTTCTTGCTACCTGTAGCCCCTGGGGGTTTACCTAACAGAAAACATGTAAGCCTAAAATGTCTGATAGTGAATATTAAAACAGAAAGATGCCAAAAGATAAAGTTAAGTAGCAAAACAGACAAGACTGATCAAGGTTCTTGATGCAAAGTCCTGAAATTTAGAACAAATACGACCAAATCTCAAAATTTGTGACAAAAATGTAGTATATCCAATAGTATCGGAAATATTACTGTCCGGGAAAGGATAATTAAGTACTTCAAAGTTAAACTCATCTATTTTGTGCTAGACTTTAATACAAAACCTGTCATTAGTGACCTGAATATCCAAGTCCAAAAATACATCTCTGAAACCATCTGAATTGTTACCCTCCAAAGGGATATCTTTTGGGTAAATTTCTTTAGCAATTTCATTGAAATTTTGTACATTTACACAAGCAATGTCATCAATATATCTTGCGTTGTTTGATAATTTTGTAGCCATTTGAAAGTCCTTTTTCATCAATTTATTCATATACTTAAATTCAAGCCAGGTTAAATATAAATCTGCCAGTAAAGGGGAGCAGTTGCTACCCATTGGAATGCCTTTTATTTGTTGAAAAACCAGTGGTCCGCATTGAACAAAAGTATTATCCAAGAGAAATTTTATAGCATCTATCAAAGTTTCAACAGTGTAAGATTTAACGTTACTTTTTGAATATTTATTGTGTGACCAGTATGCTTTCTTTGTATATGAATTAATATTTATGTATGGTTTACCATTATGTTTAAACATTTTGCTAATTAATTCTAAAAGTGAACTTTTGACTTCATCTATGGGTAGATTTGTGTACAGTGTAGAAAAATCAAAACATTTGATATTTTTTGCCTTTACATCATTGATTTTAGATACAAACTCGGAAGAATTGTTTATACTCCAACAACAATTTATTTCACAGTTTCTAGAAATTGCATTACAGTATTTACGAAAATGATTCCTAATTGCAGTCAAACACAATGTTACTTCTTTTGATAATTGCTTTGTAGTACATTTTGAAGCACCAGCTATGAATCTAGATTTAAAAGGGTTTTTATGTAATTTGGGTATCCAGAACAAAAGTGGAATAGAGGAGTCCTCTTCAGAAATTTTGATATTAAAATTCCTTTTCATCTCATCTTTATGTGCATCAATCAAATTGTCAATGGATTGTTTGTGTAATTTATAAACGTCATTTCCTCTTATGTCTGAAATATTGTTTATACCAAGTTCCTTTTTCAAAACATCCAGATAATATTTTTTGCAGATGATCCCAAAATTGTTACCTGCCTTATCTATGTTAGTGACTACAAATCTATCTTGTAGTTCTTTGACTGCTTTAGAAACTTTAGGCTGTTTTAGATTAACCGTATTGAAATTCTTAATGTGGGATTTGTAACGATAAATTCTATTTCTAAAGACTCTTTTCAAGTTTGATAACCATCCTTCAAATTTCTGAAATTCCATTTTTTCTTTCTTTGCCCATTTCATACAGTAGGAGTCGAGTGCATCACATGTATCCTGAAAAATACTGTCAATATTCAACTTGGGACATATCCGAAATTTTGTACCTTTTTTCATTATTTCTTTTAAACCTGAATTTTGTATCATATCCAAGTTACCTGTAAATACATGTTTGTGGTGTGCATCAACAAAATTAGAATATTTACTATTAGACATACAGTCACAATTTTGATTTGCTGCGATATCCTCAAGAGTAATTGAAGCCAGAATTTTTTTGTAATTCATGATACTTTGTCCAATATTGTTGCCATATTTATAGGAAATGATGGGGGGGATCTTTTATTTTGCATTCCTTGGGAATCATGTTACGAACAAATTTCAATTTGAAAAGGGACTGAATGTTTAGTGAGTCAATGACTTTGTGTTTGAAAGGAATGCTGCAAAACATTTGATCTAATTTTTTCTTATTAGAGTCTGGTTTCCGAATAGTTGTTGTGCAAGCATACACAATTTCACAAAAATTTTGCGGAAATGTGTGTTCTGAATCAGTAAGACCCAAATATTCATTAATTCTTGTTATGTCTCGAAATGATAGTGCTTTAAGAGCTGTATGTAATTGATCAATACCATTGGAGAAAGCCTGTAGTAAATTTTGGACAAGGTCTTTTGTATCCATGTTCCTGCATTTCCTGTTTTTCCGTGATTTTCTTTGTCCATGACTTCTTCTTCTTCTTTAATACCAGCCTGATTGTTATGAAAAGGTGTGTGATTTCTGTCAAGAGTTGTAAAGTCCAAATTCCTAACATCACCGAAGCCTAAAATTCTGTCATTGAGTCCATAAGGAAAAGCTGAATTAAGTGTTTTGATCCAAAAATCTTCCATTTGTAATAATTTCCTTGTGCTAACATAACTGTCTTGGTCTAACAAATTTGGCTTTATGTAATCAATAATTTGTATCCGGCAATCCAAATGTGAATGTTCTGCAGAATTGAAATGGTTACACAAAAAAGTGTTTAATTTGTGATTTTTAATTGTAGTTTTATGACCACTGAATCTCTTTTTAATTGATTGATTAGTTAGGCCCACATATTGTGCTTTACATTTGATGCAGGATAACAAATAAATGATATTGGTAGATTCACAAGATAATACCAAATTTTCCAATCCGGGGTTCCTTAATTTGAATTTTTTGTTTGTAACGTTACTGTGAAACTCTTTGTTCTTTGTGAAATTTGACTTGCAGAATAGACAGTTACAATTTCCATCAAAACATATTCCAAAATCAGCGCTCGAGGCTAACGCTGAACCGTTTTCATTGTTTATCTGACTGTTCATGATTGTATTAAATTTTAAACATAATTTTGAAAGCCCATCATGCCGTTTATCTGTAGTCATGTCCCTAAACCTTATCCTGGTTCGTCGTTGTTAAGTCCACCGAGTAACAAAATTAACAATAACAATAACAATAACTAAAACAAGTCCAAATGGGTGCTAGACTAAAGACGTTACCTGGAATTCCAGTATGCATAGAAAATCATAGATCGGGGACCAGCCTGTACAGACCTATCCACCAAGCATCAATGGTTCAAAGCGAACAGAATTGTATTTGTGTCTTTTTGCCCAGAACCACTTCCTAGTAGTCAATATCCTATTCCGCAGTTCGAACTCTTTACTCTCCATAAGCTAACCTGTCCCTGTCTAACCTGTATATATATGGAATTACTATTGTCTATATTGCACACGTTCCTCTGTAAAATTTTGACATAGGCTGTATCAGCCCAAATAAATTAAAGGGTCTTCAGCAGGTAACTACTCAACATGTTTCGGAGCCTTTTACCCGTACACGTCTCTCTGAGTAGCGGCTCCTTGCCTAAGCTTAATATTCAGCAAAGACAACCCACATAATAATGAATAAATATGAACGTGGCAATTCATGAATTAGCTAAATATGTGAAGTTTTGCTTGTAAATGCAGAGCTTCATATCAAAGAAGAATACCTGTCAAACAAATCGTAATTACCAAATTTTCATAGTACAGGTTCAGATAAGAACAATTTGACTTACCCCTGAACCAAAATGTACCCTTTCTAGCTGGACAGCTTTTCCCAGTTAAACCATCCGCCAATGTTTAACTGAAGTGAAAACAAGCTGGGGCATTATATTCAGTCCCAGTGATTGTAAAATAAACAGTTGCACCTAGACCACCTGTACAAACCAAGGAAAATCCTAACAAGGACTGCAACAATGTACATCCTGTACCAGAGATGTAAAACAAACTCCATGATGACACCTACTCCTCAAACAATTAATTAGACAGTGTGATTACCATATCCAAACCGTAGTCCTAATGAAACAAATCCAAGTCAATTCCGACCAAAGGCAATGTTCCTTGGTATGTATAGCTGAAACATATATAGTTCGTATTTACCCAAAAGAGACCAAAACGTAAGTGCAAAGGTCCATAGGGGGGAAAAAAACCTTATCTAGTTTTCACATGACAGAATGCAAAAAGTTTTGTTTGAAATTATAGGCCTATTTCAATAAATTGGCTTGAACAGTTGTATCATTCATGCACATACAGGACCATACAATTTATGAAAAGGGACCAAAATTTGCATCACATCAAAGAATTTGTAAGCGGAGGTTCTTAACTTGTTGAAAATGTCTATAAAATTCAGTATTTAAAAAGGTACTACTTGCAACAACCATCTCAACAATGATCATCATCTATATAAGTCCACACACTGACACCAACACCAACATCAATCCATCAGAAAAGCCCTCTAGGCCTAAAATGACCATCAATAAGAATCTAAACAACATGATTATATAATTCGATGTGTTTTAGGCATGTAGTTAAAGATATGATGTTGTTTTAAAGGAGATAAACTAAGAGTATTTCAAAAAGGAAAGTGTTTGAATTTCCAAATATAGTAAGTACATTGGTTCAAATGTTAAACATCAGCCAGAAGCAAGTGACATTAGGCTTCAAATCATTAAAACGTAGTCAAAAATGCATTACAATAGTCAAAATTTGTAAGGATAGCAGTCACATTTCAAGTTGGTTTCCAAAAGTATTTTTGAAAGGACATTTAAATGTTCAAGATTGAAATGTTCCTAAAGGTAACTGTAAGTATAACTGTTTTCCTGTAACAGTTTTAAATTTTTTCATTTATAATAAGACGTAGTTCAACTTGTCAGTCAGTTGATTTAGATGTTAATTATTTATACAAAAGAGAGACAGAGAAAGAGTACATTAAACACTTTGAGCCAACCTGACATGACCTTCATAATAACAAACTATATTCATCAGACAATTATAAAAAAACAACATCAGTTTCACTACACTTGGAACACTTACTGCACTGCAATATGTGCAGAAAATGCCTGAATGTTCAAATTGTTACCAAATATATAAGGGTTCCATGAAAAGAGAAGTGGATAACAGTTTTCAATGATAGTGATGAGACCAAACCAAATACCAGTTTAACCTTGTCAGATTCAGGATCATTTACGAAATAGTAAGACATGCTAGTGTTCGTCGTCAGAAGGATCCATGACCAACAGTAATGAGATTAAAACGAATGAGAGTATTTTCTACCTGACTTGGAACAGGTTACCAACATATTGGCAGTGGGTTAAACCAGTTTTACGGGATCCCAATCCTCCCACTTTGGAAAACACTCTCATTCATTTAAAGTAGGCCTAAAACAAATTTAGCCTTTAATGTTAATGTACAGTTATAAAAGGTAATTACCTGACCATAGTTCACAGACATCATCCAAACAATGACAGGACAGAAACACGATCCATATTCATTAATTCCAAACCCAACAATGACGGCAAAAAATTTCAGACTTGCCAAAGCATCAACATTTCTTTTCCAATATCAATGTGAAGAAACAAATTTCATTCCTGACTTGAGACAGGCAGTCACCCATAAAAGGCAACTGGTGGTTTTAAACCAATCCTCTCAACCCTAGAAATATTCATCATTAACTGCAGACACTAGTTCCTTTTCCAAAATGTATAGGCCTAACCACCCAAAACACAAATTTCATTTCTTCTGCCAAAAATAAAAAGAGACTTGTTAGGCCTATCACCTTTTAGTTCTCCCGACTTGTCAGTCAGCTAAGTTTAAAGTAAAAGAGTAAAGTAGGCCTACATCGTTTTTGTGATATTTATGAATCTGGGACATTATAAGAATTTTAAGTCAGACTACTATATTTACATTAGAATTGCGTAACATGTCAAAATTTGAATTTAAACACCAAAAAAAGTTTCCACGTGAACACAGGATAACTAAATTTGATACTAATATTATATTTATTATGAAACATGGTTAAGTTCTTTCATGTTCCATTCTCACTAGAAAAAACAGCACAATAGGCCTAAAATTCGTTACAAAAATATTACTCACATCAGCTGAGTAAGTATTCCTTACATTCTGTCACTATATTCATAAGGATGAGAAATAGAAGGCCTGTATTGTTCAACATGATGCCTGAGAACTTAAATGGTCCTTATTTCATTTTATATTTGTTGTAATTATAATAAATTTTATGTTCCAGTATTGAAAGTTCGATCAAGCTCATGGTAAGACAATCTCAGCTACAACATTAAAATACATAAACATATTTCTATGTGTTTTACTCACACTCAGAAAATACCTTATTAATATGTTCATATAAATCAACATGATATTTCTGTAGAACATATTGATATTTATCTTTAAAGTTAAGAAAAACCTTTTTTAATCTTATTTTGGAAAACCCCTGTTTAATAAGTCTTCCAAAAAGTGATTTATGTCTATCAGCAAAATCTTTAAAATCAGTACAGTTCCTTGCGAAAGCAGTTAGTCTTGAGACATAGACACCATTAGCAGGATTGATAGGAATATTACTACTTATATATGGATAATTTACTATATCAAAATTAAAATCATCTCTTTTATCATACACTTTTGATTTTAATATACCATCATCACTGAATAGGAGTAGATCTAAAAATGAGCATGTTATATTCGATTCAGTGGTTTCTTTTAGTTCCAGGTCACTAGGATAAATTGATTTAATGTAATCTTTTAAATGTTTGTTGTTGACACTTAATAAATCATCTATATATCTGAAAGTTAAATTAAATGATCTAGCATGGTAATTCTTATCTTTGGCCATTTTCATTAGAAAATTATACTCGTGATAAAATAAATAAAGATTAGCCAAAAGTGGCGCACAATTTGTACCCATGGGAATTCCTATGACCTGTCTAAAGACACTATCACCAAAACGAATGTAAATATTATCTATCAAATATTCAAACAGTTTTATAAACTCATCATAGTCAAATGCATGTTGACCATTCTTAGCAGATATTGGTAGATTCACAAGATAATACCAAATTTTCCAATCCGGGGTTCCTTAATTTGAATTTTTTGTTTGTAACGTTACTGTGAAACTCTTTGTTCTTTGTGAAATTTGACTTGCAGAATAGACAGTTACAATTTCCATCAAAACATATTCCAAAATCAGCGCTCAAGGCTAACGCTGAACCGTTTTCATTGTTTATCTGACTGTTCATGATTGTATTAAATTTTAAACATAATTTTGAAAGCCCATCATGCCGTTTATCTGTAGTCATGTCCCTAAACCTTATCCTGGTTCGTCGTTGTTAAGTCCACCGAGTAACAAAATTAACAATAACAATAACAATAACTAAAACAAGTCCAAATGGGCGCTAGACTAAAGACGTTACCTGGAATTCCAGTATGCATAGAAAATCATAGATCGGGGACCAGCCTGTACAGACCTATCCACCAAGCATCAATGGTTCAAAGCGAACAGAATTGTATTTGTGTCTTTTTGCCCAGAACCACTTCCTAGTAGTCAATATCCTATTCCGCAGTTCGAACTCTTTACTCTCCATAAGCTAACCTGTCCCTGTCTAACCTGTATATATATGGAATTACTATTGTCTATATTGCACACGTTCCTCTGTAAAATTTTGACATAGGCTGTATCAGCCCAAATAAATTAAAGGGTCTTCAGCAGGTAACTACTCAACATGTTTCGGAGCCTTTTACCCGTACACGTCTCTCTGAGTAGCGGCTCCTTGCCTAAGCTTAATATTCAGCAAAGACAACCCACATAATAATGAATAAATATGAACGTGGCAATTCATGAATTAGCTAAATATGTGAAGTTTTGCTTGTAAATGCAGAGCTTCATATCAAAGAAGAATACCTGTCAAACAAATCGTAATTACCAAATTTTCATAGTACAGGTTCAGATAAGAACAATTTGACTTACCCCTGAACCAAAATGTACCCTTTCTAGCTGGACAGCTTTTCCTACTTAAACCATCCGCCAATGTTTAACTGAACTGAAAACAAGCTGGGGCATTATATTCAGTCCCAGTGATTGTAAAATAAACAGTTGCAGCTAGACCACCTGTACAAACCAAGGAAAATCCTAACAAGGACTGCAACAATGTACATCCTGTACCAGAGATGTAAAACAAACTCCATTATGACACCTACTCCTCAAACAATTAAGCTCTATTTAACTGCCAACCCTGAGTCAATGTGTCAACTTAATGTGTCAGGTTTGTGACACTTGAGAAAATACTGTCAATTTTGAGTAAATTTTTAATAGTGAGTAAATGTGCATTTAGGCATGTCAGAAAAGAATGGAAGTCATTAGCATTTATGCCAAAAACATGCTATCAAAACAATTTTTCTTAACAGGATTTTAAGCACAATTAGGCAAACATGCAACTGTCGTAGGCCGCTTCTTGCTACCTGTAGCCCCTGGGGGTTTACCTAACAGAAAACATGTAAGCCTAAAATGTCTGATAGTGAATATTAAAACAGAAAGATGCCAAAAGATCAAGTTAAGTAGCAAAACAGACAAGACTGATCAAGGTTCTTGATGCAAAGTCCTGAAATTTAGAACAAATACGACCAAATCTCAAAATTTGTGACAAAAATGTAGTATATCCAATAGTATCGGAAATATTACTGTCCGGGAAAGGATAATTAAGTACTTCAAAGTTAAACTCATCTATTTTGTGCTAGACTTTAATACAAAACCTGTCATTAGTGACCTGAATATCCAAGTCCAAAAATACATCTCTGAAACCATCTGAATTGTTACCCTCCAAAGGGATATCTTTTGGGTAAATTTCTTTAGCAATTTCATTGAAATTTTGTACATTTACACAAGCAATGTCATCAATATATCTTGCGTTGTTTGATAATTTTGTAGCCATTTGAAAGTCCTTTTTCATCAATTAATTCATATACTTAAATTCAAGCCAGGTTAAATATAAATCTGCCAGTAAAGGGGAGCAGTTGCTACCCATTGGAATGCCTTTTATTTGTTGAAAAACCAGTGGTCCGCATTGAACAAAAGTATTATCCAAGAGAAATTTTATAGCATCTATCAAAGTTTCAACAGTGTAAGATTTAACGTTACTTTTTGAATATTTATTGTGTGACCAGTATGCTTTCTTTGTATATGAATTAATATTTATGTATGGTTTACCATTATGTTTAAACATTTTGCTAATTAATTCTAAAAGTGAACTTTTGACTTCATCTATGGGTAGATTTGTGTACAGTGTAGAAAAATCAAAACATTTGATATTTTTTGCCTTTACATCATTGATTTTAGATACAAACTCGGAAGAATTGTTTATACTCCAACAACAATTTATTTCACAGTTTCTAGAAATTGCATTACAGTATTTACGAAAATGATTCCTAATTGCAGTCAAACACAATGTTACTTCTTTTGATAATTGCTTTGTAGTACATTTTGAAGCACCAGCTATGAATCTAGATTTAAAAGGGTTTTTATGTAATTTGGGTATCCAGAACAAAAGTGGAATAGAGGAGTCCTCTTCAGAAATTTTGATATTAAAATTCCTTTTCATCTCATCTTTATGTGCATCAATCAAATTGTCAATGGATTGTTTGTGTAATTCATAAACGTCATTTCCTCTTATGTCTGAAATATTGTTTATACCAAGTTCCTTTTTCAAAACATCCAGATAATATTTTTTGCAGATGATCCCAAAATTGTTACCTGCCTTATCTATGTTAGTGACTACAAATCTATCTTGTAGTTCTTTGACTGCTTTAGAAACTTTAGGCTGTTTTAGATTAACCGTATTGAAATTCTTAATGTGGGATTTGTAACGATAAATTCTATTTCTAAAGACTCTTTTCAAGTTTGATAACCATCCTTCAAATTTCTGAAATTCCATTTTTTCTTTCTTTGCCCATTTCATACAGTAGGAGTCGAGTGCATCACATGTATCCTGAAAAATACTGTCAATATTCAACTTGGGACAGATCCGAAATTTTGTACCTTTTTTCATTATTTCTTTTAAACCTGAATTTTGTATCATATCCAAGTTACCTGTAAATACATGTTTGTGGTGTGCATCAACAAAATTAGAATATTTACTATTAGACATACAGTCACAATTTTGATTTGCTGCGATATCCTCAAGAGTAATTGAAGCCAGAAATTTTTTGTAATTCATGATACTTTGTCCAATATTGTTGCCATATTTATAGGAAATGATGGGGGGGGGGATCTTTTATTTTGCATTCCTTGGGAATCATGTTACGAACAAATTTCAATTTGAAAAGGGACTGAATGTTTAGTGAGTCAATGATTTTGTGTTTGAAAGGAATGCTGCAAAACATTTGATCTAATTTTTTCTTATTAGAGTCTGGTTTCCGAATAGTTGTTGTGTAAGCATACACAATTTCACAAAAATTTTGCGGAAATGTGTGTTCTGAATCAGTAAGACCCAAATATTCATTAATTCTTGTTATGTCTCGAAATGAGAGTGCTTTAAGAGCTGTATGTAATTGATCAATACCATTGGAGAAAGCCTGTAGTAAATTTTGGACAAGGTCTTTTGTATCCATGTTCCTGCATTTCCTGTTTTTCCGTGATTTTCTTTGTCCATGACTTCTTCTTCTTCTTTGAATACCAGCCTGATTGTTATGAAAAGGTGTGTGATTTCTGTCAAGAGTTGTAAAGTCCAAATTCCTAACATCACCGAAGCCTAAAATTCTGTCATTGAGTCCATAAGGAAAAGCTGAATTAAGTGTTTTGATCCAAAAATCTTCCATTTGTAATAATTTCCTTGTGTTAACATAACTGTCTTGGTCTAACAAATTTGGCTCTATGTAATCAATAATTTGTATCCGGCAATCCAAATGTGAATGTTCTGCAGAATTGAAATGGTTACACAAAAAAGTGTTTAATTTGTGATTTTTAATTGTAGTTTTATGACCACTGAATCTCTTTTTAATTGATTGATTAGTTAGGCCCACATATTGTGCTTTACATTTGATGCAGGATAACAAATAAATGATATTGGTAGATTCACAAGATAATACCAAATTTTCCAATCCGGGGTTCCTTAATTTGAATTTTTTGTTTGTAACGTTACTGTGAAACTCTTTGTTCTTTGTGAAATTTGACTTGCAGAATAGACAGTTACAATTTCCATCAAAACATATTCCAAAATCAGCGCTCAAGGCTAACGCTGAACCGTTTTCATTGTTTATCTGACTGTTCATGATTGTATTAAATTTTAAACATAATTTTGAAAGCCCATCATGCCGTTTATCTGTAGTCATGTCCCTAAACCTTATCCTGGTTCGTCGTTGTTAAGTCCACCGAGTAACAAAATTAACAATAACAATAACAATAACTAAAACAAGTCCAAATGGGCGCTAGACTAAAGACGTTACCTGGAATTCCAGTATGCATAGAAAATCATAGATCGGGGACCAGCCTGTACAGACCTATCCACCAAGCATCAATGGTTCAAAGCGAACAGAATTGTATTTGTGTCTTTTTGCCCAGAACCACTTCCTAGTAGTCAATATCCTATTCCGCAGTTCGAACTCTTTACTCTCCATAAGCTAACCTGTCCCTGTCTAACCTGTATATATATGGAATTACTATTGTCTATATTGCACACGTTCCTCTGTAAAATTTTGACATAGGCTGTATCAGCCCAAATAAATTAAAGGGTCTTCAGCAGGTAACTACTCAACATGTTTCGGAGCCTTTTACCCGTACACGTCTCTCTGAGTAGCGGCTCCTTGCCTAAGCTTAATATTCAGCAAAGACAACCCACATAATAATGAATAAATATGAACGTGGCAATTCATGAATTAGCTAAATATGTGAAGTTTTGCTTGTAAATGCAGAGCTTCATATCAAAGAAGAATACCTGTCAAACAAATCGTAATTACCAAATTTTCATAGTACAGGTTCAGATAAGAACAATTTGACTTACCCCTGAACCAAAATGTACCCTTTCTAGCTGGACAGCTTTTCCTAGTTAAACCATCCACCAATGTTTAACTGAAGTGAAAACAAGCTGGGGCATTATATTCAGTCCCAGTGATTGTAAAATAAACAGTTGCAGCTAGACCACCTGTACAAACCAAGGAAAATCCTAACAAGGACTGCAACAATGTACATCCTGTACCAGAGATGTAAAACAAACTCCATGATGACACCTACTCCTCAAACAATTAAGCTCTATTTAACTGCCAACCCTGAGTCAATGTGTCAACTTAATGTGTCAGGTTTGTGACACTTGAGAAAATACTGTCAATTTTGAGTAAATTTTTAATAGTGAGTAAATGTGCATTTAGGCATGTCAGAAAAGAATGGAAGTCATTAGCATTTATGCCAAAAACATGCTATCAAAACAATTTTTCTCAACAGGATTTTAAGCACAATTAGGCAAACATGCAACTGTCGTAGGCCGCTTCTTGCTACCTGTAGCCCCTGGGGGTTTACCTAACAGAAAACATGTAAGCCTAAAATGTCTGATAGTGAATATTAAAACAGAAAGATGCCAAAAGATAAAGTTAAGTAGCAAAACAGACAAGACTGATCAAGGTTCTTGATGCAAAGTCCTGAAATTTAGAACAAATACGACCAAATCTCAAAATTTGTGACAAAAATGTAGTATATCCAATAGTATCGGAAATATTACTGTCCGGGAAAGGATAATTAAGTACTTCAAAGTTAAACTCATCTATTTTGTGCTAGACTTTAATACAAAACCTGTCATTAGTGACCTGAATATCCAAGTCCAAAAATACATCTCTGAAACCATCTGAATTGTTACCCTCCAAAGGGATATCTTTTGGGTAAATTTCTTTAGCAATTTCATTGAAATTTTGTACATTTACACAAGCAATGTCATCAATATATCTTGCGTTGTTTGATAATTTTGTAGCCATTTGAAAGTCCCTTTTCATCAATTTATTCATATACTTAAATTCAAGCCAGGTTAAATATAAATCTGCCAGTAAAGGGGAGCAGTTGCTACCCATTGGAATGCCTTTTATTTGTTGAAAAACCAGTGGTCCGCATTGAACAAAAGTATTATCCAAGAGAAATTTTATAGCATCTATCAAAGTTTCAACAGTGTAAGATTTAACGTTACTTTTTGAATATTTATTGTGTGACCAGTATGCTTTCTTTGTATATGAATTAATATTTATGTATGGTTTACCATTATGTTTAAACATTTTGCTAATTAATTCTAAAAGTGAACTTTTGACTTCATCTATGGGTAGATTTGTGTACAGTGTAGAAAAATCAAAACATTTGATATTTTTTGCCTTTACATCATTGATTTTAGATACAAACTCGGAAGAATTGTTTATACTCCAACAACAATTTATTTCACAGTTTCTAGAAATTGCATTACAGTATTTACGAAAATGATTCCTAATTGCAGTCAAACACAATGTTACTTCTTTTGATAATTGCTTTGTAGTACATTTTGAAGCACCAGCTATGAATCTAGATTTAAAAGGGTTTTTATGTAATTTGGGTATCCAGAACAAAAGTGGAATAGAGGAGTCCTCTTCAGAAATTTTGATATTAAAATTCCTTTTCATCTCATCTTTATGTGCATCAATCAAATTGTCAATGGATTGTTTGTGTAATTTATAAACGTCATTTCCTCTTATGTCTGAAATATTGTTTATACCAAGTTCCTTTTTCAAAACATCCAGATAATATTTTTTGCAGATGATCCCAAAATTGTTACCTGCCTTATCTATGTTAGTGACTACAAATCTATCTTGTAGTTCTTTGACTGCTTTAGAAACTTTAGGCTGTTTTAGATTAACCGTATTGAAATTCTTAATGTGGGATTTGTAACGATAAATTCTATTTCTAAAGACTCTTTTCAAGTTTGATAACCATCCTTCAAATTTCTGAAATTCCATTTTTTCTTTCTTTGCCCATTTCATACAGTAGGAGTCGAGTGCATCACATGTATCCTGAAAAATATTGTCAATATTCAACTTGGGACATATCCGAAATTTTGTACCTTTTTTCATTATTTCTTTTAAACCTGAATTTTGTATCATATCCAAGTTACCTGTAAATACATGTTTGTGGTGTGCATCAACAAAATTAGAATATTTACTATTAGACATACAGTCACAATTTTGATTTGCTGCGATATCCTCAAGAGTAATTGAAGCCAGAATTTTTTTGTAATTCATGATACTTTGTCCAATATTGTTGCCATATTTATAGGAAATGATGGGGGGGATCTTTTATTTTGCATTCCTTGGGAATCATGTTACGAACAAATTTCAATTTGAAAAGGGACTGAATGTTTAGTGAGTCAATGATTTTGTGTTTGAAAGGAATGCTGCAAAACATTTGATCTAATTTTTTCTTATTAGAATCTGGTTTCCGAATAGTTGTTGTGTAAGCATACACAATTTCACAAAAATTTTGCGGAAATGTGTGTTCTGAATCAGTAAGACCCAAATATTCATTAATTCTTGTTATGTCTCGAAATGAGAGTGCTTTAAGAGCTGTATGTAATTGATCAATACCATTGGAGAAAGCCTGTAGTAAATTGTGGACAAGGTCTTTTGTATCCATGTTCCTGCATTTCCTGTTTTTCCGTGATTTTCTTTGTCCATGACTTCTTCTTCTTCTTTGAATACCAGCCTGATTGTTATGAAAAGGTGTGTGATTTCTGTCAAGAGTTGTAAAGTCCAAATTCCTAACATCACCGAAGCCTGAAATTCTGTCATTGAGTCCATAAGGAAAAGCTGAATTAAGTGTTTTGATCAAAAAATCTTCCATTTGTAATAATTTCCTTGTGTTAACATAACTGTCTTGGTCTAACAAATTTGGCTCTATGTAATCAATAATTTGTATCCGGCAATCCAAATGTGAATGTTCTGCAGAATTGAAATGGTTACACAAAAAAGTGTTTAATTTGTGATTTTTAATTGTAGTTTTATGACCACTGAATCTCTTTTTAATTGATTGATTAGTTAGGCCCACATATTGTGCTTTACATTTGATGCAGGATAACAAATAAATGATATTGGTAGATTCACAAGATAATACCAAATTTTCCAATCCGGGGTTCCTTAATTTGAATTTTTTGTTTGTAACGTTACTGTGAAACTCTTTGTTCTTTGTGAAATTTGACTTGCAGAATAGACAGTTACAATTTCCATCAAAACATATTCCAAAATCAGCGCTCAAGGCTAACGCTGAACCGTTTTCATTGTTTATCTGACTGTTCATGATTGTATTAAATTTTAAACATAATTTTGAAAGCCCATCATGCCGTTTATCTGTAGTCATGTCCCTAAACCTTATCCTGGTTCGTCGTTGTTAAGTCCACCGAGTAACAAAATTAACAATAACAATAACAATAACTAAAACAAGTCCAAATGGGTGCTAGACTAAAGACGTTACCTGGAATTCCAGTATGCATAGAAAATCATAGATCGGGGACCAGCCTGTACAGACCTATCCACCAAGCATCAATGGTTCAAAGCGAACAGAATTGTATTTGTGTCTTTTTGCCCAGAACCACTTCCTAGTAGTCAATATCCTATTCCGCAGTTCGAACTCTTTACTCTCCATGAGCTAACGTGTCCCTGTCTAACCTGTATATATATGGAATTACTATTGTCTATATTGCACACGTTCCTCTGTAAAATTTTGACATAGGCTGTATCAGCCCAAATAAATTAAAGGGTCTTCAGCAGGTAACTACTCAACATGTTTCGGAGCCTTTTACCCGTACACGTCTCTCTGAGTAGCGGCTCCTTGCCTAAGCTAAATATTCAGCAAAGACAACCCACATAAAAATGAATAAATATGAACGTGGCAATTCATGAATTAGCTAAATATGTGAAGTTTTGCTTGTAAATGCAGAGCTTCATATCAAAGAAGAATACCTGTCAAACAAATCGTAATTACCAAATTTTCATAGTACAGGTTCAGATAAGAACAATTTGACTTACCCCTGAACCAAAATGTACCCTTTCTAGCTGGACAGCTTTTCCTAGTTAAACCATCCGCCAATGTTTAACTGAAGTGAAAACAAGCTGGGGCATTATATTCAGTCCCAGTGATTGTAAAATAAACAGTTGCAGCTAGACCACCTGTACAAACCAAGGAAAATCCTAACAAGGACTGCAACAATGTACATCCTGTACCAGAGATGTAAAACAAACTCCATGATGACACCTACTCCTCAAACAATTAAGCTCTGTTTAACTGCCAACCCTGAGTCAATGTGTCAACTTAATGTGTCAGGTTTGTGACACTTGAGAAAATACTGTCAATTATGAGTAAATTTTTAATAGTGAGTAAATGTGCATTTAGGCATGTCAGAAAAGAATGGAAGTCATTAGCATTTATGCCAAAAACATGCTATCAAAACAATTTTTCTCAACAGGATTTTAAGCACAATTAGGCAAACATGCAACTGTCGTAGGCCGCTTCTTGCTACCTGTAGCCCCTGGGGGTTTACCTAACAGAAAACATGTAAGCCTAAAATGTCTGATAGTGAATATTAAAACAGAAAGATGCCAAAAGATCAAGTTAAGTAGCAAAACAGACAAGACTGATCAAGGTTCTTGATGCAAAGTCCTGAAATTTAGAACAAATACGACCAAATCTCAAAATTTGTGACAAAAATGTAGTATATCCAATAGTATCGGAAATATTACTGTCCGGGAAAGGATAATTAAGTACTTCAAAGTTAAACTCATCTATTTTGTGCTAGACTTTAATACAAAACCTGTCATTAGTGACCTGAATATCCAAGTCCAAAAATACATCTCTGAAACCATCTGAATTGTTACCCTCCAAAGGGATATCTTTTGGGTAAATTTCTTTAGCAATTTCATTGAAATTTTGTACATTTACACAAGCAATGTCATCAATATATCTTGCGTTGTTTGATAATTTTGTAGCCATTTGAAAGTCCTTTTTCATCAATTTATTCATATACTTAAATTCAAGCCAGGTTAAATATAAATCTGCCAGTAAAGGGGAGCAGTTGCTACCCATTGGAATGCCTTTTATTTGTTGAAAAACCAGTGGTCCGCATTGAACAAAAGTATTATCCAAGAGAAATTTTATAGCATCTATCAAAGTTTCAACAGTGTAAGATTTAACGTTACTTTTTGAATATTTATTGTGTGACCAGTATGCTTTCTTTGTATATGAATTAATATTTATGTATGGTTTGTATGAAATATATGGTCCACATTGTCACCATCAATGTTCTGTAAGACATGGAAGTTGTTTGGACTGCAAAAGATATTACATTTTGAAATTTCTGTTCTCTTACGTGAAATTATGAATGTGGCTCAGAATGTTACGAGCCAAGAGATTGTACCCGGTCCGGATGTCCTGCATATACAGGTTATTTGTACCCAGGAAAGCATGTGATCAGTTGTTATTGTCAATATGGGACCAGTGTTTTCTTTCACATATAATTTGAATGCCTGCATTTACCAGTCTAGCCTTATTATCAAGTTTCTGGATCTTCACTGTGGACAATGCCAGATATGGCAATGTTTCGGATTTTTTGCTTTTAGAGTTCAGGTTCCAGCAGCCTGAAGTACATGATCGTTGCGGCTGGAGTCTGTGATGGTAAATTGTTCCTTCCAGTGAGTATTATGCTGGAACTGTCATCAGTGATATGGGTCCGCTGAACTACATTTAAAGCTTTTGACACTGTCCCACCATTTGACAAAAGCATCAGACAACACCAGGAGAGTCAAGCTTCCAAGTATACTGTATTTGCATTGGATTCCCAACTAGGAATGTAGGAGCTTTTTTTTCAGCGTCACTCGCTTCCAAATTGGATGAAGTCTGCATTGGCTGGTTATTAGGCTGTTTGTCCGGCACAGGTTTCCAGAGTAAGATTATTTGGGGCTGGGCAAATCTTTCTCAAGTGTCCACAAATCATCTTAAAAGTACAAATATCATGCGATGCTCTGACAATTCATAAGTCCACTGGTATGGTCAAACTCAGATTTGCACATCTAAAACTGCAGAAAATGCTGAATTTTCGTGGAGTTTCCCTTGGACCAGCATTCAATTTGAAAGGTCAGGTGACCGTTTTTTTTCTCTCTCTCTCTGAGCTGCCGATAAAGCTCTGCATACAATTGTTTGTAATGCAGAGATTTCCTGGCCTCTGTCTGAGCCTTCCTGTGCTTATTCATAATCTTTTTGTTTTGACCTTTCCATATGGAATGTTCTTTATGCTGTCATGGTGCATGTTCATCCACTGAAGTACTTCGGTTTTACCTGGAATATAATGTGAACAAAATGAAACTATCACACTCTAACGTCTTTGCTTCCTGTCTCTTGATTAGTTTTTGTGTTTACAGTACTACATTAAACATTTCAATTTAATTCTAATATCTTATCCAATATATTACATTCACTGCACTATACTACTCATTCAATCATCTTTAACACTATTACGTCTGGTGACCAACCCATTAAAGCTGAAAATGCTTCAAATTTAATTCAATATTCTTGTATTTTGTGTACTAGTTTTTTTGGTATCCCTTTATCATAGCATCTCAAAAAATTTATGCATGCAGCTCTGAAGGCTCATACAAAACTATAGAAATATTCAATGTATGAGCAAAATTATTCAAATGCAATTTTTCTTTTCTTTCTCATTCAATCCTGCAATCTCTTCCTTAAGGAAGGGGAACTGAAAAATAAAAATAGGAAAATCAAGCTCGTGGAATACCCCTCCTGACTTTATTCGGCAAATTTTACACTCAGGAATATATATGATTACCCAGTGTGTAATAATTGTGATATCGTAAGGTGTGTTTGCTTTTGTATTCTGTTTCGTGTTGGAAACATGCCGCTACCATTCATTAAAATAGCAGGGAAAGTGAAGGGTATAAACTTCCCTAACCATTTGCTGACTTAGGTGCTTAGCTAAAACAAAGGTAATCCCGCCAAATAAGTGGGATTAACCGAGTATCTTGGACAGTGCACACGTGCTGATTGCACATTTTATTTGCCGCCCAGAAGTTGTGATTTATAGATAAGTCCACCAAGTCGGCCGGGTGCAGAGCCCACAGTTTTTTTAACCGTATATGCCGTTGTGTTATATGTGTAATGTAGTGTCATGTGAACCGAACGATTCTGTAAATGGGACAGGCTACGACTTGTAGCTTTTTCCCCGGACAGTAGCGATGAAGAGGGGCGGGTAGAGGAACTCCACCTTCCATACATTTCTCAAGTAATCGATAGTCTACGCTGGTTAAAAAGGGGCTCGTAAAATATATTTTACATTAATGGGCAACATACCTTCATCTGCCATCCTTCGTTTGATTTGTCTGCTGCGTTGGATCGGTGGTGGCCTGTGGACGTTGAGCTGCAGATGCTGGGTGAACGTGCGGAGTGTTATGTAACACCCACGAGAAGCTAGATTTATATATATCCCAACAAGATATCTGTCGCTGGGCAGTCGCAACATGCCTGTGTCGATCGTATATGTATAATATATATATATTATCAACTTTTTTTTTTGCGAATACAAGTTTTCGAAATTTTCGGACAGTATTCTTTAGATTAATCACAGCATCTAAACAAAATTCGGGGAAAACATACACTGTATTCACAGAGTAATCACTATTTAATTTCCATGTCCCAAAATGGTCGTTGTTTCTATAATCCGGGACGAAAACTTGTCCAGAAAACGATAAAAGGTCTTTGTATGAAAATCAAATTGTTGTCCCAACCTAAGATTTACATATTTTCTCCGAATCAAAGGCAATCTGAAGTTTACATGGGGATGAATAGAAAAAATAGTGGCATGACTTTTTTGGGACCAGCTCCTTGTAACTGCGTTCCAAAAAGGTCGCGAAAATGTCCCAAAATGGTCGGTTTCGTAGTAATATATATATATATATATATATATATATATATATATATATATATATATATATATATATATATATATATATATATATATATATATATATATATATCTGTGTGTGTGTGTGTGTGTGTGTGTGTGTGTGTATAGCAATACAGTAAACCTTCACTGACGAAAACCTGTTCTCCCCAGTTTAGACAACTCACACTTAGTACTACACTATAATTATTTCACACATAGCACCGTGTTGTTTACAGTCTTCATTTTATGTGAAGTTTTACATTTGACATTGATCAGTAAAGCACATTATTTTTCAATTACAGATGATCGAAATTGTCGTCACTATCGTCAACATGGTGAAACATCACTGTAGGAAAACGCCAATACCATCTAACGTTATTACTGTCAACCTTCAAAACATGTCATCACTGTCTTTTATTGTTTGCACTGTGTTGCAAATTGTATCATAATTGTAAATACATTGCTTAACCATATTACAGACGATTGTAAATTGGACTCATTCCACTTGTGGCTACTCCCGCTGTAGTTAAATTGGTCACAACAAATAGACCAGGCCTCAAGAAAATTCGAAGCCGTGATAAAATCGATAAAAGAGGAATTAGAAAGAGAAGTAGGTTTTAAAACCAAAGGAGCACTAATTATATGCAAAGTGCAATTGTATGAAGAAGGGGGAAAAGCGAGCAAATACTTTTAGATTGAGAACGGCGAAATTATAATAATAAAATTATTGGTCAGTTACAGTTGTCTAACGTGGTAGTGTCGACTGATAAAACTCAAATACTTGAGGAACAGATACTGTTTTATAAGAAACTGTACACAGCACAGGAAACCATAGGGGTAGAATTAAACCAAGAGATCCAAAAGCCTGAAAGTGTCACCAAACTTACAGAGGATGGGCAGGAAGTCTGTGACGGTCCCTTGACTGAAACTGAAATTAGTGCAGTAATCAAGACTTTTAAAAACAATAAAAGCCCAGGGACAGACGGATTGCCAATAGAATTTTACAAAGTATTTTGGAATGAAATTTGGACCTGTTAATGAATTGTATAAATTTTGCATTTGAGAATGAAAATGTATCAATACAACAACGTCAGGGACTTATTACTCTTTTACCCAAAAAGGATAAAGATCCACTAAATGTTAAAAATTGGAGACCAATTTCACCACTGAATATCGATTATAAGATAGTAACAAAATCTTTATCCCATAGGATGAGAAGAGTTCTGCATAAAATCATCCAACAAGACCAAACATGATTTCTACAAAATAGATATATAGGAGAGAACATATTGACAATGATTGACATTTTGGCTTATACAGATAATGAGGAGATCCCGGCCTTGCCGTGTACATCGACTTTGGAAAGGCATGTGACACAGTAGATTGGAAATTTTTCAATTTTGGCCCCAGCTTCAGGAAATTGATTGAAACGGTATATACTAATGTAAACAGTCAGACCCTTAATAATGGGTGGGCCGCACAACCGTTTACTCTATGTCGTGGCGTGCGCCAAGGTTGTCCACGCTCACCATATTCACTTTTATTGAGTGCAGACATTTCAGGTATAATTGTTCAAGAAAATGAAGAAAGCAATGGTGTTAAGGTGGGAGAGACAGACCACAAAATTAGCCAGTATGCAGATGATGCTTGTTTAGCGATAATGGCCAATAACGAAAGCCTTCAAGAAGTTATTATGGTATTTGATAAATTTGAAAAATATTCTGTGTTAAATGTTAACCATGACAAAACAAAAATTATGTCTATTGGAAGTTTGAAAAATTCTCAATTCGTGATAAAGACAACTAGAAAGGTAAAATGGACAAAAGGTGCTCTGAAGTTGCTAGCAATATTAAAATCCCCAAATACAAATAAACTGGCCTATTTAAATTATAATCCACTTTTACAAAAAATGTCAACTCAATTAAACATGTGTCACAGCGACATTTTTCATTATATGGTAAGGTGACTATTTTGATAACCTTTGCTTTGTCACAATCAAGTTATGTTATGACACTGGTGCCACGTCCTGGGTCACGAAATACCAAAGAGAGCTTTTTCAAACTAGTTGCATCTCAAATGTATATATTTTTGTGGAGTGGAGGCAAAGATAAAAAAGCGCAACACAGTTATTGACCCACATGATCAAGGGGGATTGAAAATATATATTGTTTCGCCAAGTCAAAGGTTTAAAATTGGGTTGAATAAAGAGACTTATAAGTAATGAAAGTAAAGGTGTATGGAAAATGTTTATACTTCATTTATTACCCGCTTTTGAAAATATATTGAAATATAACATAAATTTAAAAGATTTTTATAATGTGTTTAAAAGTTTAAAAAGTATTTTCTGGAAAGAAGTAATAAAACTGTGGTGCAGCATTAATTATCACGGACTTAATAAATGTGTAAATATTGTTCATTAATACCTATGGTTCAATTCATGGGTTAAAATCGCGGATAAACCGGTTTTTTTGGTAAATTGGAGTCAGGGAGGTATAAATACTGTACTTGATTTATTGGATGAAAATGGTCATTTCTTGTGTTTCGAAGCATTTTGTAATAAATATCCTGATGCGAGAACAAACTATTTAAAATATGAAGGTATAATCGCTGCAATTCCATGAAAATGGAAGAACATAATTCGGGAAGGTTGGACAGAAAACTTGGAAATATATGTATATTTAATTAATAAAGTAATGAAGGCAGAAAAATCTTCAAATTTTTTTTGTTCTATGCTGAGTTAACAGGTATTTATACCTCCCACTAACACGGTGCATAAATGGAATGAAGATTTAGGTATAAAGCATTCGAGATGAACACTGGGAATGTTGTTTTAGCCAAATTTATAAATGTGCTATATATGCTAAGCTACGGGCATTCCAGTATAGATTTTTACATCAGATAATATTTACAAATTAAAAATTATATTTATATGGAATTAAAGACAGTGCTTTGTGCTCCTTGTGTAATGACAAGGAAGAGACACAAATTCATTACTTCTAGGAATATTTATTATTCAACGGTTTGGGCATCAGATTTTGAAATGGATTAAAAAATAGTCATTATCTGACATAAGTTTTTTTCTTGAAGTGAAATTTTACTTGAAATGGAAACAGAAGGCTTGCGAGTCTGGCCTTTTATATTTTTAGTGGCAAAATATTACTTATATCTAGGTCATGAGAAAAAGTGGCCAACAGTGGAAAGTTTTTTAAAGAAAGTACAAGAATAAAATTCATTGAGTATAATATAGCAGTAAAAATGATAAAGGCAAGGAGCCTGAAAGAAAATGGAAATATTTTCTTTAGAAATGGAATGAATATCAATGGGAAAAAGTAGTTCTAAGACCAAATGTTTCATGAAAATGAATAGAAAATATTGATGTTTATTGTCTGTACCTCGCTATGAAATAAAAAAAAAACAAGTGGTCGCATCGGTGACTCCACAAAAGTATGTGTTTCATGTGGATTTTGAAATGTATATATATGCTCAGTACCTTTCAAACTACGATTAATATACTCATCATTTTGATACACTTCATATGTGTAAATGATAAACTCACCCCTATAGAATAGTGATCTACAGGTTTGATATTTCAAAAGCTGATTCGGTCGTCCATAATTTGAAATATTTTGTACACAGTCCCTTCAAAAGTAATAGAAGGAGAAACTTGTTGAACGTTTTAATATGACAATTTATGCATGACAATAGCTATCTGTTATCATTTGGACAAAGTTGATCTTTGTAGACAGATTATCATATTCATTGTGAAACAAATTGTTTAGTGCTGATCTGTTTCTGTTTCTTGTATGCTCTAAGTACACCAATAACATGTAAAAAGTTACAGTTCATTTTTACCACCCACTATAACTGCGGACATAAATACCCGATATCAACTTGTAGAGCCCTCGATTTTTTACCAACAATTATTTATTTCAGACAGAAACTGGAACACTCTAGTATTTCACAGTAAGTTGGGCATTTAGCGCCTAGCAGCAAACAATCTTTCACCCATTTGTTTCACCCACTACAATTGTGTAAATTCAAGAAAAATTCAATCATCAGACCACCTGGCATTTTATTAGCCCTCTTTTGAAACTTACTCTTCCATATATATCAATCTCATTTAGAAATCTCGCCCCCAGGGCAAGTGCATGGAGATTTTAACTCGCCCTGCATTGAATTTAATTTGTTTTATGCTACCAGACATGCAACTTGTGTAGCCCTGTATTTCTTCACCAACAATTTTTATTTATTTCAAACAAAGATTGGAGCACTCTATTATTTCACAGCTGCAATAAGTTGGGCTTTCAGGGCCAAACTGCCAGCAATTTGTCATCTATCATCGTCACCCACTACAATTGTGTATATTTTCAAGAAAAAAAAAGGAAAAATTAATCATCAGACGTTTACGGGGCTTTCATTACATTATCTGAAGGGTCTTAGGGCTTTAGAAGTCTTTTTAGCTGACTCATTCCTGCAGGTTAAATTCCTTTGTCGATTTTCTGGCACCAACAGCATCCTGCTGGTCCAGCGAAAGATGCTATTTTCTCTGGATTTGAACAGATTGTGGCCCATGATTTTTTCGACAGGAGTCTCCCATGTATAAATATTCATGTCATCGCACCTTCATGTCATTTTTCACGTTTGTTCACATTTAATACATTTCATCTCCTTGTGGACCTGGCGTTTTAGTGGCTAGATTTAAAGTTTTTTCCTGTTTAAAAGTTCTAACTGGCATTTATATAGTAAAACCGGGCAGACTGATCAGTAGATATTTGGCAGCCGTATTGTTAATTACTTTGTTTTTTCACTTAAAACGTTCTCGGTAAAATTTGAGCAGTAGAGCTATATAACTATAAAAGGCTTCACAAAGCGAGTTTGGCAAAAGTGTATTTGTCTATCTATTCCATTGTGCCATAGTATAATGCCAATCGGCAGAGTCACATGTTTACAGTCTTGTAACATATGAAAAGAAATTAATATAAGTGCACGTGTCCATCCATTTGGCACCAGATGCCATGATGTAAAAGGATTAAGAGACAACAAAGCTAGCTTGACAGAGAGGATATTATCGGGAGACAGAAGACCAACAGTCCCATATGGCCTGGGTTCTTCTATCTGCCAAAACAATCATCTCTGTCATTCTCAGCCATGTTTAAATACTTTTATGACATGGGTTTCATGAGATAATGACACATAAAAATATTCACACACCATTCCCAGACATCAACGGATTCATTTTCCATGCTGCCATGCAGTACATATTTACTCAGCGGGCATTTGCAGTATGTTTGGGCACAATGCATGTGCCTGTGTATTTATGGGCGGCTAAAGGTATGCAACCCAATCCTTTGCTTAACTGCATGATAACTCGAGGTTCATCCAACCTAGAGTTGACTCCGATGCGAGCCACGACCTCCGATATGCGATGTGTGGGGTGCTGTATATTTTCTGTTCGGAACGAGCGGGACTAGAACCTGCACCCCTTGGCACCAGTCGCCTAGCTGAAATGGGAAACGCATATAGCCACTCGACCAAATCCCCACTCTTTAAAATAAACAAATAAATATATCTGTGCATGAACTACATACACAACGTTTATAAAATTATGTTTTACTCAAAATCAATGATTTCAGGATTTACCTTGCCATACACTTTAAATGCATTAATCTTGCACTTATTGAATATCTCGAATCAACTCAAATGTGAGAAATGTCAGGTAGTGCGTGCATAGATATCTAACAGCTTTTTAAGTCTTTTTCCATCCTGTGGAAGACCCCATCTATATACACAACGTTTGTAAACTTTTGTGTTGCTAAATATCAATAATAATCATGATTAACCTTGACATCCATGTCAAATGCATTTATCTTGCATTTTGAATCTACTCAAACGTGAGAAACTTCGGGCAGTGGATGCATACATATCTAAAAACTTTTGCCATCTTTTTCCATTCTGTGGAAGATTCCACCTGATTTCGCATTCTGCACATAATACCGGATAATGATTCATAAACTGTGGTACCGAGCAGCAGCCGCCAACGTCAGAAATACAATAAAAAGGTTCCTGTTGCTTGGAACCACCGTCTCCTACTGTTTGCCTGTGACTCCAAACAGCCCCTGCTCACCCGAGGGGCAAGCAGGAGCACTGCCACTGTGCATCGCCGAATACCACTGCCTGTTACACATCGCCCCTAATCTGTCAAATGCAACTGACAACAGCCAAAAATATGCCTTCTGCTGTCGAAGGCATACACTGGTGATGTGATGATTATTAGATTTATCATGAACACTAAGACTAGAGAATCAGTATTCATCTAACACTTAATATGCACAACTGATTAATCTGAACACTTCTGACTCTGTACTGTCAAAACGGTACACATCAGGGAATGTGTTCTCCATAAAGAATCGCCCATTTGCAAATTAGAGTGCTCTGATTTCTTTGGATACATTACTTTTCACAATTCCAGGACTCGCCTGACAACATTTTTTGTCAGTGAGGGACTTCTCTGCTTCTTTTACTGCGGCATCAAGAATCTATGGACCGGAGGATGGAGAATCCATTATGCTGCAAGACACGAAGATCATTTGTACTACTATAAGTGCACTCGCCAGCTGGTCATTCTTATGATTTTGGTAAAAATGTTGCTGAAACCCGTAAATACCCCTGGGGACAGCGTCAGGATCTCAACCACCAAGGCGCAATCCAAGGTGCGGTCCAGAGTTAAGGGACATATCAGTGCATTAGGGGACAATTTAGACGATGTGAGCATGAAGGACGCACCAGATTGAGTAAGTCCATATCTGCAGGAACTTCTTGTACCAACATATCGGACCAGAACACATGTGAGGACAGACACGAAATTCCTACCACTCACAAAATAAAAACTAGGCCACAACAAGTAAATCAGCACGTGCTCTGGATGCAAGCGACGAGAACCCAAATACCCCTAGCCGCAGCTTTACCAACAACACGTGTGCTTGTATGGACAACAATTCCTGCCCTCTACACTTCTTTAACGTACCCCTGTGAATAAAAGAAAGATTGGTAGTAAGACATTTTCAATACCCCAAAAAGAGAGATTCTGTAATGCCAGTGAAGCAAAAATACAAGACGCTAGGGCAGGCAATGTCTAGTGATAGCACACCTGTCAAGGCAAAGAGAACTTCTAAGCTTGTGAAGCATTGGAAGGTCAATGAAAAAGGTGTGGCAAACAGGGGTGTAACAGTTTTTAAAAGTTACTCTTAGCAGAGCAGGGGTCTATGGGTGTGAGTGTTAAGAGCCTCACAGGGGAAATGCAAGCTACTGATAAAGATAAATTGTGTTTTAAAGGTGTAAATTAGACAGGATGCGCAAACGGGCATTGATGCAACACGATTTGGTTGTATTACCAATGTGTCAATCAGAAAGAGGGAGAAACTGGCACAATTTGGAATTGTCAAGCCTGCTGGTCAGTTCCTCAAACATTTTTTTTGATCCCACATCAAATGCAATAGAGCCTTAAAGAGGTCACCCAGGAGCTTATTGAAATTAAACAAACACAACAGGGTCTGAACAGCAACGCTTCCGACTTGCTCCCTATAGTAGTAACTAAAATAGCAAAGTGTCTGGAGCTGCGGCATGAAAACAATGTGCTTCTTGACGTCGCCGACTATGGGCACATGCTGAGTCTGAGAAAGGTTATTGGAACACGAAAAATAAAACTTATCATAGAATTCTTGCTACTCAGAAATGTGATGGATCTAAGTTGACAAAAACAATGGTCCACGCTTAGTCGATTGCCAAGTTCAATGACATACATGATGCACTGCTTAAGTTTTCAGATGACAACACATTTAGCAGTATATCGTTGGTAGTAGGCACAAATGACTGCAGTGGCTACAGATCTTGGATGTTCATAGAGTGTTACTGAAAGGAGCCAAAGTTCTTAGCAATGGAGCATGTGTCAGTGTATCCAGTGTTCACCCCAAGGTTATGCAGGAAACCAAGTACAAAATTAAAGTGCTGTTCTCATCAACGCTCAAAACTAAGAATTGAAAAAAAAAGTTCCATCACATCAAAAATTAATGGGGGCATATACAATTTTCTTACCCTCCAAGACATCACAGCAACATGTATGCACTTCTCCACTTGTCTTTAGTACTGTCAGGCATGCATAAGTAGATTTCCCGAGGTAAGTATTACTGCTGTGCATTGGCTTGACTTGGAACAGAAATGCACAATGTCCAGCTACTTCTGGCAAGGAATGGTACTGTACACTTTGCACATGTCCACCATCAGGCAGTATATATTATTCGAGGCGTTTGAATGAATTTAGTGACTCGTAATCATAACTTTCTGTGTCTATCAAATACCTGTAAAGATTTAGGAATGTAAACTTATGAATGTCTTTCCGATTTATGGTGAAGCCACTCCTGAGTTGATCAGGCCTTGGTATGGTTTCTCTGCCTGGAAGGCTCAGTTTATTTTGTATATAATTCTCAATGTTTCTACAGAGTCCTGCAGCATATGTGCTATCTCATCTGCCGTTTCAGCCAAGTTAACTAGTCCATTTTTCCTTTTGCCATGAGTCTAGATATCTCTTAGTTTTAAGTAAGAAGTTAGCTCGGTCACAGTCATTTTCTCGAATGATCACTCAGCAATCCTGGTGTTGTCAAGGTCAGTCGGTGCATAATCATTTACTGGCCGTCTTCTTTTTTCCCTGGCATACTTTACTGAAAATAAAAGAAGAGATGTGAATTGATAAGGTAATATACGAAGGCTACACCCACCATTAGTCAATAAAGTTTATCATGTAAATCAACAAGGTAAAGGAAGAAAAATAGTAAACATGACGACTGGCTTGATTTGCGTGTAAACATTACAGTACTCTTGCCGATTGATTCGTATCCTCTAAACAGTGAAAACTCCCCAAAAAAACTTTAATAGCAAGTGCTTTGAGCAAAATTCAAAACTACATGCACAGTTTTCGAGATACATTTCGGCTTCATCTATCATCAACTGGTGAGTTGTAGCTTCTTTAATCCCGTAAACAGGTACACATTTTTACACTCAGACTTGCTGTATTCAATCACCAGAACATCAATGTGTATTTACCTTAACACTCAGTTTACCAAATGACTTGGACGATCGACATTTTTCGACTTATAAATAAAACCGTAGTCCATAGTTTCGCTTCTACACCATGCAAAATGGATGCAATCAAGCTTGGCTGACCCGCCGTGAAATACCTAGATGTAATGCAGTTCAGAGCACACCGCGTGGAAGCCACTGAAACTAGTGGATCTTGTCGTTCGTTTGTTGAGGCAATAAAGTATCGTAGCCTGTCAGGCCAGTCTCCACATATGTAATCGTCGTCACCACAGAGTGGCGTAAGCAAAACCGCAGTCAGGTTTGTAATAGATACTCCATTGCATATTGCCACATGCAGAATTATAGCATAACCAAACAATGTGAATTGAAACATCTACTAAAAGAAAACTTTACGATCTATGCTATGGGGAGACATTTTTACAAGAAAGTGCTGCCTTGAATACATTACACCTAAAGTATATTTGGGTAAGTAAACCCTGAGTAGACAAAAAGCAAAAAAGTATGGTGGAGGTCTGGATATTCCTCTGAACAAATAAAATTGCCTCGATTTTCAATGATGAAGTCTCAATTTAAAGACCAGATGACTTTGAAAGGCTATGGATAAGTGTGAAGCAGAAAAACAGTTAATCTACATTTTTCGAATACTTCTCAAATGATGGTGCAGACAAAGGTAAAAGTGAATGCCTAACAAATGAACTAATTCCAACATCTTTTTGTTGAAAGCAACATGGTTCAATCATGTTTAGTTTTGTGACTTCAATGGCAGTCTACCGTGCTTCATGTCTCAAAACAAAATGTTTTGAAGGAATTCAGTTAAAATTTCTTGTGGAAGTAACAAGGACCGACATCTTGATATGTTGAAATTAATGTTCCGGAAAATCCATGGGAGAGAGGTCTGCTTAAATCTTGTATCGACTATGCCATCTTCACTTTGGACTTCTAAGAAACTGTCATGGGCATTACTCCATACCCTCTTATTAGACAGTATCATTTCCATATCCAAACCGTCGTCCCAACGAAACAAATCCAAGTCAATTCCGACCAAAGGCAATGTTCCTCGGTATGTATAGCTGAAACACATAAATTTATAGTTTGAATTTACCCACAAGAGACCAAAACGTAAGTGCAAAGGTCCATAGGGTCGAAAAAGCCATATCTAGTTTTAACATGACAGAATGCAAAAAGTTTTGTTTGAAATTATAGGCCTATTTCAGTAAATTGGCTTGAACAGGTGCATCATTCATGCACAACAGTACCATACTATTTATGAAAAGGGACCAAAATTTGCAGTTTATGGTTTCCTGTTGCAAGGCACAATGGTTATAATAAAAGAGGACACTGCATACATGCTAAATCTAAATTTGATCCAAGACATACCAAGATGCACCTTTAATTATGTTGGTACTGCTGCTAGAACGTGGCAGTTGTGATTTGCAAATCACTGTTTTAATTCCCAAGTAGCCAGCAGCCTCATCGGGGAAATATGTCTGGCACGATATGTTAAATTGACCAGGTGTCCAGTTTAGGTAATCTCATCAGTAGTGATGAATTTGAAGATGGAGAAAAAATGCAATGGGACAGACAAGCAGGATCTGAGACACCAAGAGTTTCAGATGAGAGGGATAACGATTGTTTGATGCAGTTTTTCAAAGACATTCCAGAAATTTGCCAACATTCTTGGCATCCTTGCAACATCTGGACAGACAGTAAAAGACTGCTCTCAACTAAGTTTAAGTCATACTGTGCTGCATCTTGCATTCCTCTTGTTTCTACACACAGGGTCCATTTAATGCAGTGGTGTCAGCAACTGAAGAGACAAGGAATGAGTGGAAGAGTGTGTGTGTGTGGGGGGGGGGGGGGGGCGGGTCCCAGGACGCTCATACTGGGAGTTATTTGCCGTGGTACAATAGACGGCGAATAAGAACATTTTGAATAAAGGGTGTCAATTTGGAAAACGCCGTTACCCCGAAAGCATGCAGAATCCGCCACATAGCAACAAAAAAGTGTTGTCATTACACGCATTTAATCTGTATCATATATGCAATAGAACACTTGCGGGATGTGCTGGGTCGACTGATTACAAACCAGTACAATGATATCCTGCCACACTTGACCAAGTGGCACAAGGTATTACGAAGCACAGAACCGCATTCCCTACATGCCCTCCCAAACCAGACTAAGCTCTATGTTTCCTCTTACACTTACCTCATTCTGCCCATACGTCTATCGTGTATGTACTGCTAGTTAGCTTATTAAAATTACAAGTGGAAGTGTCCACCTGAGTGATACACTAATACGAACTTTTCAAAAATCCAGTTGCCGATTTTTGCCACCAGGATCACACAATGATACTTCAAAGTACTTTGGGTGAGGTACAAACGCAACAAAATGGGTCATCACACAAATGCATATAGTGAGTTGAATAGAGAAGCATGACACCCTGAGGATATATGCTCGAACCTGTTATATTTTACCACCACCCTTCATGTGCAAAGTTCAAAATCCATGGCTGTTGGTTTTTACTTTCCATAAGGCACATCATATCTATCAAATCGGTCACATGACCGTCACACTGTGGTAACCAGAGTCGATAACTGATGTGAAAAGGTCTAGTTTAGGAAGTAGATAATTATTGTCTAGGCTTATATTCAATACTCCCCAGCATACCTCTAATAGTTACATGGCAAGTTGACAACTAAAAATGACCATTGATTTATTGGGTTTATATTACAAAGATTAGTGCTGTTCATACAGAAAGAGAGCAGACGGCACGGGGAGAAGACTACAGGGAATATGAACTGGACAACAAAACAAGTCTCTACCTAGCAGGCCTACATCTAAAATAAAGCAACATATAATTTGCCATTATTTCGGATTTTTTGCATTCTGTATACACTTTAAATTGGATTCAAAACACAAATCCAGAAAAAAGCGCTATGCTTAAATGCGCAACACTAATAAGCAAAGTCTGTCTCATGGGTTCATGAGAATGTCCACAATGCAACAGCGTTCAACGTGAACTGAGTGGGCTCTGTCGGATTATGACGTACTCAATGAAAACTTGTCACATTTTCCTATGAAACAAAAATTATACTTGTGACAGCATAGGGGTCATTTTACGTCAGTAGGATGTCTATCCGCCATGATTATCAACACAGCGCTAGCGGCACTTCTGCTGTATGGCATGTAGTCAAAACAAATGAAGTCATCAATATGAAATGTTTGCCTGCACGATTACGTTATATGCCTAGTTAAGCTAGCCAAGAAGTAAACAACTATTGGATCTTTAAAAATTATTTACTCAATTATTGGTTTGAAAGATGCATGAAGTCAGATAAACTGTACCGTTGTTTATCTTTTATGTTGTATTAACATATATACAATCAAAATATATATAAATCTACAACTGCAAGGAAAACTATTTTTATCAGTTAAAAGACATGTCTCTTCCTTTCTCCTATTTACACCTCAATGACGTAACTCTCAGCTGCAAGTGATTATATTTTTTTATGAAAGAGCCTGACACAATTTTGCGAGGTACACTTGACTTCAGAATTTGATTTTTTTTAGGAAAATATCCCGTGAATAAGTCTTTGGTATTTTTACACTTTGCCTATTTGTGCTACTAGCCACAACTGGGCCAAAATGCCTATGTCATTACCCTGATTTCGGAAATAATCTGTACGGATATTCTCGATGGCAGTCATTCAAAACCATAAAAAATGCTAATGTGATAAAATTAAAGTGAAAAGTATAGGAAGCACACAGATTTTTTATACGCTTGAGTGCATTCTGTTATTATGAAAGACACACTGGGTAGCGTAGAGTATAAGAGGTGTCTGATGGCTGGAACCTGCAAAAACTAGTGGCTCTAAGAGACCCACGTTTGCACTCTTGGTGATGCCCTATTGTCCAGTATCGAGTAATGAAGCCTCAGGGATATGGACGTGAACAGTCAACCACAACCAGGTCTCAAAGGTACGTGCCGACCATGACCTGAGGCGCCGTCGTCACGTACACATAGCTATGAATGATGCTTGTATTTGGAGAGTAATTTGGGCAATTATCCGTCCACTATGAAAATTCACTTTCTAGGAAATCTCAATGACCTGTGATGTGTGAGCAGAAATGTAAGTATGGCACATAGAACTGGGGCCACCGTTTATACTTGTTCGGTTGTTTTCCTTTCTTATGTTTATGTATACATTTTCCAATTATAAAATTTCATGATATTATATGGAAAATCGTTATACACTTTTGAAAATGCATGGAAGGGCACCGTTTTTCTTCAATATTAGAATGCCATATCATGTAATCTTCATTCTAAGTACCACTGATCTGGTCGTTTCTTAGAAGGTTCAAACAACCTTTTCGTCCAGTTTGTACGTTTGTACTTCAGAATCTGCGCACATTCATTACATTTCCTTCTCTTCAATTTTTACAATTTGCACTTGTGTTCAGGTTTTGTGACTTGAATTTAGATAAGCTGTGAAAGGATTGAGAAGCAAAACGAAGGAAAGAAAATGCGTGTATGTTGTGTTGACTTCGCACCCCTAAGGGGGTAAAATGTGCAACTTTAGAAATTGTTAGCAAATATTGGAAACGTTGGAGACTGTCACCATAAGATTTAGCTACTAGACCTTATATGTCTTGATTTAGCTTGCCATATATAAACTAAGTGGCGTGTCTGACAACAAGTTTAGTAAAGCAACACAGGCTGCAAATTTTACGGCTAAGTAACAAGTTTACTATGTGTAATGGTGCACTTTGTCGTATTCAGAAACTTTGCTACAGCAAGAGAGTTTGTTTGTCTTGAACATAATATATATATATATATATATATATATATATATATGTATATATATATATATATGTATATATATATATATATATATATATATATATATATATATATATATATATATTAAGGGATAAAAGTGTGACCCTTTATGTGTGGAAATACTCTGATGGAAATAATGGATGTCTCTTTATTACCTTTTTATGAAAGCTGTAACGTAAATGTCCTTTCGCTCTCTACATGTCGAGCACTGTAGCAATAAGACTTTTGTCACGAGAATGAGTAATTTTGCACCAAAAAAAGTAGTAGACTGCAGGTACTTAATTTCATCTTGGAGAACAATTACGCAGTGGCCCAGTCATCGCAACTCAGACAGGCCTAACAGACGCATAAATGAATCCCAATATTTCTACGACGTAGAGTTGGGTCTGCCACACAAAATAGTTTGTGCTTTAACAAACTATTTGATATTACATTATTTGGACGCATAATGGTATGAGAGTAAACCCTGTTCCATCGTTGCTTTTGCTGTCAAGGGGCAGTTTTTTCCAATAAAATTCTTCTTTTTCTTCTTCTTCTTCTTCTTCTTCTTCTTCTTCTTCTTCTTCTTCTTCTTCTTCTTCTTCTTCTTCTTCTTCTTCTTCTTTTTCTTCTTCTTCTTCTTCTTCTTCTTCTTCTTCCTCTTCTTTTGATTACTATTGGAGACTGGCTGCCCATGTCAATTGTCAAGATAACGCATGAATATAATGATTGAAATCAAATTAAGGTATACTTCTCGTTTTTTATATGTCAACATTAGTATAAGTATGGACACATTTGTTCTACATGGATTGTGAAAGAAGTCAAGCATTGACTTATGAGTCACTCTCCATGGCACAGATGTTGACGTATACTTCCTACCTTGCCTGGTGGAGGAAACCGAAGAACTCGGAGAAAACCACCGTGCACGGTTAAAGTGGTAGGAACTTTTTCCACATGCTGCCCAGGACGAGAATCGAACCCGGGTCACAGAGGTGAAAGGCGAGCGTCTTACCGCTCAGCCTACCGTGCACCCTAACATAACCCCAATTTGAGAAAAGGTCTGAACAAATTTCGGTCAAAATTTACCGTTTCGATCAAATGGCCTAATGCAAAGATATTGCTCATTTAAACCAAGGATCCTGTCACAAAAACTGGAAAACTTTCGGTTTAGTTGGTGTACTTGCTGTCAGGGATTTTTTTAGCAACAAAACTGTCCATTCAACAAAACTGCAATATTATTTTGTTTATATGTCACAGATACAATACGATAAAGCATTTATTAGGATACACAGAAAATTCTTCTAATAGCAATCCAATTTAGACGTTAACATAAAAAATACAACCCTCCCCCCCCAAAAAAAATAAACAACAAAAACAAAAAGAAAAATAGAAATGGTGTAATATTATTGCTGAAATGGCCTTCTGTGTTTATAATTGCCATTTTGAGTATTAATGACATTTTGGACATTCAAAATTTAGACGCACGTGCATCATCGGCTAGCGGGTTTTTCTCTTTCCGTGCTGCACTCCTTATTTAATTTCTGATGTCTTAGTTCTAAACTGCACAAATTTTATATTTCTTCTCCTGTTTCTAGTTGTCATATTTGAAATCAGCTTATATGTATTGTGCACAAAAATAGCTCACCCAACCATGCGTATACTTACATGTATATATATAATATATATATATATATATATATATATATATATATATATATATATATATATATATATATATATATATATATATATATATACATACATACATTGTTTCTTGGCTTTGCCGGATCACACTTGAGGCCTCCAAAGAACCACCTTCTGTGCAAGATTCAAGATTTTTAAGTAAAAGTAGTGCCAAATGCGGGAACTGTTTTAACGAGTTACTAGGATGTGCAGTTATCCGGCAGACTTTATGTTCTTTTAACTGGGGAACGTTTCGTAGCGATAATCATATTGAGCCTAGATCCTTCAAGGAAGCTTCGCGTTAACTACTTTCTCGAGGGAACCAATTGCGTTGATGCAGGGGATGTTTTGTTTTGACAGTAAATCATGTTTTTAACCAGAATATTTGGTGAGGGCAAGATTGAGCAGTAAACATGATGCAACAATGCTTAGTATATGGACATTCCTTATTGATCAATTCTTTCATTCCTCTATTTCAGTCATTTGTTTCATTGATTTGTCCATTCAATCACACTTTAAAGTCTAGGTTTTTTTGATATTTACATATCAAATACTAAACATTGAAGTCGTGTTTATTTTTCTTTATGATACAAAAGATTGTTATTTCTACAAGCCAAAATGATTATTGAAAATCGAAAAATTAATATTTAAACCCTTGTTTTGTATTTTAATGAAACAGTACGTTTTAACATTGCCATGGGTTAACAGAAACTGTTTTTAAGGAAAATAACGTAACAATTCTAATATGTTTCACATACAGTCTAATAAACTATTTAAAGTTTGTCCAAAATTACAGTTTTTTTAACATGCTTACGCTTATTTATAGCAAAGTACTGTACCAGATACCTTTTGCGACATGCAAACCCTTATAAAATACTTCCTCGTTGGCATGATAACGGGAAAGGGGTCCATGCTATATGCTGACTCCAAGACCCCTATGGAGCTTTGATCGTGTTTAGGAATGCTGAGTAAGTGACACAATCATTGATGGTTGTGTCAGATCTAGCAGGGAAATCAACATAAAAATGCAACTTTAAAGAATAAATTTAGCAAACCTACAACGAGAATGCTAATCAAAGCAGATGCATGTACATAAAACATATTTGAGCTAGAAAACAAAGAAATGCAATAGCGATGTGTGAGGGTCTTAAATATTTGCAGAGAATTTTTAGTCCTCCTTGGAAATGGAGAGGCAAGTCCAGATGAGACCACAAAAGCCAGATGGTGTTGACCGTTGTACAACCTTAATTTTTTTTTGTTTTTTTTTTGTTTTTTTTTTTTTTGTTTTTTTTTTTTTTTTGTTTTTTTTTGTTTTTGTTTTTTGTTTTTTGTTTTTTTTGGTCACTTCATTACAACTTCCACACAATATTATTGGTCCGGGCCTGAACGAGCAATACTGAAACTCTGTAAGCATAAAACTGGAAATTTTATGGAAGATAAACCTCATCCGCTGTTACAGATTTCTTAACACACATGGGCCCCCCCTAGTGCCAAACTGTCCGGTTACTCTCTAGTGCTAAAGGTAGGAAAACCAAAAAATATTCACTTCCGGGAACCAAGAACACTTAGCATGCACATGCAAATGTGCTTCAATATGCATCAAAATTAACTTGAATTTTCACCAAAGATGTAATAAATGACTGATAATTGATAAATTTATAGATATCAAGGTTAGAAAGAGGTTGAAAGAAAATACCAACATGTACCTCCAACACAAGACAGTGCTGGACAATTTAGCATTGGGGGGACGCATGTGTGTAATTAAGTAGGCCTATGTCTCAAACATCATTGCCAGTTTACAGGACACTAAAACAGGTCATACATGATGATGTAACAGTTGTGCATTATATTTTTCTCTTAATTGCCTAGAGATAATAGTCTGCCTATCTTGTCACTTTTAAACTGAGTTATATTTCATGTTTAAGAGCAACGTCAGCAAAATGTAAAGTTCTCTTCTTCCCTTATTGCTCGCACGCCCGGGACTAATGTCCTCTACCACAGACTAGCAGAAAACCCAGTAAAGTCCCAGTATGACCAACCTAATTTGAGTCGAAACGGACTATGCATGCTCAACCTTAATTGGGTGAGATTTGGGTGAATCGACTGAAAGATTTACATATTTGGTATGTGAGCAGGTTTGACACGTCTTGTGTAAACCATGGGAAGACCTGGGCTCAATCGTAATGGTATTCATAGAAACTTTGCTCATCTGTGCAGGGAATCTAAACAGGTTGGCAGAGTGAATTGAAGTTGTTACTGAACTGCAGATTCCCCCATGAAGTTCCGAAAATATAAAGGATACTTAAACTCTGTGCTGCCCTCATCCCCGTGGCAGGAAATTGAACGAATAGTATCAACTCCATGAATATGTGAGTTGGAGTGTCTGCACGAGACTCAAACATAATTTGTAAAAACATCATAAGACTTAAGTGTAATAAGCAAACTACACGATCATGCATTTCTGTCAACTCTATAAAATATATGTCATGTACGTATGTTTATGTATATATGTATATGTGTGTCGAGAAAAAACTTACCATGTCTTGTCAGTTTTATATATTACTACATCTCTGTGTGTATTTGTTGTTTTCAGACATTATTTTTTATTATCATCAACAGAATTGTTTTCTTCCAGATGTGCCAAAATGACGTCAAAAGGTTCATGAGCAAGAGCTCTGTTGTTTATTTACTGTGCTTATTGGTGCTGGTCCAGTCAGTGCCGACAAACCATAATGGAAGGGGCCACCTAATTACGTCATCGAAGACACGTGACCCTGGTGGAAAGCCCGTCCACGCTCCTGGCAGTGACATCTCTGTCTCACTACGAACCAAAGACCTGTTGGGAAAACCCTCTACGCAAGTCATTATACCCATTTTGGGAATAGGAGCTTTTACAGTTTTGGCAATTTTAGCAACGCCTTTCCTGCTCCTCGCTTTAATACCTGTTATGATTGTTAGTCTTTTTGCATTCACGGCTTTGCTGGTGTTGGTCAGTTCGCTGCTTGTACCGTCTGCTCTCTTATGGCTATGGTTTAACAAAGCCACTGTCATTGCTTTTATATTAGGTACCTGACTAAGAGCTTGAGCAATATAATCACAAATGCAGAGAGTTACAACTTGCGTTTTATCGGATTTGATCTGACATGGCACTCTGCATAAAATGTAACGGTACTCCTCTCAGCCCCCACCAATATTGCGATTAATTTGCATATGAATGGCCAAAAGTGCAACCTATATGTGATTCACTCACTGCTCATCACAGACGTTTTCATTGATGTTCTGGCATTCATTCAGTTTTCACAAGTCGACACATAGCTGCGTGTGAGAAGATTATACATTCTTACGACACGAAATTACTAATGTCAAATATAATCAAGGTGAAAGATACCTACACATTAAATATTCAACATGTCACGAACCCAGCAAAAGATTTTTTTTCTTCGTTGTACAATACTGGACTCTACATGATTCTCAGCAACAATTACTGTTAAGACAATACATTTAAATCCACGCATCGTAAGTGGTCTTTTGGAGCTGCTAACATGTTAGGAGTGATTGACAAAAATATTGGGATGATAAACCCTTCATATTTGCAAATATCAGCATAATCTTTCTGTTGATTAATAAAGCATTGGCACTTACTGCAAACGGAATAGCATCAGACAGACACAGCTTAACCTCCCAGCCACCTACGTCCCAACCCCGTCCGACCCAAGCAGCCAGAGGTGAAATGTTGTTTCTTTCAATGAGTTCCCATTGCTTTCTGTGTTTACAGCCGCACCCAAGTGAATGAAGTGTGTAGGTGCACCATGTGGGGAACCGTACTCTAGGTCACGAGCTTTCTTTGAGCCCCAAAGAAAAAAGTCTTGACTCGGTCTTAATTTAAAGGGATTGAATTAATAATGGCTCATGCATTTCTTGTCTGGTGTAGAGATTCATGGCCAGCATATTTCTTCATTTAACGCTTGACATGTAGCTTGTTCTACAACAACACACTTCGACTTCTATATGATAATTTAAGATATGGGCGCATGAGAGGTAACATATCAATGTACTGTTGTGGAGATGGCAAGCAGACTAAAAGAATAGTTTTTTTGTTTCTTTAGAGGAGAACCGTTGATACCCAGTTAAAAAGTGTGATACAATGGTATAAACATGATGTTGAGTTTGTATGCAGTAGTGCATTTACACCAATAATGTGTAAACAATGACTGTTTCTCAAAGCCATATTATGTCAATTGAAGTTTGATGGCCCACAAGAGGTCTGCATAAAAGCCGGTCACATTGAAGATGAGACATGACATAAATTCCATTTCCCTGGCTATTTTAGACATGTTTCAAATTACAATATACATGTACTGTAACTGTAATTGAGCATAAAAAGATTACGTCGACACATTTATAACTATAATCTTTATTTTATACACCAATGCCTTCTCGACATAACTTATTATTTTTACTGAATGTTGGTCATTTTTTCTTTTACATTTGTGACAAAGTGTCGTCGTATGGATATTAACCAACGCATGCAATATCTAATAAATGTACAGCCAAAGGCGAGGGAAAACGTAGTATTAAAATTCATTATGAAATAAAAAATGTTAAACAATTCCATCACATACATCTAATCAAGCATATTGTTGTTCCTTTTTCTTCAGCTTTTTTTTTAGTTGTATATCTGTGAAATGACAAACAAAACAGACAAAAATTTTAAAAGGGCACCGCTATGCAAATTATTTCAGCAAAAAAACTAAAGGAAAAGAAAGTTGGAAGGCTATACACTTTCACGAATAAAATAATCACAGTTTCCTGCACTGCGATATGTGGAACCAAACAGGAAGGCTACCTAAGTATAGGACATTGAACTGTGATATTTGGAACCACTGAGTAACAGACCCAAAAGTCCTTGGCAGGATTGACTGGTTGTCTTTAAAACGAATTTGTGAATAACGACATCTCTCTAGCCTAATTGATCCAAGTTACACTCAGGAGGACAAATGAACATCAGAAAGCTCTGTACTGTCTACTCCAGTCAATTGCTAAGATGTTTGACGACCACGTAAAAGCCTGTGAAACAAGTATAATGTTTTGTAAAACAGAGAGTAGATTTTTTTCATTGGCATCTTTAATGTAGCAGAGCTAAATTGGCGCCTGTAGAAGAGTTCCATTTTAAATGCACTGAAGTGACTTTATTTCTATATCTATAATTATAAATCTGCATATTTTCTGTTTTGTACAGCTTAGTAGTTTTCTCTCGCATGAACAGAAAGTTTGTTATGGTCAAACATAAGCGGTGCTTTTGTGAAGGGGTCACCTTTAGACCTTGCGGCACGATTTCTCGAAACATATAACGGATGCAAGCTTGAAAATGTGCTGAATTATACCTTAAATCATAATTTAGGAAGTTGAGTTTTTATCTTTCTTTAAACATAAAAGATTTAATTTTATGAGCATTTAAATGGTTTTGGCAGCCTTGGACAACTTCATTTTCGAAGCTCCAAAAGCAATATAAAAAATAGAATATCTAAAAACTGAGAAATGACTTCCCAAGTTATATTCTTTATCTTCCAAATCCCACTGAGTTTGAAGCAATTGATAACATACTTTTTGAGCTAGGCTATCACAAAATTTAAGATGTCATGTAAAATGTTTTTCCGAGAAATCGGCAGTAAAAGTTGAAACAAAAGATTTGCAAGAGTAACAGGTCATTACATGAAATCTACTGGCTCTCTACAGTATTATCATGCAAAGAGCTTGCCATTGGGTGTGTTGTCACAGTGAAAAAAACAGAAGATGAAGATTTTTGATGTTATCTTACATAAACTTGAGCCAGTATGTGGTTTCAGCTTGTTTGTTTTACATGTGAAGGACTGAATGCACTTTTGTTCGTGAGTATGACTGCAGGTTATATTCCTCAATAAACGGTACCTAACTAGACCAATTAATGTGTGCAAAATGGAAAATTATGCCTCAATGCACATACCCTGCTGGTGCTTAGGTGGATTAGCATGTCTAAATAAACACTGACACCTGACTTGACTTTTGACAGATGCTTACAGTGATGAGTACAATTTTAAGCTTAATTTTGTAACAAAAATATAAAGGCTAAGAAGCCACCTGGTATGATGGATGATCATCCGTAACTTTTACCAAAAATGACAAAAAGTCAATTTTGATGGGATGTGATTTTGATAGCATATTGACCTATGGCTCTGCTGCCTTAACTATACCTGTCCACCGCTCGAACTCTCACAAGAATTAACTAGTTGTCAAACGCCCCTATCGTTACAGTCGGAAGGGGAAGCATGAAGTATATATATATATATATATATATATATATATATATATATATATATATATATATATATATATATATATATATATATATATATATATATATACCGCGAGATCATTTCACGAATTAATGGTAGAGGGAAGAAATGATTCGCCGAGGCGTTTGGTGGTAAACCAAAACTGGCATAATTCCGGTCGATTTCTAAATAGTCGCCCAGTAACAAATACAACATCGCCGGGAGAGATCGTGTAGATATTGCGGACTGAGCGTGTTATACATTTTGAAGAAAAGCGCAAGTTAAAGTTTTTCCTCCGGTTAGACAAAGTTTTACGTCCATGTTCTTCAAGACGCAAGGCACGCGAATGGTGTCTAGATGCACCAACGCAGAGCCTGTCTGCCTCATACTGTACAACTTTTATACATAATGACATTTTTAATTTCTGTGCAATTGTCAAACAGGACAAACCCACATTCGAGGATAGCACAGATCATAGTACTTGGTATACAACCTGATGAAAGTTTGGTGGGAGAGTTTGTCGTGAGGGGTTTTATTGACAATCTGTGATAAATTCTGACGTTATGGCAGACTACTTGACAGTGTTACTTCGAGATGACTGTATTGAGTAACCTCAGGTATCGGTGTATTTCCAATGAGTAGGAATGGACGAACTGACTTGTCTTTTGAATGAGATAACTTTCGACGTGGATTTGATTGCGCTCAAATTCATCCGCCAAAGCTTCCTCCAAAGATGGAGTTGTGCAAGATTAGTATTGACTCATTCAGGTCATGGAAAATTTCAAGAATACTGGTGTCATCTGCAAATGAACGGATGTCACAGGTAATCTCTACAGTGATGCCGCTTATTATAACAAGGAAAAGTAGGGGACCAAGGATGGAGCCTTGAAGCACTCCAGCCTCTACGGGGAACTATGAGGAGCTCTGACCTCCAGTTGTATCACATTGTAGATGATTTGAGAGGTACCTTTTTATAAATTGTAACACATAATCTTTGAAACCCAATTATGTCCGTTTGAAGAGTAAACCAGTGTGCCATGCTTTACTGAGGGCATTGAATATGTCCAGAAAAAATACGTGCCTCGTCGCCCAGCGCAAATCCACAGTAAATAGCGTGGATTATACTAACAAGCTGATTTATAGTAGGACCGCGTTCCCTAAATACAGGTTTTTTTAGCAGAACGTACTATGCTGTTAGAAGATAAGTACCCGTAAAGGCTGTCACACATTAAACGCTCAAAGGCGTTTGAGACATTACATAGGAGAGAAATTAGCCTATGATTTTCCTTTGACCGTAGATTATTTTTTAAAGACGGGCGCACAATAGACCTCTCCCAAGGATTAGGGAAATATGAGTTGGATAAACATCGATGTATTAGATCAGGAGGTCAAAACTTTGAAGAGAAGCGTTGATTTTGGCACGTATTGGCTTGTTTTACTTACACTTACAGAGCACCTGTTGCCAAGCAACCTTCTTATACCTTGACGTACACATTTGAACCCCCAGATATCAGTAGCTACCATACTAGGCCAGTGTTCTGCCCAGCAAGCTTGCTACACTCTGAACTGAGCTTTTTGCCACCAGCAAACCCCATATACCAGATCCATTTTTGTGGGTTGTGAAGTTTCAAATGGCCCTGATTAACACAATTTTCAAAATATTCTCTCTTCTTTGAGAAAAACTCGCCTTCACATATGGACCTATAATTGTACCAAGTTTGTAGTTTCTAATTGTAATAGTTAGTGTACGAAAAACTTGTCTTGAGAAAATTGCTGGGAAAGAAAGAAAGAAGATTGAAAGAAACAAAGAAAGAAAGAAAGAAGAAAAAGAACAAAAGACAAAGAAAGAAGGAAAGAAAGAAAAAAAGAAACTAAACAAAAACAGAATGTCTGTGTTGGCCTAAAGACATGATAAAATAAATGGGCCTGTGTTGTTAGACAATGCCATGCACCGCTGTACTCAGTGTTGACAACACTGCCATTTCCCCCAGCATTTATTACCTGAAGAGAGGCCAAATGGAATGCTTCTTCTCTGTTTCGTTGCCAACGTCGAAAAAAGTCGATGATTTCAGAATTCTCATAACGATAAGAAATTCGTAATCTTTGTAAAGCGACCTTTTACCCAAGTATCCGCATGTCTCCAGTCGGAGAGATCATAAGATTGGTTCAAGTCAACAGCTTTCCTTGGCGTACGTTTTGGGCACAATGCTCCCAAAGTGCGCCGACGAAAAACTGTGGAATGAGGCTAAACTTGGCACCAAAAGAGTTAAAAGGATCCCTTATCTCAATGTCTCATTCTTTTATATCAGTACCCCAACCCACCCTATCTTTTTTGATAAACCAGTGTCCTTCAGAAGTACTTGTGGCATTAACTCACTCGTAAAACAAGGCTCGATGAAACGCATGGTTTCTGACACTTAGTTATTTATTTCTCTAGAAGTGGCGGGTGCTTATTTTTCATATTTGTTGTTTCAAGTTGGAAATCATATATTTTGAAGGAATGATTTGTTGCTGACTAAGCCTGAAACTTGACTACTTGACGAATTACATGATTTATAATCAACTATGGCTGTAAAGCCGGCACTGAAAATACCCAAATACCCCAACAAATGAAAAAGGAAAATTCTATTAGTAGTAGTAGTAGTAGTAGTAGTAGTAGTAGTAGTAGTAGTAGTAGTAGTAGTATCATCATCATCATTATTGCACCAAATATTGCAGAAAGAATACATTGAAATAGGGACATAAGATTACACACATAAATGAAACAATACCATCAGAATAGTCAGGAAGCCAAGGCTGATTTTTTGGAGGAACCTTGACTGGACGGATTTATTTTTTTTCTCACTTGATTCTGCATCTTAAGATGTCCTACAAACATAAACTGGCGGGTAAATTGGCTTTACCCTTGAGCATTTTCAAAAATTCAAGATGGCGGCCAATATGGCTGCCAAATGTATATTTTAGCAAAGCAACACTTTTTTCAGTAAGCCTGTTTACCATTTTGTTGACATTTGGGTCGTTTTATGGGTTTGTGATGATGCCTGACTCAAATGAAATACTTGTGAGACTATCAAGGTCAAGGTCATATGGTAAGGGCAAAGGTATTTCTGGCCCAGAAAATGCCGTTAGCTTGCAAGATGGCAAATAACAACACACCATTCATGAATAAAAGTACAAGATGTTCGTTTATATTTTGTGCTGCGTGTGACAAGAACATTTTGCACACAATGATGGATGAAATGTTGGTAATAACAAATAATCAAGGTCCATTCAGAGATCAAGACTACTGGTAGGTTAAAGTCAGGAAGCCGCGGCTGATTTTTTTGGAGGAACCTTGACTTGACAGATTTTTTTTTCACTCTTGTTTTTGCAACTTAAGATGTCATACAAACATTAAATGGCGGGTAAATAGGCTTTACCCGTGAGCATTTTCAAAAATTCAAGATGGCGGCCAATATGGCTGCCGGACGAAGCTGCTCACAAGGATTCACTATTTTTGGTAACCTTTTGACCAAATTTGGTAACATTTAGCTCACAATACAAGTTTGGGATGATGCCTAACTCAACTTGGACATTTTTAGGTCCCCAAAGGTCAAGGTCAAGTTCATACTGCAAGGTCAAGGGTACTTGTTTCCAAGGAATATGGGGTATTTACCATAATTTTTCTTATGGAAGTAATTCAGATGTAGATTCAAGAACTAGTAGAAGTAGCCTGTAAGTGTAGCTGTAGCCTGTAGACGTAGCAGTAGCCTGTAGAACTAGCAGTAGTTTACTAATGGCACAAGAGTGTATCTTCAAACTGTGCTTGGCAATGTCCAGCCAAGCAGAAGCTTTCTCAAAGTAAACCTGATGGTGCTAAGTTGGGCAATATTATACAAGCCAGTGTCCATTATTGCGACAATATGCATGAATACTTACAGGAACAACTGGACTTGAATGAGCATCTGCAGGTGTTTTATCACAAGCACTGTATTTCAACATATCTGGCATGTGCACCATCTGGTTCCAAATCACTGCCAGTAGACCAACCCCCTATTAAGTGTATGAGGCGATCTGATGTTCCTACATTCAATTTCAAAGAGTATTGTATTTATTGTGGTGAATGCTGTATGATAGAAAAAGACAGAAAAAAATCCCAATAGGTGGATGCCAGCCTTCCTGTGTAAAAGCAGTAGCCACAAATGAACTAGATGACAGTGGCCACCCATTGAGGGTGAAGGACAAAATCTTGCAAGAGTGCCAAGCCAGAGGTGACCAGTGGGCAGAGTCAGTGAGGCTGCTTCTTATTGGTGCCCCAGTTCAGATGTTTTTAGTTAACATCCTCAACAAATCAGCTTGCTTGATTGAACCGCCTACTATATTTCTGTGAAGCGCTTCTGTAGTTGAACAGAATTCCATATTTGAGTGCAATCAGCTTGCATTTCTGCAATAACAGTTGAAGAAAAAGAAGAGGATAACATTGACGTTGCCCTTGATACAGTTGTCAAAAACATCAGGGCAGAGGTACTGAACACTGAATATGACAAGGAATTTTAGCAGCAAACGCTTTCAAAGTCCATTGCCTCTGAGTCTGTTTCTGACACACTCAACACTTCTGGAGTAGGCAACTCAGTGTGATCGTCTTCTTTTTCATCAACTGTTATTTTCAAGGTTTCTACAGCATTGTCGCGAAACGTTAAGACTTTGAGAGACCCTTAAGCAGAAATGATGACAAGGTCATTGAGGTCTTGAGTTAACATTCTCAACAAATCAGCTCGCTTGATTGAACTGCCTACTATTTCTGTGAAGCGCTCGTGTAGTTGAACTGAATTCCATATTTGGGTGCGATCAGCTTTCATTTCTGCAATAAGCTGTATTAATCCGGACTGGTGGGGGGCCTCAAAAATGTCATCTTGTGTTGACTTACCCTCACCTGTGGCACACTGATGACTGAAAATTCTGCTTCTGCAGTGCTTGTGGTACCTTGCATTAGATCCATGCAAGTCACTAGGGGCACCAATGACACGCAGCTTCACTGACTCTGCCCACTGGTCACCTCTGGCTTGGCACTGTTGCAGGAGTTTGTCATTCACCCTCAATGGGTGGCCACTGTCATCCAGTTCGTTTGTGGCTACCGTTTTTAACCCAAATGTCGCCATAATGTACACTGGCTTGCATAATATTGCCGAACCTAGCACCATCAGATTTACTTTGAGAAAGCTTCTGCTTGGCTGGACATTTGCCAAGCACGGATTTGAAGATACGCTCTTGTGCCATTAGTAAACTACTGCTAGTTCTACAGGCTACTGCTAGTTCTACAGGCTAGTGCTACGTCTACAGGCTACTGCTACACTTACACGCTACTTCTACTGCTTCTTGAATCTACATCAGAAATGGAAGTAAATGAAAATAAGTCTACACAAGAAAAATCATGGTAAGTACCCCATATTCCTTGGAAAGAAGTACCCTTGACCTTGCAGTATGAACTTGACCTTGACCTTTGAGGACCTAAAAATGTCCAAGTTGAGTTAGGCATCATCCCAAACTTGTATTGTGAGCTAAATGTTACCAAATTTGGTCAAAAGGTTACCAAAAATAGTGAATCCTTGTTAGCAGCTATGTCCAGCAAACATATTGGCCGCCATCTTGAATTTTTGAAAATGCTCACGGGTAAAGCCTATTTACCCGCCATTTAATGTTTGTATGACATCTTAAGTTGCAAAAACAAGAGTGAAAAAAAAAATCTGTCAAGTCAAGGTTCCTCCAAAAAAATCAGCCGCGGCTTCCTGACTTTAACCTACCAGTAGTCTTGATCTCTGAATGGACCTTGATTACTTGTAATTACCAACTTTTCATCCATTATTGTGTGCAAAATGTTCTTGTCACATGCAGCACAAAATATAAACGAACATCTTGTACTTTTATTCATGAATGGTGTGTTGTTATTTGCCATCTTACAGGATAATGGCATTTTCTGAGCTAGAAATACCTTTGACCTTACCATATGACCTTGACCTTGACCTTTGACAGTCTCACAAGTATTTCATTTGAGTCAGGCATCATCACAAACCCATACAATGACCCAAATGTCAACAAAATGGTAAACAGGCTTACTGAAAAAAGTGTTGCTATGCTAAAATATACATTTGGCAGCCATATTGGACGCCATCTTGAATATTTTAAAATGCTCAATGGTAAATTTAATTTACCCGCCAGTTTTTGCTTACGTGTTATATTAGTTCACAGAATCAAGTGAGAAAAAAAATAAATCAACCAAGTCAAGGTATACTGAGCTGGCTGCCTGACTAGAAGAAAGAAAACATGGTGGACTTCATCCCCGTTTTAAAAAAGTCACACAGCAAAATATACTAAAGTAGCATTATACGTTATGACCATATAAAAAGACCGCGTCTTCATTTATTTTTACTATTTTAATCTGTGTGTTATACAGGGGACTGGCCTTATATATGTGGCCTTGTTAGCAATGCTGATATCGGGCTTGCATATCTTCTTCAAGGGGTTTATAAACTCCTCAGTTTCTGGTCCAGTTCGTTAGCTGTTTACATGAGTCGAGTGTAAGACTCTGACAAACATGGCATAGGCTCTGTTTGATATACAGTTTACTGACTAGTAAATGCGGAAAATTCCATCACATCATCAAAATTGCGCTTTGACAAAATAAGTTAGTCATAATTCCCTCTAGAAGTATTTCATCATAAATATTAAAATCAAGGTATGTACACTAGCAGCAGTACACACTGTGGTACATATGAGATGAACAATTTGTCGGTGCATTGATGTCGCATGTAGTACTATACTCAGCTGGTCACCGTGGTAATTTCCCTAAAACTTTTCACTCATATCCATACTTTATAACATTTAATGGTGTCAAAAGTGTAAGGAAAATCCTGATGTATAATGCATATTTTTCTGCAAACCGTTAATGAACTGTAAGGTAACATCTCTCCTTGACCTTGTGCCTACTTTGACAGGTTTGATATCCGGCGTGAAACTGCGCATGCTCAGTGAGGGTTACATTCTATTTTGGGCACAGGCTGCAATATGATACCCGCCCTTGCCTGCTAAACAGACTTTCTTGGTCCGGTGTTCAACTGATTGCGCCCGGCGAATTAAGATCGTACGTCACAAGAAAGTCAGAAATGGAAGCAACACCTTCTCCCCTAACATAGAAATGTACAGTAGTCAAACTTAAAACTACATAAAGAGCTTGTAATGAGGAGCGTTTGGCTTTTTGTGGGAGGGGGGGTGTTTTTGTTTTTTGTTTCTGTTTTTGGTTTTTTTTGGGGGGGGGGGTATTTTTTGGTTTTTTATTTTTTGGTTTTTTGTTTTGTTTTGTGTTTTTTTTTTTTTTGTTTTGTTTTTTGTTTTGGTTTGTTTTGTTTTTTATGTGGGGTTTTTTGGTTTTGTTTTATTTTTATTTTTTTATTTATATTTTTGTCCTTTTTTGTTGTTTTTTTTTCCTGCCAGTACTATTAGTATTAGTAACAAGTAACCAGTTACCCAGGAGAAGTACACCAACATTTTGGTACACTTACCACAAAAATGATATATCAAATTGTGTGACAGGTGCTGCCAAAAATATAGTTTTAATTCTCGTTATTCAAACATGTAGGTTCTCTGAACTAAAAAAGATGAAAAAAGTTTGTAAGTCGCCCGTCATGGGTGCAATTGCTTTTAAAATACAAATATCTAAGTCCTCATTCCATGATTGTGTAGGGAAAAGTAACATGGAGACGTAAGTGATATTTGGCTATTTTCCTATTTTTCGCAAGCAGTTGATCATTGCATGATCCTGATGTGCAATATGACTCACAGAGGGCAATACTATGGGCATTTGAAACCAATAATGCTTCCAGTTCTGAAAGTGCAGTGTCGACAAAGTTGTAATCAAAAGCAATAGTGCAATTAAGAACCCCCAGAGGGTAGCACCTGACAGTGTTCATTTGCATAAATTACACGCTTTACAGAAAAATGGATGCATCCAAGTGTAACCAAATATCATATTATTGCTCTCAATTATAATAAGGATGCTAGATCCATATTTTTGTCGACAGTAGACATTTCATTCAAATACCGGAATGCCTATAGCTCGTTATAATATAATGGTACCCTCCAAGGCTCGCCGAGGAAAGCTGTTGACTCAATCCAAAAAGTGGCACTTTACACAGTTAAACAATTTTATGACCTTGAAGTCTCTTTCTAAAACGCGGCTCTGTGGTTCAACGCTGTTGCAGCATGGGGGTCACCTGGTCTCACTTGCACATCCGCAGCAAAAGAGTAGTGGCATATGTGGCTTTCAATTGCAAACCTACGGCAGCTTATTGGTGTCAACATAATCTCTTTTTTTTTGTTTTTGTTTTTGTTATACCACATTTTTTCTTGTTAAAACAGAAAAAAAATCTTTTGATTTCAACGTTTTTTTGTTATAAAAAAACAAAAAACAAAATTGATTACAACTTTTCTCTTGTTATAATAAGAAAAGAAGTTGTAATAACAAGATTTGGATTAAATCTTACATTAAAAATAACATGGATTAAATTGTCCTTCTTGATATCAAACGGAGAGTATGTTCAAAATTATGCAAATAAGGGGCTATCCAAAAAATAGTAATAATGATATTAATAATAATGAAATCAGAAACAACAATAATAATGATTATGATTATAATAATCGTCATCGCCATCATCATCATTATTACCATTATTATTATGGGGAACCGATTCATAGAATGCCGTTTTACAATCGGGCTGAGTAAAATATGCATATACATATCATATATTTCAGGATATAGGCGATTTATATACACTGTCATGTTACACAAAAAGCATAAGTAATGCAAAAAGATATACTTACAGTTGAAATGTGAGAAACTCATAAAGATTCAAAATGGGAAGCACATGCTACAACGCAAAAATTGTTCACCCAGTCTTCCAAAAAAAGACTGCTTATTTTTAGGTTCAAAAGAGGTAAGATTGTCAGCATATCTGATAAAGCGATGGAATGTTGTCCCATATGATAGCACCATGGTAGATAAATCAGAGTTTAAAGATTGACTTTTCTACCAGAGGAAAAGCAACATCTTATGAACGGGGTGCAGTATTGTGCGTGGACACATCGAATACAAGCATTACCCGATTAGACAAACAATCCTGTGCAAGCTCATTGACGCATTTGTCCCGTGAAGCAAGCTGCATCAAATTTGCATCGGCCCTCTAAAACCTGCCAATTGAGTTATTTAACCACTCCCTAACTACAGTATTTATTAAATCAAAGTTATGAAAAATGATGGCTTGCGTGCCATAACGTTTTAATCGATGTATAATTGTTTGGCACAATCAATTTTGCAAGACGGCCAGACAGTCTCAGCACAGTACGAATTATGCTCAATATCAGATCTTTAGGATTTATAAATAGGAATAAAAAATCAAAACAGAACTAAGTATGGAGGCTCATTGGTGCAAACCTAATGTTACTTTTTATCTCGTAATAACGAGTTACCATCTCGTGATTACGAATTACTGTCTTGTACGTACGAGATACTATCCGGTCATTACGAGATAGTATCGCGTTATTGCGAGATAATAACTCGTAATTACGCGTCACTCTCTTGTAATTACGAGATAACTGTCTCGTTATTAAGAGAGAGTATCCCGTAATTACAAGATGATAACTTGTAATTACCAGACATCTAGTAATTGCGAACTAAGCAAGGATATAGAACTCTTCTAACTGGAGAGTGAAAATCTGTGAAGACATTAAGTGTGACCACTTGTGTATGATACTTTTGGGGAAAAAAATGCCACCCCCATTGGTTTAGCGTGGGCTACTCAAGGCAAATATGTCTTCATATGGGCAATGTGGGTGTCGGATGAAAAATTTTGTATCATCAACAGAATAGCGCAGGGTATGCCTCAGCAGTCACACACACAAAAATGAAAGCAAAACATCAGCCAGAGAGGTGCGAAAAGTGTGTCTGCTATTGGGATGCCAAAGGGCTTTATAAGGGGGCTATGGCATTATTGGGATCAACGTGAATCGATAATAAAAGGGCGTAGAGGTAACTCACAGTTGGCTGAATTTGACATGACAGAATCATTGGGTTATTAGAGACTGGACTTCCCCTCAGACTCAGATCACAATATAATAACAACAAAAGGTTCTCTTCAAGGACCGCGATTTCCTCCCAAAAGTGTGTGAAAACCAATGGTTTAATAAAGTCAACAAACTCCCCGCATGCACATTCTAATAGCACATGCATTATTTTGAACAATCTCTTTTTCCCAGGGGTATATATATATATATATATATATATATATACCTGAGATCGCATTTTTAATCGCCATTTGGAACAGTTCTGCATCTTTGCTTAAGTTGTAATCACGAGATAGTAACTCTTAATAACGAGACAAGAAAATAACAGTAGGTTGGCAGCAATAAGACACTATAACTAAGTTAACGAAAGCTGGCTTGTTTACCATAAAGGATATACGTTGGATGAAATGCCTTAAAATGGACATTTTCGTGATTTTATTTCACATATGCTGTAAGACCTATTGAAGTTTCACATGCAATGATTAAATTTTCTGAAGCTGCAGCGCAAATAGTGAATTTTGAAAGAGTTTCGTGGTAGAGCGGTGTGTGTTTGGGTAGGCTTCAGCCCGGCACATGTAACAGTACTTGCTGGTGACACAGTGAGGCTCCAAAAGGGGACATTGTGTTTTTTTGTTTTGTTTTGTTTGTTTTTTTGAAAAGGTCAAATATAATCAGATTTACCAGTATTTTAAACATCATAATTCATTGTTTGATAGTCAATATGGTTTCCGTAAAAAACACTCCACAGAGTTAGGAGCTATGCAATTTATATATATATATATATATATATATATATATATATATATATATATATATATATATATATATATATATATATGTATATATATATATGTATATATATATATATATATATATATATATATATATATATATATATATATATATATATAATAGACAGATTACAATTAGCGTTTTATTGATCTCTATAAACCATTTGACACCTTTGAGACCAAAACATATTATTTAACAAACCTATGTGTTATGGTGTCAATGGTACTGCTTCAAATCTATTCAGAAGCTACCTACGTAATAGAAAACAATACGTTGTTCGTGATGAAAATAAATCTGACTCTGTAGTTATTTCCACAGGAGTTATCCGGGGATCAATTTTAGGTTCTCTGCTCTGAAGGTCTGAAATATTCATTAAGGACGTATTGACGGCTTTGAAATGAGATTCTGCAGGATGTCCCTAGGTTGGATTTTACCCACTGCCAGAAATATAATTATATGGTATGTGTGCCTTTGTAATAAACCATTTTGCTCATCTCTGTATACATTTAGCCGTAAACAAAACGGTAAGATATTAAACATTTTGCTTTAATAAAGAATTTTTAAAGTTATTTCATATTTCGTGAAATCTCTTACTTGTTCTCCTTTGTATGCGGTAATAGCAAGCGACAGTTGCAAGTTTGGCAGCAATACAACGGTAGATTTCCTGTACACTTGCGTCGCGCCTCATGCAGGCGGTTGTTCGGCACCACTGTGTGACCCCAGCTATTAAAAACGCACAAGGACGTGCCTTGTCTGTTATTAGTAAATACTTGGTCTGGCTTGTATGCTCTAGATAGTCGTCAAGGTAAATGAAATAAGCATTCAATATAAAAAATGGACAATGTGAAAAACATTTACAATAATAGCATTTGAACTTTACCAAAGAGAAGGCTTTTTTGATATTTCAGAAAGCGGTTCAGAATTGCCTTTCTCAAACAATACACTGACCGTAGCTTTCCAAAGAATCAAGCCTCTTAAACAAGCTTTCTTTTCAGTGGCACTTATATATGCTTTGATGTTCTATGCTGTGTGTTGGGAAAAGATTCAATTTGAAAATCTTGGAATATGAAAATGCTCCAAACATCGCAAAATTAGGAGCGTTGTTCATTGTACTCATGCTCATCGTACTAAGCGACAACAGAGCCATGGCGGAAGGGTATTTATCGTATATTTGCATATCTTATCATGGACCTACGTACAATGTAGGTCTACGATTGTATGTAGTTACACCTGGCAGAATATATACGGGCAAGTTTACAAGTGCATTCCCTTCCAGCGGTGTATGATAGCACACACACACACACAGGGGCTGTCTTGCCGTGTACGTTTTCCGCAGTGCATCATACATCGAGCAACTGAACTATCCACATGTATACTCAGCATCTACTCACTTCTACAGTGTTTCCCGCGTGTTTTCACAATACACACGCAAACATGCTGCTTGTAATCGGTTTTTGTTTTTGTTTTTGTTTTGGGGTTTTTTTTGTTTTTTGTTTTTTTTTGTTTTTGTTTTTGTTTTTTTTTTTGTTTGGTTTTTTTTGTTTGGTTTTTTTTTTTTTGGTTTTTTTTTGTTCTCGTTTGTTTGTTTGTTTGTTTTTTTGTACCAGTTAAACAACTATGTTTTAGAATGTAATGCTCGAATTCAGCATTTTGGAATTTGTGTTCACTTTGGTTTGAACTATCTAAAATCTTGATGGGGTGGTACACATACTAGCGACCTGACAATGGTCACCATGTGTTTCCTCACCGGTGCCTATTCTTTGTATACAGTTGTTAGATTTTCCGTTTCAACACTTTGGTTGGTAAAAAAACGTTAAACATTTGTTGTGAAGGTTTCATTTTGGTCAAATAAAAAATATCCTGATTCTTGAATCATTAATCATGAACGTCTAGTTGTCTTTCAAATGGATGGTTAGCATCATTTACGCATGTGATGATGATTATGATGATGTAAATAATAATAATAATAATAATAATAATAATAATAATAATGATAATAATAAGAATAATAACAATGATAATAATAATAAAATAATAATAATAATAATAATAATAATAATAATAATAATAATAATAATAATGATAATGATAATAATAATAATAATAATAATAATAATAATAATAATAAATTAATGAATAATAATACCAATAATAATAAAAATAATATGGTTTTAGTGATTTTTTTCTTGAGAAGACAGATTCCATAATGACAGTGTATGACAGAAAGCTTCTCTCTTTTTTGAGAAAGAGATTCAATAATCAAAGCGTATCAGATAACCAGGTGTGACAAATACAGCGTTAAGATTTAGGAGTATTGACATTTTAGTGGATCACGGGCATTTTTAGCATAATAGTTTTTACGCAAGGTTGTATGTCCGATTGCCCACAAAAAAATAAACAAAATGCTTTGAATTCAGAGATATGTTTACATCTTCACCACATATAATTGTGACACGAAGCACAGTGTGTTCATTTGCCAATCATAACAATCTAAAATATTTCACTCAAGGGAAAGCCTACAACACTTGAGTAACTAAATGACAGCACGGATAGGGGGTCACCTGATGTCTGCGGATTATGCGTATGTATTAGAAGGTACCAGGCGAATCAGATGGGCTCTTAATCTGTGGTATCCTCTAGTGATTTAGATCACCCAGGCTTAACCCATTCATCCAAGAACATTTTTTGTACCCCCTTCAAAACTGTATCTTGAACCATCCAACGTACAGTCTGGTTCTATTGCTCTGGGGAAAACGATTGACTGACGGCATAATATCAATCTTAATCAAACTGAGAGAAAGAAAAAACACAAACAGAATGCATTCATGACGCTTGCTTCTTTTTTTTTTTTTTTACTCGCAAGAGCTGCATGCTGATACACCGGTGTTCCTCACAGGTAATCCACCAATATCTTATTTTTATCACAGACATATATTCATAAGCTTGTAAGACATATATCTGTCGTCCATTTGGTTTCAGATAGTGCAGAACTACAGAAATCTCTGGAGGTGACCATCGTCATAAACCAAAATTTTACAATATTTTAGGCCAGTACGCACCCTTGCGACTTTCAGTATAGAATGCCTTTGTAAGTCAGTACTTCCAAGGCATAAAATAAAAATTGCAATCTCCCGACCATAGCTCAACTTCTTACTCAGCGTTACATTTATATATACATGATATATATATATGTATATATATATATATATATATATATATATATATATATATATATATATATATATATATATATATATATATATATATATATATATATATATATATATATATGGTATGTAACTTGTAGCAAAACACGACAATGAAACAGAAAAAAACATAATTAATACCAACTGCTACTCGGCGTCACATTTAGAGTATATAACCTGTAGTTGAACACGACAATGAAACAAAATACATAGTTATGACAAACTGCATGGGGCATGGCGTCCATCATTCGGGCGCCCGTCATTCGATAAGATTCTCCTTTTTTCTAAACCACCATTGCAACGTCAAAGAAAGATTTTAGACACAGTTTTGCGGAAAAGGCATAAGGAAGGGATCCTCGTCAACGAAGCGTAAGTCTTACGTTCCTTCTAGACACATCTGATCTCAGAACAATCCCTGGCACATCAGAGTTGTAACTTAGCAACGGTTTTGTTTTGATATTCTCACCAATGCTCCATGCAGATGGTCAAGGAAAGCTTATACATATGATGGAACACTTTTCTTGTTGAAACCATTTTTAAGACCCGTCATTAGATATTTACTGATACCACTAAATGTTTAGTCACATCATCAAATGTCTAATAATATATTTTAATGCGGGTTTCATTACGTAAAATTCATCACATTTTTAAAATGTATTTGATCATTCAACACATATTTAAACGTCACTAAATATTTGTTTATGTCCTCAAGTAATACATCATTTCATTACATACAAATACTTATGTCTTAGGCACTTGGGTATTATATTATATGCATTTGAACATATTATGCCGAAATATGATATACCGGACCGCGACATATAAATACTTAAACTCAGATTTGTTGGTTATCAAATTACAAATTTAATTTAGCAACTTTATTGAAATATTAGAACTATAGCAATTATCTTCACGCTTAAACCTATCGAAATTAATCAAAATTTGGATAGCCATGTTGTAAAGGAGCCTTGACTCAGCGGGACCCTTTTCTGGTATTTGGAAGACTTAATCAAAAGCTTTTCTCGGTGCGGGAATTGGACACATTGTTTGAGCTGAGAAAAGCTGCTGACCTGGAGCATGCTGTCTTTGTAAGTTACTTCTATAATTCTCATTCTAAGTATCTCATGGTGTGGCAATATATTTAGCCAAAAACATGAAGCAGTCATTTCAAACCAGGGCGCGATCGGCCGATCAGACCAGGTATTATATATATATATATATATATATATATATATATATATATATATATATATATATATATATATATATATACATACATATATGTATATATATATATATATATATACATATACGTATACATATATATGCATGCATATATATATATATACAGAGAGAGAGACAGACAGACAGAGAGAGAGAGAGAGAGATTTGTGGTGCACAAGAATAACTGCTTTCTATGTTCAAAAGAGTCCATGTGTGTACCATACTAAGTAAAAGTGGGTTACAAAGGCCTGTTTTAAGGAAAGACTGACCAGGAAAGGGGCTCCGTCAAATTACATCATTGTCTGCAAATGAATAAACATACATTGATCACACAAGAATACATCTCTGACACAGGACAGCAGCTTATATAAGCACAATCAATAGCTGTTGCCCACATCAAACTGTGAGACCAATTGAACACAAAGAATTGTGAGTTTACACATAGAAACAAGACTGTCCTCGATGGTTTTCCCAGTCTCGTGGTCCCACAGTATATATATATATATATATATATATATATATATATATATATATATATATATATATATATATATATATATATATATATATCATGTATGTATGCATATGTATGCATATGTAGTCTAATAAAATATTATCAGAATGGGAGCATGCTTTTCATAATTTTAGGTCCATTAACTGGCAGCCTGTGCATGATCCACAGCGGGATCTCTGTTTGCTCAGATGTGTTTGATCTTAAAGATTATAGTTGCCAGAAGTAGTTCTCCCAAGATCCATCCGCTGCAAGTAGCGAATCCTGTATAAACGGCCGGGTATGCAAAGCCCCATCCTGCAAAAATAAATAACAGTTTTAATCCAACCAAAACACATTTTTTCGATTTGACTAGTTCTAAGTGTTACTTCTGAATGAACAAAAATATTGGTTATTTTCGAAATTTATCGGACGAACGGATATTGAATATACGTATACAACAAAAACATTTTCTAACCTGTAACTTAGTTTGTGTGCCAATATATTGGGACTAAGAAGGTGTGCGCCTTGTCCTGTATATATCCTATACATCACACACAGAACCCGGTGCTATAGCTGGATCATGTATGGGATCTTCTATAAAGCCTTTCTAATAAATTGTACAATTTTTCTCTAGCAGTTTGTAGACTGTCTTTACCCATAAATTTATTATAATATTATTTCGTTTTTCACCGGATGTGCATTATATATTTATTTGTTGGTATCAGCGCGCATGGGCATAAGCAAAATAAAAAATCTATATGGACTGCCTTCCAGAAATGTTATCCGCACTGATACACTGCTATGATACTATGGTTCAAAACTTGTAAATCTACATGTATGTTCTTCAATCAATCTCACCACCTGGACTGGTGATCTACTCCCTTCACTCGGAGTAGGCTGCTGGCAAGATACAGATGAAACTCCAGCAGCATCCGTGAAGGAACCATTCCTATATAAGACTACCAATTTACAGTCCTTTTTTCTGTATTCTTATTTTCATTATATCCACATTTAATGCCACATTTGAGCTCGTCTTAAGCGGACTTAATGGGGCGGTCCCACTGCACATTTACCAGTGTGTGCAGCAACGACCTGAATGGTGTTGGTGTACTCTTGTACTCAACGCGTCCATTAAATGCCGCAACGGTGTTTTCAGGCCCTTTATAGACTCGTGTAATGAATGCGTCTATTTGAATTTCAAAACCCTTTTGTTATACTCTTGTATTCGAAGCGTATTTTAAATACCGGAGTGTTATTTCTAAACTCTTTTGATTAATGCACCTAGTAAGTGACAGAGCGGTGTGGCCAGATGATCATAATCAACGAGTCTAATAAAGGAAGGCTCTCATGAATTATCATGTTTGGTGTGACACGTTTACAATAACAATGACTTAACATATGGAAAAATGCAAGAATGATATTTCAACTTGCTTGGCTAATTTCTTAGAGGGAAATCCATTAATATGTCTTAATCACAGGAAGTACAGGGTGTATGGAACATCAACGGAATTTTCAGGCATCATTGGTAAATCTTCAGGGATCATAGGCAAAAAAGAACTCTTATCACAGACGAGGCTCTGCAAGTGTTTACACAATAATTCCAAGATACACAATGGGTTAATTAGTTGGTTCACATCCCTGAGTGCTAAAATCAGAGTGGCTGATGTAGATGTGACATTTTACTGTGTGGTGTGCTGCAGCTTGTTTATGTTGCATTTTGCTGCAGAGTTGCACCAACAATACTGTTCACTAGCAGTTCCCATAGATGTTCTATAAGACCTCAATGCACAACATTCCTATTGATTGAAATCTTTGCATGGTTTCATCTAATTGTGGACACCTTGCTTACAGAATGTAAATGAATTTGAAGTTCTATTGTCCTAAATATATATATATATATATATATGATACAAAAAATGTCTTAATACTTCCAGCAATAAGGTTGCCTATGTTATTTAGCTAGAATTTAAGGTTCATGGGAGCCTTCGTTTAAGTGCAAGAGCGGTGTGACCAGCTGATCCTAAGGTGGCGGTCATTATTTACCGGGGGGGGGGAGGGGATCGGGATATGCCAACTAAGTTGAATTCTTATTTACAAAATTAAGGGTCCTTGCATAAGTGATGAACACTTAACTTTTGACTTTGCCTCACCTATTGGCAATCATGTCGGATTTTAACCTGTCCACACTCGAATATAATTTGCGTGAATTTTAATTTTCCAACTTCCGGGAATAGAAAAATGCCGATGATTAATTAAACATATTACTTTGTTTTCTGATGTTTGGACATAGATTGAAAATATATGTTGTAAATGTTTGCCTCAAACAATTTCCACCACTCTAGTCAAGCGAAACTCTGCAGGCCTAGCTTTTTGACGTCATACCTGGCTAGTGCCCTCTGTCGGCAATTCCGTGGTACAACCCATTCTCTCACTGCACATAGAAATGGACATAGGTCAAACTTGAAATAAGAGAAAAAAATCTTATGGACAGAAGCTTGGCTTATTGAGAGGATTTCTTTTATTCGCTTCTATCAATAGGCCATACAGTTAATTTTTTATCCTAAAATTAGCCTTTATAACTGGTTACGGAGTAACTTAACAAGTTTGGTGAGGAAAGGTCGCTTGCTTTCCATAATGACCTCTCTCCTAAACAGAGGCAAAGCTCCACTGGGCATACCAAGCTGCGGTATCAGCTTGGTTTATTGGGATTCGGTCGGAGCATGGAAGTACTATTGGGATTAACAGTACCTCCATAGTCACAGTGGGTCCGGCTAGTCAGTTCCAGAGCCTTGGCACGTGTATCTGCAAATACGGATGGGTCCAGCTGGTCGTTGTTTAGAGCTCTAGACTTGTATCCATAAATACAAGTGGATGCGGGTTGTCGTCCTTTTGAGCCTTCAACCCCTATCCATATATTCACGTGGCTCAATTCAGGCTTGCATTACAGGTACCTAGTGTCCGTCGCTACCTTGGCGTATTACATATTTGCATGGGATCGCCATTGTAAGATAAAAGGAGGCTTCACTTGCAGCTTGAATCAACAGCTGACAGATGTCGCATTGGTCTATTTGCAGCGAAAAGTAAACCTGACTTTCTGGACTGGCGCATATGGCGCAAAAGGCTTCCCCATGCGTGGTTGAGTACTACCAAAAGAACCCTCCCCCCCCCCCCTTTGGTGCCATTATCATTGCACCGTGCAAAGAACAAACAGCAAACACATGTACCAAATATACGTCGATACACTCATATTCTAATTTTGTACACCAGGTACCGATTCAGTCGCAAATTCTTTTCGTAGACTTTTCCACTGACAGAAATGTGGAAGAGTCGCAATATTAGAACCGGAATGTATCCTACCTCTAAGCATGATAAAGCGCATGGCGTCCGCCACAGGTGTGTTAGGCAGGAACCAAGAAACCACTCGTAACCATGGATACAGCGATTCTCTTGGCCAGATGACGCCTACAATACAGAAAAGGGTACAAATTATGAATATCCGAATTTCTTCCCAGATACCAAACTTGCCATTTTTTAATTGGGAAGAAAATTGCGTCTACGATATAAATATTTTACGTGTATGAAACTCCCTCTCCATGATATAGATACTTTAAAGCAATGAAGCTCTCTGTAACAATGATTTATATTTAGTCGGGCGGTATGTCGTGTCCCCTTACCAATATGTGGGTTTTATAACCAATATGTCATGTGGACATTGTGATAATTTGTTAGATATTTCATTACATTTTCCCTGTTAACGTGTCTCTCATACTCCCTTTTTTGTGGAAACCACTGCCACTGACATATCTTTAACCACCAAGTCTTTGCTGAAAACATTTAAATCTCCAATATCACTGAGCGTGTCTGAACAAAATCGCCCAACAGAGCCCGGACATAAATTGTCGTCTGCTTTGAATTCTGCTGAGAAACATAGATAAGGCTTATCATGACCGCACTACCCTTAATCTGACCAAGAAATACTTAATGAACTCACCACTGAGTAGTGTAAGCGGGAAGTAGAGACTGATTATAGAGTACATGGCCGTGTTTTCATGATCACACAGAATGGACACCAAAATACCTGCAATATGCAACATCATAAATTTGTTTCATCATTTGAAATGAACAGTACCACACATTTGTGTCTGCAATCAATAGTGGTTCGCGTAAGAGTACCTTATATTTTTGCTGTTGACAAAGGTACGAAGGTTACCTAGGAGGGTGTAGCATACATATCTAACTCATGATGAAGATCACACGCAACGAGCACTGGGATACTCTAAATAAAAGACACTGTATATTTGTCGTTCATGGGCATGATCAGGCGTAAATGATTAGAATGAAAACCATAAAGCGCCATTCATTTTCTGTTCCTGGGAAACCTTACAATATCATAAATAAACACCAAGTGTTTGTAGTTTGGATGAATGAAACCACATTAAGAAAAATTTCTAACCAGCTTTCTTGAAACTGCACGCAGATAATTTCAACATCTGTGTTAACCCGTTGCCTGCTTATAAAGACATCTTCTATTTATTGCATTTTAGCTCAGCTGCTTTTCAATCAATTGAGCTCACCCCGCGTTCAGAAGACGTCGTCTGCCTGCCAGGAGCTTCACATTTGGACTATGTATTGGGGGGGGGGGGGGTGTTATTACTTTGGTCTTAAATAACCTGGAAAGGTCCGTTTGAGATCAACGACTATGAAAATTAACATCTTCATCTGTTATTTTAAATCTACCTACTGAAGTCAATTTAGAATTAGCAGGGCTGTATCTTAGCAGGCCCTGTATAAAATCTGCTCAAGCTGGGCCAGCAGGTGTGCCACCTTCTTCTTATTGTGAGATCCAGGAGCTATTGTCGTGTATTCAGTTCCTGCAGGATGACTTGAAAAGGTTCTAAAGCGCGTACTTTCATGTTGCACAATATTATATTATGTGGTGATATTTAGGTTTTAGCGGACAAGGTCAGCTAGCTGAGCACAGACATATCACAGTCCCATTGTTTGTTTTCAAATGATTCCAGATTTAGATTCATCGGCAAAAGACATATCCTTCAACCAGTGGAATGTCTTCAACTAGTAGTTCCAGGCTTTGACAGAGGTCAAAGCTTTCCTTGAATGCAGTTAGGGCACATCACCGAGAAAAGCTGTTAAATCAGCCTGCAAGCTAAGGGTAAAAAATCTTGTCTTAAAATACTTTAAAAAAAACTATATTACAAAAGAGACTCATACCTAGCGGCGTCCCCCAAGGAAGCATCCTTGGGCCACTCCCATTTTAATGTTATGTTAATGATATACCGTCCTGTACAAAGAGTCAACATGTCGATGATGGTGTGCTCATCTCATCTGGTAAAGGCCCTTCCAAAATTTTGGAACTCTCGAGCAATGATTTGAAAAATTGCGATCAATGACTAATAGAAAGCAAACTTTCCCGGTGTGTAGGCAAGACTGAATCGATCTTGTTCGGGTCAAAACGTTAACAAAAAAGAGCCAACGATTTCACTAAAACTCATCGAAGAATAACCGTTAAGTCGTAATCCAAGGAAAAAATGTTGGGATTGAAACTTGATCTCAAGTTGGGTGGTACAGTGCTATGAACATCATAACCAAATCAAACTCTGAACTTAAATGTTTACACTGACAAGCCCCAAATTTAAACACACGGACACAAAGTATGGGTGTACAGACCTGATCGGCAGTAATGGTTTCATGGAATTTCGAAACCTTTGAAGGAAAAGTTACAAATAACTCAATTAAAATATCACGGTACATAAAAGGATGGACCCATGTCACCTCTGCAGAACTAGTTTCTGAGGGTATCTCGAATATTGAAACCCAACTAAGCCGTTTGGTTCTGATTCACATGCACAAAAGTTTTAATAACATGAGCCCTTCATACTTGTCATACAATGTCACGAAGATATTGCAGATGCATATACATAGGCCCCCTCAAAACAGTAGTGATTTCTTCACTCCCATACAGCACAATGGCCATGTTACCTTTTTGTCTTGTTTTTCGGCGGCATTAAATCCTGGAATTGATTACTTCCAAAATATCAAAGCATTACCCATTTTAGATTCACTCAAAGGAAAAGTGAAAGAAATACATGCTAAAATGTTGTATCTCATCTGACCAAATCCCTTCAGCTTAAACAACATCGCAACAGATAGTAAAACAACTGGGATGTCTTCGTGAAATTAACAAAATCTCCACATTCCACATGCTACTATACACGATGAGTCTGAGCAGAACTCTGCATACAAACAGGCCTTGCACGGTGCTTTGTTATACAGGACCTAATGGCCCGATACATATTTTTATATTCAAATATTTGCCCCTGATTTCCCTATTGCTACAATACACAACTTGTTATATGTGTATTTTACATTAATATTTTTTATTTGATATGTATCTGATATTTCATTTGGCCCATAATGGGTCCTTTAGGAGGGTGTAAAGGTATGTGTAACGCCTATCGCGTCTGCTTTCCGTATCACGTAGCACCACATTACATTTCATAAAAACTAAACCGATTCATCCGCGCACGGCAGGGTTGGGTGGTTGTCCGTTTCTACGTATTTCTGGCCTGTTTTGTGCTTACAAAGTATCGTTTGTTGTCTGCTTAAGCAGAATATTCCATAACATCATCATGGGATTAATACAAACCACCATTCGCGTGTGTTTCTGGTTTGGACTCAATGACTCCGGGCAGGAAACCACGAGCCGCGAAGCGCCGAGTGGTTTTCTTGCGCAGAATCATTGAGTCCTAACCAGAAACACCGTTCATGCCAGATTCTATAATTATGACAAATTCATTCATAGGGGACGTCTTTGGAAATAAGCCAATGGGCCAAGTACTCAGTCTAGGACTACGTCAACAGCTTCCCTATGCGTGCTTTGGGCGTCCAAAGCACGCCGAGGAAAGCTGTTGACCCGTACAATTATGTTCGCTGGAGATGAGGCATACTGGTACTTGAATGAACGACGTTTTCAAAAGGAATATGAATCTAGCATAGTTATTATAATTGAGACCAGTTCGCCTTAAGTGGTTTGGCATGAGTCGCAGTTGGCTCTGAATGAGTTAAGAGCCACCCCTGAAAATTCAGTCTGTCATAATTGTAACTTTGGTTCACAATTTCTTTATTTTTTTACTGATTTTTTAAAATAAAATCAATCGATCTATCATTTTGCTGTGCATTATATGCTGCCACTTGTTCCTATGGAACTCTTAGTGCGTAGGTGTCGAGGCCAAAAGTGTAGTCTGATTGGTGCATTGTCAACCTGACGACTCGTCCACTTGTCAGGGAAACCATCCCAGAATTAGCCATCCAGGACTATGAAGGGGGTAAGTGGGGAACCCTGTGCACTGCTGCACGCAATGATCTTTTACTAGTACAATGTGTGGGAAATAACAAATTTTAGAAATAATGGCTGGCACGATGTATGGAAAATATAGGGGCTTCCAACATGCAAATAGGGCAAATAAAAATGTCACGAACACCATCACAAAACAAAACAAAACAAAACAAAAACAAAAACAAAAAAATAAAACCTTTACCCCCGTCTACTGGTGTACTAGGCCCACAATAATCGCCAGCGCACGTATCATGAGACTTGAAGCTTACCTAACATCATGCCAGAGATTCCCTGCAGCACACATAGCATCAACAGCAATATAAATGGTCCTCGGCATGGGATCTGAGAAACAACATAACGCAATATTAAGACTTCGAAGTTGTAAAACACATTACCCAGTACAGGTTTAACCCCAAATAAAGACTCGGAGATTTTAAATCTGAATAAACATAATCCAGTCATTCTACACAACATGGCTTAAGCCTTTGGAAAATATATTATAAATTAAGTATACAACGCGATCATGAATAAATGCAATATGATGCCCAATGATGATTAAAAGTAAATTATCCTTCATATCTCGGCTGCAGATTTTACTGTTTTGTCGGTTTTTCAAAGCCATCTACTGTCCAAGAAAGTAGTAACAGATTTGGTGCAAATATTCTGCTGTAACACAAATCGCATTTCTGTGGCCGTATTCGTCAGGTAAATCTAGATATGAACAATTGTGGTTTGCCTCAGGGCATCAGTGTACTGTCAGGAACGTCTCGTTTACACACATAATGGGGTTTCATCTTAGTCTCTTAGGGCGGGAGTTTGCCCTTTTAAGCTAAGGGTGGTCTCAGAATGTACAGAGCGCACGTCCGCACTTGGCAGCATAAAAGTGCAACTTGGATACATTACATGTATATTGTATCATCTTTAAGCGCTCATACAGATCTAGAGCCTTGCCATGATGGAACGATGACAGTATCCAGGAGATTTATCAGGGAGCAACATTCATGTGTTTATACAGCTTTTATAAATGGCTCAATTATGACTTGAGTTTTGCACAAGCGACGCAGTATTAAACGCCTTGAAACGTGATGCCGTCCTTTATTGCAGTTTAACCGACCAGCTCGCATAGGGCCTATAAAGCGGCATTTCTTATTAAAATGTTTACTTTGTCTACGTCTTTCCTGTCTCTTTTGAGAGCAGACTAACTTTACGTATCAAGAATATAGAGGTTCAGCTCTACTTGGGTCATATAATGCATGGTCCTTGTACCTAATGTTGAGTGCTAAGTTACGAGTAAGCTTAATTTAGAGAGGAACTATTTTTTTAAAATATGAACTACCATGAAAAAGATGCTGCTAGCCGACAATCTGTACCAAAATGGTGGTATACAATAATATTCAAAAGGGATTCAATTTGGAATATCAATCATAAATTACATTGGTCATGCAACGAAAAAGTATGATTTATGCAAATATAAATTTGGATATAGTAAAATCCATAAAGTACTTCTTTGTATATATATATATATATATATATATATATATATATATATATATATATATATATATATATATATATATATATATTATGTACATATATATATATATATATATATATTTATATATATATTATGTATATATATATATATATATATATATATATATATATATATATATATATATATATATATATATATACATATTGGAATCTTCAATTAAGACCACCCTCATGAAGACCCTTTTTTGTTTATCCTTAATCAGATTGTATCCTCTATTAAGGCCATTCCATATAAAGACCATATATTAAGTCCCTTAGGTGGTCTTGATAGTGAGATTCTACTTTATACCACATATTTGTTTAAACAAAATCACCATGGACGTCACAGGAGGACATTCCTGACAAAATTAATAGAAATGGTTATATGTATATGTGGCCTCTAGTAATAACGTGTCATGGAAACTGGCCTGCATCCAGTGTCGGAAATATGTTACTCTGCTTTACAATTATGAATTATTTGGTGCCAACGAAGCGAGAAACCTACCTGGAATATAGCAAAGGTAACAATTAGAAAAGAAATGATCTCTAGGCAGAGCACCAAGAACTGTGTTGACAGATGAGCAAGAATGATCTCCGTTACATTAGCATCTGAAATTACAAAACAGTTCAATTCTTTTTCATGCACATAAAGACGGCAAAATTGCAATACCATAATAATGAACAACTGTAACTGCGCAATATTAAAATTATTTGAGCATATATGTTAATTACGCGGTCTACTATAGAGCTCCTGACAGGATTTCTTGGTCATCCTCTGATTAAAACAACAAGAAGTCTCTTATTTCGAAACTAAGTTATATGTTTCTGCAATATATATATATATATATATATATATATATATATATATATATATATATATATATATATATATATATATATATATATATATATATACACCAGGCTACAACATACTTGCTAAAAGAGTTCTGTCTAGTAGACCCATCTTCCTTTCATTGATGAAGATCATACTCGTCAGTGCGCATGACAGGAAGAACAAGAGGCTGATGGTAAACAAAAAAACGCTCATCATAAAATATGTCCAAAGATACATTTTTATTTGGATTTTGCAACAAAAAGCAAGTATTTCGGATATATTACAAATTAAAATTCAGTTCATGCCTCAAATAAGTAACGCAAATCAAGCACTCGAATTTACATTTTGATGGAATGAGTGATACGATCCAAAGTTGATTTTCGTAATATTTAGAGTGGTACTCTACTTAAAAACGATTGATTACATTTATGATCGTCTGTGACCACACATTAGTTATTTTATCTATGGTAATTTTTACCTAGGCGACTAAAGTTTACAACAAAGGCACGTACCATGTCAAAGATTTACTGAGCTTGAACAAAAAAGAGTAAAACAAGATTCTAAGACATCAGCCTATTGTCCTTCAACTTACACATTGATGGTTCCTGGAGCAATAAAGTTTGTCATGGATGGTTCAGGCAGGCCATATATAGGCGGCTCTGTCTAGAAAACACAAAGGCCAACTTGGAAAATTAAAGGATGGAAATGTCTCATTTACATTTGAGACTAGAAACTGACGGAGAATACAAACCACAAAAAGTAAAGAAAAAATAACAATCCTTGTAGAATATACGTTGGCACAGGTTAACAATTTACAGAAATCAAATCACATATATTAAGATAAATGATCTTCTTCGTATCACATGCATTGATATCAATGATATAAATTATGTTACTTACAGTACAAATAATATAAATTATATAACACATATTGGACATAAAGGCGCATACTCAGACCATTTTGCACGTTTCTTGTACCGAGTACATTTTAAGAGGGCAGCCACATGAGAGATTCTAATAGGGCCACTAGTACTTCCGGATGGATACCGATTTCAGTTGTGAATATGGCTTACTTGGACAGGGAGAGCCAGAGTCTTGGAGCTGATGGGCAAAAAGTTATGCAACAGTTTGACAATCTTTTGAGCGAAACGAGTAAATCCATCCAGAGCTGCTTTCTGAATCATGAAATCCACGGACGGATCTGTTGATATAATTATCATCATCATCATCATCATCATCATCATCATCATCATCATCATCATCATCATCATCATCATCATCATCATCATCATCATCAACAACAACAACAACAACAACAACATTATCATTTCATTGTTACTACCACGACTATTACTAATACCATAGCTGTATCATCGACCACACTGTTGACATATTACTGACTGCAGGAAAAGTGTGCAGTAAACTCCTCCCCCCCCCCCCCCTTTCTCCAACCCCACCACCAGCTCGACGAATTCACCACATTTGCTTAAAGAAGCCATTGGTGGTGATTCCCTAGAGTAGAAAAATGTTATTACTGCCTCTTTATCCAGTGCAATTGGAAGTCAGTTTCTTTTTGAGTCATGATATGACCACGACAAGAAAACATCGTTGTATTCGACTGAAATTGATTTGCTCCAGACGTACACATTGTAATATTCGAACTTTTGTAATGATCCGATATACATAGACTGTACAATCCCCGTGTTATTTGCAAAGTATCAGGAACGTCATGAGTAACAGAGCTATCAAATTAACTTCAAAAATATCGCGATGCTCCTCAGGAAGACATGCCACACTGTAAACTGAAAGTACATACTTGTCATGTCCAGATATAAATGGAGGTTTCCATTTTCCATCTCTTCCTTCGATAGTTTGTCTGGTTTCTTGGTGACACTGAAATTGGAAACAAGTTGAGCCTCAGGGAAAAACATTTGCTTAAGATGAACTAAAATACCCATAATCTAATACAGGTTACTTAACTTACTATTGTCTGCGTTTGAAGTCTAGTTAGTATTAGAGTTTAACTTCGACCGCCCTTATATTTGAAACCTTTGTTGCGTAGTTTTTTTAACCGTTCTACTGCATGTGATATACCAACAGTATTTTGCGTGACTTTAATAATATACACAAACAGCCAACATATTTTTATGTCAGAAAGGACGTTTGTGGCAAAAATAATTGTTTCTCTTGTATACCCTTGTACGAGACAATCGGTTTTTTTTTTTTTTTTTATTATTATTTTTTTTTTTTTTTTTTTGTATTTTTTTTATTTCTTTGTAATTTTTTTAAAATATACTTGCTTTTTGCTAATTTCTGAACAAGAGTTATTTACTGTAATTGTTATCAGGGTGTTACCCGGAGAGTCATATTTCATATTTGTCGTGCATATTCTGCTTTCTCGTAATGATGCGATAAAATTCTCAGCGAGTTACTGTGTCTTTGGGATGATGTGATAAATTATATTAATTTAAATAATTACCACCACCATCACCACCAAGAACACTCTATTGCTGGAGAATTGAAAATACATATTATTAATACGTCCAGTTCAACAGGTTGAAAGACACGAATCCAGAGGTGATAATACCATATTCTACAGACCGCGTTTTGCAAAATTTCCATGAAGTAATGGCTACATGAAATATGATTTCCATTGGACACTATTAAATGTCTGATGGCCCTGTCTCTTCTGGTGACAAAGAGCTACCTGTCGCCGGGCCACGAGGTCCACAGGGCAATATAATAAGATAAGGAGAAGTTTACTGCGCCAGCGAATCTTTGCAGTCATTCAGACAACTACGTACAGCGCAAGCAGGTCCATGGAGACATATAATTAGACGTCTTTACAGTGCTGGCAAGTGTTTGTAGTCGAACTGATTACCGTGCAAACAGGTCTACGGAGCTATATAAGGAATTAAGTCTTTAACATGATAACAAGTGTTCGGAGTTAGGCAAAAAAGTTTTTTGCAGCGGAAGGAGGTCAATAAAGTAACATGAATGGCCATTCCCTATAATGCCAGCAAGTCTATTAAATTTCAGTGAAATGAAGAAGAATTTCCCGAAAATGAAGTCCTTGGATTGGTATTATGAAGAAGTCATCACTGTGTGTCCTTTAAGTAAATAAAAACAAAATGTCGTACACCCTGACTGTCCGGCCTTGTCCTGGCGAGTGATATAAAGAAGTGTATACGTCGCTGTGAGGTCCTTGAAAAAGTTACGGCGCAATTCCATCATTCCGCAGATGTGCCCCAGTTGCACAGGTACTTACCGCGATATCAGATCCTGGGAAAAGTTACGGCGCAATTCCATCACTCCCCAGTTGTGACCCAGTCTAACACTCTCCTTTGCGTCTTCCAAAGTCTTGAATGGATTCTATTTGGATCCAAGCAGATATTTTAGATGTTCGTCAGCAAAAATTGTCCCAATGGAGTTCATAGAATCCTGATACAGTCCGGATTGCAGTATCAAACATCTCAAACAAACTAAATATGCAGATAACTAAGCCAGGTAAACACACAAACAATACAACATCATGCGCTTAAGGGTAACACTGTTGTCTCTTGGGCCTTAGAGTTGAAAATCCACAACCAACTTGGTTTGTCAGGAAAAAAAGGTATTCAATTGTCTCATTTTTCAAAATCAAATAATTTTAAAACTAGTCGGTAATGCACAGATTGGAAATGTACAAGAATTGGTCCTTTAAAACATAATAACACTTTAAACATTGAAATTTGTGTTAAATATGTAAAATTTAATATGCAGGATATACTTGAATAGATTTTTATGAATAGAAAAATGCGACTGTGCTTTGGGAAAATGTTGTGGCATAACGTGTACGATAACCATGTAACGCTCATATACACTGTTTATATATATATAAGCTATGTATCTACACTAAGATAATACCTTGTAATATGTACTTGTTTGACAGTGGAAATACCAACGTATTATCAAGTGTGTATGAAAATACACGTGACCTATATCGGTATAATAAGAGGATATTAATGTGACAATGATGTTGGTGCGTGACGTAACCCTGTGACGTTCTCAGTGTAATGGGCCTACCCATGCAAGCTGACGTACGAAATCAAGGTGAAAGGCATATGTATGGTAAATATCTATCATGTAACACTTGCCGCATGACAATACCCTCTGACACGCAGACGTGTATTATCATACCAATGTAATTCCCCCTTCATGCACAATTCTCTGACACGCATCTCCATGAAACAACCCACCCATGTAGCGCCCTTATGACGGCAATACTCTGTGACACACCTGTATAATGGTGACGTTGTCCACCTCCGCCAAGACCATCTTACCCAAGTTGAAGCCCGGGAAGGGTGATGAGTGGTCGTTGTTGACGACAGCCATATCAATGTACATAGGCTGGTTACCCAGCGCCAGGAAGAACAGACAGATGTTAAGAGGAGCGACGAAGAAAGCAAATAGTATCAGGCTGAAACACAAATCATAATGATGTTTGTTTGAGCTTGGTGTGGTTGGCAGATCAGCTGCAGAGGTGCCAAGATTCCCCAATTAGCACGTGAATTCCCGTTTTTCTGATAAAATCACCCGAATTAGCTCATCTCCCCCTTTTTTCTTTGCCTACTCCATTATAAAATAAAAGGACTCCCGCCTTTTAAAACATTAATGCAGCTTGGCTTCCCCCTTTGCATGCAGGGCAAATCGTCACTCCAGTAGGAAAGTTTTCTGCCTCGGAATATGATGTTGTACCAAAAACACATTTGCTCTTTTCTGTATTGAATGTAGACTAAATGTTACTTACGGGACGTCATAACTAAAAGTAAATACGCAGTGCGAGCTACACGTGTCTCTGCCGCTGGCCTGAAGTAGTTCACTATTCAAATCAGTATATTGGCATATTGTGCAAATGTCCTAATGCAAATAAAATTTAATTAAAAACAATGATATTAAATTCTGATTCTGTTTTGGCAGTGAAATTCCAATTTCCTGGTGCAATCCAAAAATAGTATCGCACGGACGGTCACAGGTGATTCTGATTGGCTATTGACCACTTTGTTGTTTCCCTCAGGAACTGCTTTTAATTTTGCCGTCTGCGTGTTTGTCATCAAACCGTGTTATCCACGTATTCAAAGCTTTTGATGTGTAAATTGTTCTCCCGTTTTAAGGACGCAATCATGGAAAAATCTCTTGTACCCACTCGTAATTTCCCCCACCATCAACGATCCCTGTTTAGAAAAACACAGAAACTCACTCTCACCAAGGTAAGGTTTTGTACACTGCCCAACAAATACCTGTTCCTATTTAGGTGTGGGGGGGGGGGGGTAAAGGCATGCCTAATTGCATAGATATTATGATTATTATTAATACATAGGAAAAATATAAGTTTCGAGGTACTTGCCCATAGTTCCGAGATAAAATGCTCAAATTTTTCAAGAAGAGTGCGATTAAAATCCAGAAGTTTGGTAGGTATCTGGTGGCACAACCTATGACTTTGTCTCTGGCTGCAATAGAAAAGTAGTCCCGTCTGGTAAATTAGCACATTCCTGGGCACATAGCGTCCGCAAAAAAGAGGGACTTGCTATCCTTGAGTGTAGAAGTTCTATTCAAAATTGCTGACACGCGATATTGATTCACTCAAGGAGTCTGCAAACTTCAAGGGTCGAAAATGAAATGGGAGACGCATTGAAACAGCCAATTCAGTTTATCATTGGTAGCAAGAAATATTATATTAAGGTTTAATAGAGAACACGTTATACGATCATTCATGAAAATATCATTCGCGCAGAAAATTATTACCAGCAAAACAGTGTGCAACAGCTGTTTCAATGTTAGTGTACAGAGTCTTGCTATGAGATTCAATGATTTTACCCTTTCCCACTCAAGTCACACAAAAGCGGATGAAAACTGTCGTGTGCTTTAGTATCTTTTATTTCAATTTCATGCAATTTTTACTGAAAGAAACTTTCGCCAATGAAAGTTATTGACTGAGTCTCATTCTGACCACTAAAGAATTACGCAGAAAGATCAATCCGAGCACTGTGCACTGAAGCCCCATGTAAAAAAATTCTCGAATGGCTGCTATAACTTTTTGTTAACAACAAAAGGGAATGAGCAACACTTAGCTAAATTCGCTGAAGATTTAGATAAAAAGCCTGAGGCACCTGATTATAGCCATTGAAAATCTGTTTCGCCGTTACAAAAATAAACAGAAAAAGGGATGATCAAAACAAATCGTTGCACCATCCATCCAAATCAGAAAAAGATATGGAAATATATCGTTATTAGCTGAAATTTACTTATGGGTCTTGTATATTGCATTTCATACGTAAGGCTGGTGGACCAATCATGTGTGAGAGCACGCATCACGTGACAGTGTACTGCCCTGCGATAAAGGCCCATTGCTCTGTTTGCCCCCTTCCGATACCCAAGAAACACAGATTATTCCTGTCCAAGTGACCGTCATTGTGACGCCATTTAAAAAAAAACATCAGAAAAAGTTGGAACAGATGATGTATAAATGTCTAAGCTCGTGTGAACTGGTCAGAGACAAGGTTACAATGTTATAAGGTCTACGTACATCTAAGTTGCTTCCTCTTCTTTGACCGCGACAAGTGTACCTGTGTAAAGTTGTCCTCATTCAACAGTGGGGCATTCAGGTCTTGTGTTTCGTTACCCAAAGGGGTGTCCTCTGTTCCCTAGAAAATGAATAATAAATTGACGGTAAACTTACTAATATATGTACAAGATTGGTAAGCATTGCGAAATACGTTTGAGCAAAGATTTGGCTACCAGGCTTCACCACCACTAGATTTTTGCCCGGCAGGACCTAAGCCAATATTTTTGTCAAGTTAAAAGATTAGCAGAAATAATATATAGCTGTAAAGCGTTATATTGGAAAAATAACAAAACAAACTATCACCTGAACAATTTAAAAAAATTGATCTCCAATTAAATTACACTGAGGCGGTCTGAACACAAAAGCTGCAATCTAGACATAAATCATACACATCACAATTGTGAAAGGCGCCTTAGTTTTCGGACCTGAAAAACGCACTATAAGGAAAAACGGGAAACCAAATAAAAAATTCCATGCACCTTAGGTAGGACCTTGTGGATAAATCTGTGCTTGATATGAACACGGAAGACATACAGCATATTTGGCATGCAGAGAGGAAACAGGTTCGCACCATCTCTTCTTTAAATAAGTACCAGCAAGGAATGTGATATATATCATGCAACTTTTCAACCAAACAAACAGGTCAAGCAATCGCCATGCTATGCAAAAACGACACGTTCTCTGCAAGGTAGGAAACGTGTCCTCTTTTGTAACGCAAAACCGTAACGGAAGAAGATTCCTTGATATGAATCACCCAGCCCTGTTATGATTACTGCCCAAATATTCAAACGAGTGAACAAATGATACTGTTTGGTGTAACTTTGGACTAAAAGTTATCTCTTCATCGACATGGTGGTGAACTATGTAACTACTTTGACGATTGTATAACATCTCATTCCACAGGAAGATTATGACGTAACACCCTAAATAATTGGCCAAAATGTGTCTGGAAACAGATAAGTGCGAAACGTGAAAACAATCAAGGGAGGTGGGTGACTTATCCACCGTGGCAATGACATCATTATAAAGTTATAAGAAGTGTGAACATGTCGGGGCAGCAATGGAGGTGTTAAAAGTGACGAGTAGGCAGAGAATGAAATGGGTCAAAGAAACAGGTCCAGGCCCATACCGGACACCCTGGGGGTGACACGCGAAGGTTACATAATGCCACATCTGCAGTGGAGTGGTGGTAATGGGTGCTTATGATTGTAGCCCCATAGGTGTCTACAATAGTTATGGGATAATAGCCTCACAGTTGAGAGATAGGCTCAACAGTGGTAAAAAATGGTAATGACGTGGTGGTCACATGGCTTTATGACATCATCGCAAATTGGTATAAAAGACGGTTGATTTTGGAGGTGGATATCGGTTGTTGTGAGACTGTCAAAGAAAACACATCTCAAGCTACAAAGAAAAATGCGGGTATGAAGATGGTTACCATGGATATTCAGCTCTCCTCCTGATATTAACACAAAGAAGACACGCACTAGACCCCTTCTTTGGTTTAACTGTAGGATACGAAACATAACATTTTCACTGACAAATGTTCCCTGTGTTAACTTTGTATCTGTTGCACCTGGTTAGCACATGCGTGTAATTAGTTTTGATGAGAGGAAGCTGATTAGGCTTCACATACAATATATATATATATATATATATATATATATATATATATATATATATATATATATATATATATATATGTACATATATACATATATACTTATATATGTATATATATATATATATATATATATATATATATATATATATATATATATATATATATATATATATATATATATATATATATATATATATATATATATATATATGGATGTGAACTCTTTTGAGGAGGGAGAAATGTCCATGTTCGACATCCTCACAGTTTACGAGAACGTGCAAACCCATTTTTATGCACCTGAGTACATGTACGTACCTCGAACTGATATGTCTACAAAAATGGACAATCGAATTGTGTTTAATTCATGTTCCAGATGTTATGTCAAAAAAGGACAGAAATGACAATCATGTCTCCCAGTCTATCACCATTTTTAAATGGAGTACATTTGTTTATCATTATTACAGAAGGCGGTGTTCAATTACACATTACCAATGAAGAAGTTTCATTCTTAAAATATGGGACTTGCCCCGACCTTGTAGATCAATGTCTGTCAGCTGAATATGAACAGAAAACCGTTGCTCGAAGGAAACGATTTAAACTTTTGATTCGGTTTAGCTTCAAGTATGAACATGCAAGTTACCTGTGTACGAGTGTATACAATCATGGACTGGTTGAGGCTGGGGTCACTCGGGTCTGACCCGGTCTCTTCCTTGACACACAGCTGTAGGAAAACGTCCTCCAGGCACTGATATAGAAAAAAAAATTACCGTAAAGTCAGACCTGCCAAACCCTCCGACATGCCGGGAGATCTTATTATTTTTTTAGCGAATTTGACCAGTGCTCCCGACCTCCCGACCTCCCGACCTCCCGACATGGAATTAAAAGCTCTCGACAATACCCACCATCGACTTTGAAAAATAAATAAATAAAATAAATAAACAAACAAACAAACAAACAAAAACCACATAATTAAAACGTGTGAATCTGAATAAAATGGGCCGAAACTTGTGGGCATTTAACTCTCATTTTCCTGTTTAACAGATACTATTTTATAGATATTCTCATTTATGTTGGTCACATCCAGAATTAGAAAAGCAGAGACCAAGGGTTACTTTGATACCAGACATGAAATGCATAACCATAAAAAAAATGCAGCTGACGGATATATCATGAAACAAAATGGCTTTGGGGGTTTATTTATTCCACTAAAATTGTGGTTCAAGGAGGTACCCTCAATTAGATATTTTATGCTCAAAGTGCAGGAAATGGCACCATTTTGCTTTTTTTTTTAATTATTGACACCCCTGTGGGAGGGGGACACGCCCTCCCACACACACCCTCGCGCGTAATGTCTCCCTACTCCAATCACTCTAAGTGGGGGGATCTCCCTGCATGGAATTCTTCCAACTTGGCACCTCTGTAAACTTAATTGTTCGTAGAACAAGGAGGAAGAGGAGGAGTGAAGTAGCTGAAGTGGAAAAATAATATAGACGCATAATTGATGTTGACTGGCTGTCTACTGACGACAAAGACGACAACGATAATGATGATCATGATGATGATATACTGTCGGTTGAACCGTTAAAACCTGTCAGACTCGCATGGCAACTTTAAAAATTCTTGAGCCAGCTGCAATGTGCACACAACTTAGAAAATGGTGACGTCATATGTAATGCTTACCGCTGTCCTGTGGATCTCCATCAATAAAGCGGGCGGGGCTTCAGCCAGCAGGTGCCCGTGTCTCATCATGCCCACCTACAACATGTCACGTGATACACTCTTGGAGATAGCATCACACTAACGCATGCGCATGGCAGTCCACATGATTGTGAGTATTGTAATTGGCACTTTTCAGTTACCCCCAATCAAAGTGCATTTCTTAGAAAACCGTGCTATACGATGTGACAGGGTTGCTTAAACACGTACTCATTTAAACGGCTATAGGCCTGTAAATCGTCTCTGGTGACTTCTAGATTTCTAAATATCAAAAGGCCAAACAGAAATGTGATCTAGGGTTTTTGTTTTCATTATTGCTGTAACTTCACTTAAAACCATACTTTTGACCCAGATTTCTTATTCATGTGACCCGCATTTATAAATTAATTGTGGCCTAGTTGCATAATAATAAACTGTATGTCTAAGTACCCACCACGTCAGCCCTGGCTGCTTCGTCTATGTAGTGAGTGGTGATGATTGTGGTCACGTTGTGTTCCGTCGACAGGCTCGTCAGATACTCCCATATTCTGCACAAAAGTAAGTAACTATATGTAATCAAGGTTTGTTCAGAGGCGGATTTGTAAGGGTTTCGGGGGTATAGCATGGCTGACCCACCAGAACCCTTCCTCCAAATCCTAAAAGTGTTTGGGGGCTTATCTTGACATTGCAATATTCGCTAATATTTTTCGACATATTCTATTCTAAATTTTTCAAGGGTGTTTTTGGATCCATCATTGTTGTAATCATCAAAACTGTCCAGGGAAAGGCAGTAGACCCCCCCCCCCCCCCAGCTCAAGGCATATTTTTGCCAAATTCCTGAAATCGCTCCCGCACATTATTATCATACACTTAAAGGCCAGCAAAACTTGCCCCGGTGAGTATCTGGCACTGTGCAAAAACGGTACAGCTACTTGGTGCCTCGGTCTCTTTGCAATAAAGATAAAATACTGCTCTCTGTAACAATGGTTTTAAAACTATCAAAATACCCAATACTGGCACTTAAAGGCATACATACTGACTTGGTTTGACTCACTATCTTCAAAATTAATCATGCGCCAGCATTTGTAAGTTGCTGTACTATGATCAATTGTTGTGGAATCTGTGGACTGCATAAGGCAAGATCTTGGCTCATGGATAAAGTAAGCGATTTCTTGGATGCCTAAAGGAAGCAATGTCATCGGTACTTTCTGATAGATTCTCTCATCTCCTTCCAAGCAAGGAAAACTGGCAATTACTCATAGAGGACACATGGAAGTTTTTGGTTGGTCAGTGTATATGTAATAGGATGTATTCATATCTAAATGCGGTCCTACTATAACACCTATTGAGCAAAAGAGGGAGCCACCTGCATCAGGGCAAATCCATGTATTTAGCATGGTCAAAAGTACTTTCTCAACAAAATGAACAACACAAACACACAATAATCTTAAGAAAATGTATTAACATATATTTGAAACACAAAGGATGCCTAAAATGATTAGAAATGGGCTCTCAAATCTGCCCTGATCATGGTGGAAGCATAAGTCTGTTGCCCCGGCAACACAGGAAGTGAGCAGGATCGCAGTTCAATATGAATGTCTCCTATAACGTCACTTACTTCTGTCTGAGGACGGGATCCACTCCAACTGTGGGCTCATCTAGAATGAGGAGTTCTGGTTCGTGAAGCAGCGCCGTTGCGAACGATGTCCTCCTCTTTTGACCCTCACTTGTGTAACAAGATCATATTAAGTTCCTTCGTTTCAGGGCTCTGATACTGCCAATTTTTTTGGCATGGACATTTGAAATGTTCATCTAGAAAATCTTTACGTAATTTCTGCAGTTTGTTTTGTTATGATCAGCAGATATTTTTCAAATAGCCATAATTTCTAAATAAAGTGTAATTTGCAACATTATTATCCCCTTTTTTTAATAATTATGTATTCATTTACCGTATGATTGCCGTATCTACGATTTCGGTATGAACTGAAATCTTCGTCTTGGTAATATTGATATTTCTTGAAAACAATAGTCAGTTCTCGCCTGGAACGCGGTGGGTGCTAATAACCCCAGGTCCACAGAAACATGAATTAACCTCACTCAACAAAATAATATATGTATTATATACGTACGGATGTATGTATGTATGTATGTATGTATGTATGTATGTATGTATGTATGTATGTATGTATGTATGTATGTATATCACACCTTAGTTTGGCGATCATGCGTCCCTCTGGCGGCAGTTGAAGGAAGTTGAGAAGAAACTTTTTCCTCTCCTTAATCTTTTTTTCTGTCATTTTATGCAAGCGGCCAAAGAAGTTGAGGGTCTCACCGATGGTAAGCAAATTGTGAAGGCCAATTTCCTAAACAAACGTACAAGTACATATCGAAGCCGCGTTATACAGTGAAAACTTACTATAATGATACCCTATATCCCCATAAACAGGTGTCAGATACCTGAATTATGTCAGATAAATGAATCATATGACAAAGGAAATCATCTTTTCCTGTCTCATACCTAGTGTCGTTAAGTGAATATGTCGGAAATTTGAGTGTCGTTATAATGATGTTTTATTGTGATGACATCACTTGCTTCCTTGCAAAATGTGTTAGATGTCTGAATAAATCAGATGAGTCAGTCAAGTGGCACAGGTATTTGACTTTAAGTCCCTCAAAACGTATGTTATTATGCGAATATGTCGGATGTCGGAGTGTCGTAAAAATGAGGTTTTACTGTATATAAATCACAGGATGTTTCAAAACAATGTTCATACTGCAACCTTCATAACATGTTTATAACAACTTTCTAGAAATGCAAGGTAGAATATTCTTTCTAACATTCAACTCATCTATCAGGTTCTGCAATATTTTTTTTTAAACAATTTTAACTTTGCTCAAAAATTTACAGAAAACCATCCACATACTGAGACAGAAATTTGGAAGTATTGTACATTCATCAATGTGAAAAAGATCACCAAAGAAAACTTGTATCAATACAATGAGTGTATACTTTGCAGATTGGCTGGATGAATGTTTAAAGTTGAAAATTCAATTTATGAGGGGTACAAAAAAACACTTTGCATACCTGCGGCATGAAGCCCACCATACTCCCAGGTACACCGTGTCCACTTGTTCCAGGCTTTTCACCCAGTGTGGTCACGTGACCACTGTCGCACTTGAGACGACCAAGGATAATTCTCAAAAGTGTCGTCTTTCCACATCCACTCGGGCCCAGAAGTCCGTATCTATCAACGGGAATAATACGAGTGTTCAAGTTCAGCACTGATGCAGAACAGAAAGAAAAGAAGACACAGTATCTTATGCAGAAGAAAATAAACTAAGAGGAAGGGACACAAAGAGAAATAAAGACAAAATGGAAAGAAAGAGGATGGGAGAGCGAGAAAAGGAAAGAAAGAAAGAAAGAAAAAGGCAAGTAAGGAAGAGAGAGAAAGAAAGAAGGAAAAGAGAGAGAGAGAGAGAGAGAGAGAGAGAGAGAGAGAGAGAGAGAGAGAGAGAGAGAGAGAGAGAGAGAGAGAATTATCTTACACAGCTCCGGTCGGGACTGTCATGTTGAGGTCCTCCAGGACAGTACTTTTGTTGCTCCTACACCCAGACACGTATGTTTTGGACAAGGAGCGCACGGACACGGCCAAGTCCGTGGCATCTGCCGCTGGTCCCATTGGAGCTGTAAATTGACAGTAAAGATTAGTATTAGTCTTACCGCCTATCGTAAGATACATATATTGGCCTGCTTAATCAACTTGTAGATCTGACATGTCTTAGTTATGTCTGTGTTCCAACACAGACATTCTGTTTTTGTTGGGTTTCTAGATTTCTTTCTTCTTCACCAGCAGTTTTGTCCGAAAACTATTACTTTTGGAAACTCCAAACTTACCGCCATTACACCTCCAGACATGAAGTCACGACGTCTTTTTATAAAGAGGGGTGATGATTTCAAAATTATGCAAATCAGGGCCATTTGAAAGTTTAAATCTTGAATATAGTCAAAACTAATGTTGGTGCAGGCAACCAATCCAACTTCAATATATAGGTTTGTAACACTGCACAGTTCTGTAATTTACTTGTGACCTCTAAAGGTCAAAGGGCAAGGTTGTTTGGACCTTGGACATTTTAATCCAACCATAACTGCCAATTTTCATCAAATTTAGACCATGTTGGACCCAAATTGCCGGTACTGCAACACTCGTTATTTTTCTTCTAACATGTAACCTCTCAAAGTCAAGGTCGGTCTCATTTGGACCTTTGAAACTTTCATCTCGCCATGACTTTGTAAATTTTCATCTGATTTTGTTAATGTTGGGCTTAAATTTTAGATATCATAACACTCTATATTTTTGTAATTCACATGTGACCTCTAAATGTTAAAGGTCAAGGTTATTTGGACCTTCGAAAGTTGCATCCAGACATAGCTTGAGAAATTTTCATTCAATTTTGATCATGCTGGACTCAACTAGCGGGTATTTAAACACTTCATAATTTTTGTAATTTACATGCGACCTCTTAAAGTCAAAGGTCAATGTTATTTGGCCATTTGAAATTTTCATCTGATTCGGTTCATGTTGGGCTTAAATTGCATATAATTGTAACACTGTAGATTTTTGAAATTTACATGTAACCTCTAGATGTCAAAGGCCAAGGTTATTTGGATCTTTGAAATTTTCATCCAGCCATATTTACAACTTTTGAAGGCATACAGACAGGGTTGCTTTGAGGCAAATCTTCTTTTCTAGTAATTTACATTTGTTCCCATGCTTCCATTACGTGTTATGTCACTTTTCAATTCAATTAAATGCGTGTTTTGGAGGGTTGGCCTACGTCAATTCCATCAGTGTTGGGGGCGGTGTACTTTTTATCATCTGTAACGTAAAATAAGGTCACTTGCTTCCTGGTGAAATTTGAATTTGAAAAATATATTCTGGCTTATTGATGTTTCGTGATGTTGTGTACTATAGACTTAGGGCACAAGACGCTCTTCACTAGGGGTTTATGACACATAATGGTGTAAAGTACCTGCTTAATGCACAGACGATGTACTCTCTGCCTTATGATACACGATATATACCTTATGCAGCATTTATCAAAAGTTATATGCGATGTGTCTGTGTTTACCTTTAAGAGGAAGACAGCGACAGCAGCGAACATGGAGAGCAAAGATCCGATAGTCAATTGATGTATACCATCCACACGGACTGTCATGAGGCTAAATTGCCTCAAAACATGTGTGTTATGAGGTTTGGACCACTTTCATTGGCCCTACGTACCCGCTAAATGATGACAGTGAAATACGGTCCACTTAGTCGTCACGTGAAATTAAGAAGTGGGGGAAAATGTTTGAAACGAGAAATCAAAAGCTGGTCGTCACTCACGACATCATGGGGATTCATCAGCATTTTCTACGGCGAGTTTTTATGGTCCCTGGGCTGCATTAACATGCCATGAACAATAACATCAATCACAATTTTCTGGTGGTCTTTCCTTTTTACATGAAGCTATTCACAACAGACTGGTCGACAACGACGTGGAAGACGTGATTTTATCCTTTTCATTGCTAGTCACGCCTGTTGCAACGCTTATCGGAACTGTTATGAGGTTTAACTTTCAAATCAATCATATAAACTACTCTCATTCAAATTCCAACATATTTGGTCTAAATTTGGCGGCCCAAGAGAGAGTAAATTGTCTTGGTCAATAGTTAACCTGGAAGCACTTTAGATACAATGCGCCCAGAAAGTTGTTGACTTTAATTAGAAATTAGATTTCAAAGGTAAGAATGATAATGTTACGTGTATAAATAAGTAACAAAGTACAGTCTGGTGCCTTTTACGGTAGATGAGCATGAATTTGGGAAACATAGTCATGTTGGCTGCAGTTGATTTAATGTTGTCTACCAATAAGTACACGTCTATATTTCTCGAAAGACTGATCTTCGGTATGAGGAATTAGCAAGGCCATGTTTTCTTAAAAATGTACCATATAACTGCGGGAAGTTTAATTTTGCTGATCATTTATTTATTTATTTATTTATTTATTTATTTATTTATTTATTTATTTATTTATTTATTTATTTATTTATTTATTTATTTATTTATTCATTCATTCATTCATTCATTCATTCATTCATTCATTCATTCATTCATTCATTTATTCATTTATTTATTTATTTATTTACTTATTTATTCACTTACTTACTTACTTACTTATTTATTTATTTAGTCTATTTTAAGTAGTTTTATGGGGGTTTGTTATGCACATTTTAAAATTCCAACATCCATATTAAAAAAGACTGCAATCTAATTTTACACATCTTAGCTTCTAATCTTTGAAGGCAATTCACTCTGGAAAATACGTTTCTCGCATTTTTAAAAAATGCTGTAGCCAACTGTGTTTACTAAATTACAGATATAAATTGTGGGGTTTTTTTAAAGAGTGTTGTTACTTGTCTGTCATAATAGCATAACGGGTGACCTATGACTCGGAAGCAAATACGATTCAAACTATATGCCTTCAGATTGCCATCATGTTCTAGGCATGGAATGAGTGACTATATTTCTGAATTTAACCTTTTTCTTCCGATTAAAAAAGACAAGTTGATGCGCTCTGACTTGAGCAATCGATACTAATATAATTATTTGTAGTCTGACCTTTCACTCAAACACTATCGTGTCTATAGTTACAGTGCAGTCAACAACTCTCTTCGGGGAGATTTGGACGCATTGCAAAGGAAAGCTGTTGATTCAGTCAAAACTTGGCACTGAGACAGTTAAGGTATAACAACTTTTGCTCATTCAGCGCTGCTATATGTAAGCGTTTCCCTGACATTCTGTTCATTATTTTATATCTTTTTACTTCCTTGTTGAAGAGCAACTGAGACATAAATGTATTCCATGTGTTAATTGAAAAGAAAAGTAACGTATGTTGGTGTTAACAATTAAAAGATAATTCAAAAAGTATCAAATGGAAAATTCGTATCCGTTATCAGCTATAGTATCCGTTGTAACAGTAGAATTTTTTACATTAATCATATAAATAGAAGTATTTACAAGCACTATCATCGCCGTTACTTATAATCACTGCTATTGCTGCAAAATTATTGCGTTGAGCTGTATTGTTATAAAATCACTATGACGTATTCCCACTGAGTAACAGTGTTGTGTTGTATTTCTGTTCATGAAGTATTGTGGGGGTATCGCTCTAAAATTACCATGTTGTGTCTTACTGTGGTTAAATCACCTCGCTGTGTTGCATTTGTCTAAATTACTGTGTTGTTAAGTAAGTAAGCAAATTAGTCTAAATTACTGTCCTGTATTCATTTTGACTTACTTGCATTAAAGTTGCCAAGAAATTACAATATACTCATTATATATACAGTGGGTTCTCCTTATCAAGACCACTTAAGGGACTGAAAAATGTGGTATTAATTGGGGAATGGTCTCAATGGGAGTACAATGTAACTGGGGAGGAACATAAATGGGTCTGTAAATTTGTGGTCGAAATACAGAAATTGTCTCTTTATGGAGGTGGTCCTAATTGGAGACTTCTGTATATATATATATATATATATATATATACATATATATATATATATATGTACGTATGTGTGTGTGTGTGTGTGTGTGTGTGTGTGTGTGTGTGTTGTACTTCTAATGGACTCTGATGGTGAATGAATAGAATTGAACACAAGACTTTCTGAATATTCAGGTAGAATCACCATAATCATTCAAATTATTAGTAAACCAGCTTCCATAAAAGATTCAAGTTGGTTTGTCTCCGTGCGCTGATTGATTTCATCAGAAACCACGTGCCGTGTAGTGTGCACTATCGAAAGGAAACTGGTAAGTTCCATCTTCATTGAAAGAAATGCCAAGAGCACCAAGAAAATATTTGAAATGACTGCGCTAAAACATTAACATTTTCCTTGAACGAAAGCAATAATAATCATGATTATATAACTGTAAGGATGACAATAGTAATAATAATTACACTGATGATGATAATAAAATGTGGTGCGTGTGATGATGATGATGATGATGATGATGATGATGATGATGATGATGATGATGATGATGATGATGATGATGATGATGATGATGATGATGATGATGATGATGATGATGATGATGATGATGAACTCTGCTGCATGTAGCTAATAACATTTAAATGATTAATAATCTCTACATATGTTGACAATTGCAATGACTAAAATATTCTCATGTATTTGACGACAACAAAGCCTCGGGCCAAACATATTCCGGACCCTATAGAATTGACCCATATACTGGAGGGATATTCTTGTCAGCAACGCCTGCGGGAATATCAACATTTTACACAAAACTCGATAGGTTACATCTTTCTACTGGGTGTGTTATGATTTGGGGCATCCTGACTATCCCATGTCAGTCCAGTCCACTAATATATCGTCGACTTATCATTTAAATACGCAATACCCTACGATATAGTAAATGTATTGATTCTTCATTTTATAATGTGGGATCAGCTCAAAGTAGACATATCTTTCATTGGCTGACATGGGACTGTGTAATTCATTTACTTCTGCTATGTTTTTCGCATCGTTGTTCTGCTGATGATTTAAATCTGTCACATGAATAACTGAACATGCTCTTAACCCTTAAAGTGCTAATCACTGCTATAGTTGCTTTCTAATTACCATAATGATTAAACATCGAATGGTTAAGAGTCAAATTCGTCATGAAGATACCTTTCATTCAAATACCAGCAAGCCTTGTCTGAACAAAAAGTAGTCTTAGTCAACAGCTTTCCTCGGGACTCTTTGCGCGCAGCATTGCGCGCAAAGAGTCCCGAGGAAAGCTGTTGACTCAATCTTAAATCAGCGCTTTAAGGGTTAAGATGGCATTAATGACAAATATGAATAATACTGTGAATTTTAAATATCAAGAAAAGGGTCCAAATTGCAAAAGCCGTGATAAATTATATCGTTTAAAGTGATAATATTCGTGGTCACTCATTGCAAAGACGTCTACAGACTTTAAATTATGATGACTTAATCCAACTTGTCTGTAATTAAAATGCGTCAGGTGAGACAGGTGTATTAATACCTATGTGACTTGCTTTCGTTGGAATTTGGCACACGCACGCATTTTTAGGGACCTTTGCTTAATACTTCACATGTTGACACATACATGTGTATGTTTTTATCTTAACCCATAGTAATCCTTTTAGACATCAGAAACAATCGGGATACGCGTTATCAATGACAACGAATACAAAAGGGAAAAAAACTGTGTCAAGCTAGTGTTTCCTCCCTTGGATTCCTCTCCGTAACTGACCAGTAGAAACATGTAAAATAAACGACCACAATACCATAAGCAAAGGCGGACTTGTCCGGACTGCGGAAGAATGTTGACCACTTCATGTGTACTGAGATTATCTCGTGAATTGGATTAATATTTTCATACCATCTGCAACTCCCCACCGTCTAGCATATGCTCTGATTTAATTCTGTTCCCTGGCGCCCATACTGCAGCAAGTCTTACGTGTAACAAAAGATATGCAGTAAATCAGGGAAGGCTAATCTGACAGGTAATCATGTAAGTGACGTTCTGCATGCATCTTCTTTAGAATTATTGTGTACGGAGCTGGCCTATAGTGCAAAAATGAAGCCACTGAATATTGTAACAGGTAGAACCTTCTTGTGACAAATTGTCAGTGCTGACAAACACGTCAGTAGATGGAACCAGTCTGCCAATGTACCTGAGGCAAGAACACATTCCCTGGCTCACACGGCAACTTGTTTCCTAACAGATAGTTTCACGTACATGTAGTTCTTGTTGACTGTCTGAGTCATGCCCTGTAAATATGATTGTCTGCTGAGCAGAACTTGCTGGGGTGCGTATGTGACTCTCCCATTTTATGAGAAAAGACATCATGAAGATCAGCCGACGAAAAAAAAAAAACACGGAAGTTATCCATGAAGTAGGATCACTTTTGCATTGTAACAAAAACACCCACAAAAAAACAATGAGAAACAAAGCGTAAAATGGAAAACAAATACAACAAACCTATCGATACAACTACTTCTACTACTACTACTACTACTACTACTACTACTACTACTACTACTACTACTACTACTACTACTACTACTACTACTACTACTACTACTACTACTACTTCTACTTCTACTACTACTTCTACTACTACTACTACTACTACTACTACTACTACTACCACCACCAGTAGTAGTAGTAGTAGTGGTAGTAGTGGTGGTGGTGGTGGTGGTGGTGGTGGTGGTGGTGATGATGATGATGATGATGATGATGATGATGATGATGATGATGATGATGATGATGATGATGATGATGATGATGATGATGATGATGATTAAGGCAGAAGGAAAGCTAGACTGTTTCTCAACGTGTTTCAAAACAGGACACCTTTAGCAACCTTATCGTCAAAAGAAAAAAATAATTATCTTCATTTAATGCCTAAAATGAGCAAAAAAAAAAAAGTTTCTGAAATCACTGCTCTGCCTGGAAGCTCCGTCGCCGACAAACTGAGGGCCCGGAAAAAGCGGAAGTAAAGTAGTGAGCCTTCACGCTCATGACAACGGCACGTACCTGGACCAATGATCTGCGTTAACCTTGTTTGACTTTGTCTTCGTCAAGTTGTATTTCTGACACATCATTATGGATGCTCATTCAGATAGACACATGTATGCGTTTCAGCTTGGATTTTACAGAGACGAAGGCAGCTCCAGCGAGGAAAATGCTTCGGAATCTGAACTGGAAGTGGGGACGCAGCTGAGTCAGCTCCGGACGTATTGACCATAGAGGTAATATGATATGGGTAAAACCCCAAAAGCGACCAAAGGGATAGCAATATATATGCCGTAGGGCTTCGCTATAAAGGACAGGAAAATAACTCAACAAGTAAAATTATACATCCTCGGTTTTTGTTTTCATGCACTGTATAGAATTTAATTTTCATTTAAACCAATCATGAACCTCACTGGTCCTTACAGCGCCTTGGCGGAAAGTGCGGTATTTTAACCAACCATGGCCCTCCTTGGCGGAAAGTGCGAACCTACTATCTCCGGTTGCCACCACTTGGGACCATGGAAAAAAGTGACCATCATAACCCACAAAGATATTGTTGTCTTGTTCCAAAAAATCAAGTAAAATTACTGAGCAGTATGCAAATACTACCGTGATCATCGATCGGATTCTTTGCCAGCAAAATTGAATCATACGTCTAGATCAAGTGCATGAAATTCTGTAACCAATGCATACACGCACCCACAAAAAACGCCCTCCCGTATTGGAATTAAACGGCAAACTGGTGCACAGAAGTGAATTTTAAATGTGGCCTTCAAGTTACAATTTATGCCTCCAAATTTCATCTTGTCACCTGGGTTTGCAATTGCAAAAATTCTGACATGACTATCTTTGTATGTCAGCACACCAGAACAAACAAATTTACATCTATGATGTACAATGGGCTATGATGACGGGGTTTGATGTATTCCCTAAAAAACGCGACTTTTCTGTATATTTTCGACCAGAAGATAGAATTAGTGTCCTTTCATTGGTAAGTAGGTACAATTGATCAACCTGGAAGATGTTGTAATTACATAAATGATTTCCAAGTTAAAATGCGCTCAACTCTAAATAACACCTCGCACCTTTCAAAACAACCGAAATGCGGCCTAGATGGTCAAGTTTGAAGATCAAAACTGAGAGAAGTTGCAAGCTCATCACAACGACCTTCATGTTATTTCAAGAAAGCATTGAGTCAATGAAATAGGGAAAACAACAAGTACTTGTCATGGAAAATATTTGTCTTATGACAGCAGCGCAAAGACATGTTTTTTCCATCTGAGAAACTTCATTTTTAGGGGTAGGGGGTACAATGGGGGTCAATAAAGCTTCACTCACCAGAGTTTTTGTGTCAAAAAATAGTTTATTGCCACAAACAGACACCATTTGTACCATGCAAGTGAAAAAGAAATGACCTGAAACGATATCTGAGTGAGAAATGATATTGTTTAGTGTTTTGGGAGGGCAAACGGAAAATGTCAAAAATCGCATGAAAATCCAGTGTAGCATAACATTGTAAATGTTTGATATTCCAGGAAGCAGTCCGGTGATTCTATTTCCACAGATATACTTGTATGTGAAAGTACATGATATGTGAACAATTAAATTAAGTCTTGCAAAAAGTAGAGGCCGCCTTCAGCTAGCGCCGATAAATTGGCCACAGAGGGCAGCACAAAGGTATAAAGTCTAATAACGAGCACTGTAGGATTTGGGTTGACCAGAGTGATGGAATTTGTAGTAGGCTGAAATCCGTTACATATAATTTTAATTCAGATTTTGCTATCATAAAATACAGTGGTTTGAATAATTGATTTGGGCATATTTTTTCGGGGGGGGGGGTCGTCAGAAATTTATAAGTGATATGGGGTAGGGACAGGTGAAAATCCAACATGACTGCGTTCAGATGGGGCAAAGTCAAAAGTTTGGTGTTCATCATGTATGTCAATGCCTCTTATTTATAAGTCAGACCTGAACTTAATGGGTGAGCACAGTCTTCCTTAAAGTTAAAGCTCCTATTCTCAGATACGCCAGGATGTGTTATAATGGCCGTCTATGGAAAATTCAATTTAGTGGTGCCACCTTAAAGATAAAATTAAACGGGCCAGAAAAAATGCAGCCAATCAGGTCGCAATGTACAGCAAAACACCGGCGGAAAAGTACAGGTAGTTAAATCACTGCCGTATTGTCACAGGTATCGGCGCGAAAGTAAAATTAAAGACATTGTGCATTGAGTAAACCTTTGTTTCCTTCAACCACAAAGGAAGCAAAACACAATGAGAGAAGACGTATTATCATGGATTTTGCTATAGTTTCGGGAATCAAATTTTTCTGGCCACATTTACAAACGGCCGGTAAATTTCGAGGGTCCCAAACATCCATACTTCGTATCTTTTATTATATTATAACCTTTGTTCAGGTAAGGGTTAGTGCGTTCGTCTGAGCGCCATCTGGCTCCAAGTGCCTGTGAGCTCTAAAGAGGTCGTTGCGTCACGATTTTGCGTGATGCCTGGATGCAGAGCCTAAGCTGTGCCAAATACGGAAGCGCCTTATAGTTGATACTTTGTTACTGAAAAGTTGCAAATTATTGACATTCGCTGGGAGATTTTTTTTTCCAACTGGTATATTATAGTAGGGATATGAATAAGTATATTGGATGCAAAAAGTGACCTGCCTTTCTTTCAGCTTTAATAATTAAACCACTATCAGTTTTGATCAACTCACTCTCGAAGTAACTTTTCGTCAGACAATAAAGCAAACGTCCTTTGCTCAATTTTTGAAATGTTGTGCACAGTTCAGACTGGTCTACATGCATAAGATTTATACAAGTATTTGTGGCATGATCCGTTTTCGTTATTTTAACTGAACCATTCTTTTCTAAAGAAGGGGGATGTTTGTGTTTAAATATATTTTATTCGAAAAAAAATTATTGGCCAGCAAGCTCACCAGTCTATTTGAATGCCTTTGGTACATAAACACAAGACAATATGGAGATTTCGAAACACCAGTACACAGATAGATAACAAACAGGACCACAATTCAGCAGAAAAAAAAAGAAGAATGGAAGGGTGTGTGAGGAGAATAAGCTTGACCAGATTCTGGCACAAAATCCCATTTTAAGACTAATCGATGGGGTATGATCACCTCTGCATAGTGACAAATACACAAGAAACGAATGCCAAACAAAGTATAAATAAAAATCCATGAAACAAACATATCGATAATGATGATGATAATAATGATACAGTAGAATTTCCCAATTAAGACCACCCAAGGGACTGAAAATATGGACTTATTAGGGGAGTGGTCTTAATGGGGATATAATTGAACTAAGGATAAACAAAAACGGGTCTGCACATTGATGGTCTTAATGCAGAAATGGTCTCTTTATGGAGGTTGTCTTAATTGGAGATTCTACTGTAATGATGATAATAATGGGATCACTGGCTTCCATCTCAAATAGACGCAGCCAATTTTGCCATAAAATTAGTGCATTTATGAACTTCTTAAAAAATTCGTCGGTCTTACTTGTTTAGTCCAACTTCGTCCAACTCCAAACAGTAACGTTTTCATATTAAAGCTACCAAAGGTTATTATTTAGATTGTAACTCATTCCTACGTAGAGCATACCTGTCACATTCAAAGAAAACGTGGTGAGCAGTTTCCAAGTTTCCTCCCCAAAAACATGACGGTGACTCTATGCAACCTATTTTATAGAGATCGCCAGTCGGTTTTTGTTTTCTCCTACGTTCATTTAATTTTCCAGACGTGTTTCTTTATAATTTTTCGTGACTTCTGTCGGCAAATGACCCCGCCACTACTCGAGCTTCAGCCAGCTAGACATATTCCATACAATCTTTGTCTGCTTTTGAGCATCCACTCCAGACCACACTGGCGTACATGGATACTGTTAAATTTCGTCAGGGTCTTTTGCGTATCGTTTTTATGCGATCGTTGCTCTACGTATGTAGAATTTTTTTAGAATGAAAAAATAAATATTAACTCTTTCCTACTATATTAACTCTTTTTATCTAAAAACCGGCCAAAACCGGCTGGCAGTCAAATGTCGTCTGCTGCAGTGTTTCAACTAATTTCAACAGTACTGAAAAACAATTTGACTGAAAATTGTAGGTGAAACCTATCAAGATCACATGCCCCGGGTCAACATCTTTCCTTGGCATGGGTTGGACACTGAAACTATTCATTGGCCTAAGAACATGAAATTTTAAAGCAATGACTCATCAATGCTGACTGAGATAAAAAAAAATGTAAAATTGAATCAATGTTTTGTACTCACGTTCAAAATATGAACCCAAATCCTTATATCTGAAGGCACGCCAGTTCGCTCGATAAGATTTTCATAAATATATTTAGTTACTTTACCAATAATGGCACCAAGAACAATCACATTGTAAATATATTAATATCAAAGCAATGAAACAGATGGGTCCCTGTAGAGCAATGAAATGCACGTCAAACAGAAAACATTCGGAAAAATGTGCGTTACTTTTGTATGCCGTTTGCATGAAAATTAGATTCAGTCATGCCGAGATAGATTGGGACAATTTCATCTTGTCCGTGGCAGTAGGGTGATCGGAGCAACTCAGACGACTGAAAGGGAACGTTTGTATTACAAACAGATGGGAATCATTAAGATGGGAAAAATACAAACTTTTGCATCCCCTTAAAGTAACAAGAGGCCTGTCTGCCACACGCTATTCAAAGTTTGACTTTGCCAAAATACCACGAATCCCCCAAGCAATGCTTCAGAGGATTCCAGATAAAGTTGAATCTAGTTATGAGACACGAAATTGATCACCTGTATCGATAATTGTCATGATATCGGAGCGGAGAGAGCATTGACCTTTAAACCTGCACAACCAGTGGGACAAACGTAAAAAACGTTAACACTCTTTAGTATATTTTGAGAAGAATTGTATATATATATATATATATATATATATATATATATATATATATATATATATATATATATATATATATATATATTAAACGGATTCCAGTGTATCTTGGCTGAAGTTCCACTTTTGCATAAGCTCGTAATGCCGAAATACAGGTAAAAAGTTCCTCATCGATGTTTTTTTTTTAAGGTTTATATCCCCACTCCACAATGTGGATATAATTCTCTCGGCCACATCACGTATCATTATTTTTACAGTGTCCCAAATATTTTATTTTCATGAAGAAAAGAAAATCTTTTGCAAATTTTCGAATTGTTTTAAATGAACGAAGCCTTCTCCGCGGAGCTCTCTCTCTCTCTCTCTCTCTCTCTCTCTCTCTCTCTCTCTCTCTCTCTCTCTCTCTCTCTCTCTCTCTCTCTCTCTCTCTCTCTCTCTCTCTCTCTCTCTCTCTCTCTCTCTCTCTCTCTCAACATAATATTTGCATTACATCTTTCTTTGGCAATGTCCAAAACTTTACTGTGACCTCTAAACGTTTCTTAAAAGTGATTTAATCAGGTACCATTTATTATTTAAAGTTTATATCTACAAAGTTGTCTGTTTAAAAAAAGTATTGAGTTCACAACAATTTGCATGAATATGAATTATTCTGAGTTTCATATATGTTTGGTTATGTGCCGTGAAATATTGACTTCTAGCACCGAGGCGAGGATTAATATAAGTAGTGAGGTTCCTTTTTTGGCGCCTATTTTATTTCAAATTAATTTTGTTTAATCAATTAAAGCACATTTGATTTTGATTAATTGTATCTTGCTTACAAAGGCACGTCTTAAACAGTCATGCAAATGGTCAGAGCTGGAGAAAGTATTTTATTTATTCCGTTTTCTTTAAAAGTATTAAAGAACCAGACTGCCACCACTTCAATTGGAGAATAAAGTTTAGTTTGTTTATATGCATTTAAGAGGCGAGCTGCAACCAGAGTATACAAGGATGATAAAGTTGTTTGTCTACAAATATTGAGGTAGCAGCCGGCGACCAATATAAAAGGAGTATATAAGTTGCTTTGTCTATAAGTACTAAGATGGCAGGCTGTTACCGGTGTCAAAGAGGATAAAGTTGGTCTTGTCAGTAAGTATGAAAATAGCAGGCTACCATCAAAATAAGAGGAATATATAACTTGTTTTGTCAATAAGCACATGTATTAAGATAGCAGGTTACTACCAGTAAACAAGGAGGATAAAGTTTTTCTTGCCAGCAAGTATTGAAATAGCAGGCTGCCACCAATATAAAAGGAGCATATAATTTGTTTTGTCTATAAGCACATGTAATAAGATAGCAGGTTGCCACCATTATACAAGGAGGATAAAGTTTATTTCGTAAGTGAGTATTAAAATAAAAGGCTGCCATCAATATAAAAGGAGCGTATTTGTTTTGTCTGTGAAGATAACAGGCTGCCAGCAGTATACAAAAATGAAGAGAAAGTTTGTTTTTTCTGTGAGTATTAAAGTTCCAAGCCGCCAGCAGTATACAAGTAACATAAAGCTTATATTGTCTTTCGGTATTTTATAGTAGCAGGCTGCCAGTAGTGCAGAAAGAGGATAAAGTTTGTATTGTCTATAAGTATTTTATAGTAGCAGGCTATATCTTTTTTCCTGTAATGTTAGAAAAAATGTCTTCTGTTGAAAAGGCAGACAGTATCATCGGTAATTTTACCTTCTCAACCTTATTGTGCCTTGGAAAGGCTATCATTTCTTCAAGTTGGAAAGAATGTAAGTCGCGCAGTGTCGCAAGTGCTGAGGCTGATCAAGAACTGCACTTCTATTAGGTTGCATGCTACTATTGGAATACATACTGTACACAGTGGTACCTACTGTATGTGCCAACCCCTTCTGCCAAGAAAAAGTGGCCACATGCAGCTGGTGACCTGTCACCACAGGTATATTTTACAAAGAAATTGACTCCTATGTCGGAGTCTAGTGACCACAAAAAGCAATGCGGCTCTTCACGGCAATGGTTGCATACAACAGGCACCACTACACACACACACACACACACACACACACACACACACACACACACACACACACACAAACACACGCACACATACATACATACATACATACATACATACATACACACACATATATATATATATATATATATATATATATATATATATATATATATATATATATTGTCACCAAAAAGTATCTCATCTCTCACTTCCAACCTTGCTGTCATAGAATAACTTTCCACACGCAAGGCAATATGCTAGCACTGTGCCAGCAGTCTGTGTATAAACCTACTGAACATGTGAAAACCAACAATGCGCGGTCCGATGGGACACAACATTTGCATTCAAGGACCCTTTTTGCAACGAAAAATGTTTCCTTTGTTGATCTTTACCACTTATATGATATAATCTTCATTTCGAGACGGTGATATAGTCAGAACGAGAAACATGAGCTCACTTAGCTTTTGCATCCGACCATAGACCTGCACAGCTATATTGCACAATGCATAAACAGTTATAAAGAGATAATAAATAAGACTTCTGGTAAAAAATGTTAGTGCTACTTGAACATACCCGTAAGATTACGTGATCACGACGAGAAAGTAGGCATGATAACCTGCGCGTAGTTGACAATTCTATGTTTAGTTACATATGTAGCAAATGCATTCTTTGCCACTACAATTGGTCATTTTTTTATTTTTCATTTTTTGCATTCGAGTGTCTCAAGTAGCTGGTCGGTGACCATTTGGAATTTTGAAAACTTCTATTGGTATCACATTCATCCACCTCAGTTACAGAGAGCACGTGTCAGCTTGGTGTAGACATGTACGAAGGCTGGCTGAAAAGCTCTAAGCCCAGCTGTGAAAGACCCATACAAAGTCGATGGCTTTCATTTGTTTCTCTACATAGTCCCCTTCCAAGTTTACACACTTTGCCGGCGATGCTGCAAGGCCTGGCTGCCGGTCAAAAAGACATTTTCTTCAGTCACCTAAAACAAATGTCGTTCACAGCGGAAATGACCTCATCATTACTAAGAAAATGGCTACCGGCCAGTTCCGTTGTCACTTTTGGAAACAGGTAGAAGTCTGACAGGGCTAAATCGGGTGAATAAGGGGGGTGGTCAATGAGTTCGAAGCCACAATCATGGATCACTGACATGGCAACCACCGATTTGTGAAGCATTTGAGGAGCATTTTGTTGGTGGATGAGGACTCCTTTAATGAGCATTCCCCGTCGCTTAGCTTCGATAGCTTCACGCTACTGTCCTGTAGGTCAGCATAATATCTTCCATTGATAGTCTGGCATTTTTCAAGATAGTCAATCAGCAGAATACCCTTGGAATCCCAAAAGACTGAAGCCGTTACCTTTCCACCAGAAGGAACCGACTTTTTTTGGGGGGGGGGGGGCATCTCGTATGCTTCCAATATTTAGACTGGATTTTTGTTTCTGGTTCAAAGTGATGACTCCAGACCTCACCCATGGCAACAAATCGGGCCAAAAAATCATCGGGATGTGCTTCAAAACAGCATAAATTGTAACGGGACGCCAGTAATCTGACACGTCTCTGACCCGCTGTCAAGAGCTATGGCACCAATCTTGCAGAAACTTTTGTCATTCCCAATTCCTTGGTGATACTGTGCTTAACCCTCTCATGAGAGATGCCCACAACACTGGTAATATGTCTAGTGGTCAATCACCAGCCATCACCATGTCATGCACCCGCCTAATGTTTCATGGGCGTGATTACTGTTGAAAGCCTTCCTGGACGCGCGTCATCGTCAAGACTGTCTCTGCCACGCTTGAATTCCGCAGCAGACTTCTCAATTGTGGAAAAGGGAGGGGAATCATCCTTCAAAGTGCAGGCCATGTCGGCATGTTTCTGTGTTAAAGTAAGCCTTTTCAATTGCAGGAACGTAACGACTGCCCCATGGCCAGTTTTGTATATTTCTGGTGATTTCAGTGGATAGGTTCACAAGATGGCCTGGTACAAAGACACTAATCACACTGCAGTTGCAGTTCTTATGTCTATGATTTATTAAATGATTGCACTTGTTGGTGGTAAAAGTTTGTTTCAATCCGATTGAGATATCCCACTTAGGCTTAGAGCCTTTCAGCCAGCCCTCGTATGAACTGTCGGACGTTTGACACACAATTTTTTGTGCTGCAATTGATATTTCCTAATTGGTTCATACTCCTAAAGCTACAGTGTCTCCACACGACTAGGCCACAGTTGTACAGGAACAGGATGAAGGTTTGGTGTATTGTTTCCCTATATTTCAGGCAGAGGTGGTTACTGAAGCGCCTCGGGGTGTTTACCTGATTCGAGGTCTTCTTGCGAACACGTTTAACTCTTACAGTGCCAACTGCGATTAAAGTGAAACTAGTTAAAAGGAACTGCTGCTCTGTCTTATATTAAGGGTGCTAGATTGATGTATCTTGTCAAAAGACTGTTCATTCCAGTACCAGCACACCTGCAATTACGTAGAATACAAAAGTTCAAGTCAACAGCTTTCCCCGGCTTGCTTTGTACGCATTGACATGCTAACAGTGTGGCAGACGTCTATATACTGGACATGAAAATATTGTGATAGACTTCTATATACAGGCCATGGCAACAGTGTGGTAGAAGTCAAAATACAAGGTCATGGCAGTAATGTGGTTGCAGTCCACACAAAGTCATGAAAAGTCTGTGGTAGAGGTCTATATACAGTGGCACGACATCGCTGTGCTGTCAGTGTGCATTCAGGGCCATGGCAACACTGTGGTAAAAATCACTGTCCAACTTTGCCTCAATCTCATGCAACAAAGACCGGCATAGATTCCGGTAGACTTAAGTAATATTCCCCTATCAACGGTACATTTTAGAATCTACAAAAAAGGCCTCTACACACCCTTTAAAATATTGCCATCAGCAATAAACATTTGTACCATTACCTGACTTATTCTGGATCGAAATGTGAATGGACAGCAACATAAGCTTAACCAGCAGACTGCCGTCCAACACTAAACTAGAATTAAAAACTTTGAAGCTCGCATGAGACTTGGTCGTATTTATAAACATCGTTTCTACGGCTGCGGAATGCAACTGACTATACCACTGAATGCGTGTGTCACCAGATTCTTTCATCGAGAACTTCGGCTTACAAGAATGCCACAAAAGGTCTGTAACGTTGCACAATTCTAGTTCTACAATTCTTAGTTGATCTCAGCCATTGTATGAGCCAATCAACAAGAGCCGCAGCAATTCCACCCTTTATGTTTTCCTGGTATCGTAAGCACAGATTTGCTGTATACTAGACTATCTTTACTCTGAGCAGAAGGTGAAGCATATGACAGGTGTCTTGAAAATAAAGTAAATCTCAAGTTTTGTTTTGGATATAAAATTAATGGCAGCTCAAGTGTCTGCAGTTCTAGTTCACGAATTAAGAACTAAAAAGTCTAAATAAAATTAGTGTGAGGTATGCTAATACGAATATATTGCGCATGTGTGCAACAACAAAACCACATCGAGGCTTAATGGCCATAGTGGCACCTGTAAACTCTTTAGGGCATAATTTTTCATTGCAAGGAATTATTCAAAGTAAACTTCTCACAGAGCTAGAATATTGGACGCAAATGAATGTGTGACCTTCACTCAACTAGCAATTGTCCATGAAAAGCAGAAGCCACCGGCCTCGTGTCTTCTGGCTTAATTGCACCCATATACATGACACATCAACAATCAAATTAGAAACACTAAAACTAGCAACACGTAAATTCTGCATTTGCTTCTTAATGGTAAATTGACGGTTCTCAGTCGAAATCTGATGAAATTCTATTAATTTCACAGTAACGGTAAATTTGAAGTATTGTGATATTTTAGCAAAGGAAAATAGATATATACGTCAAAGACTGTAACTTTTCAAGTGTATAATTATACAAATTCACCTGAAATGATACATTCTTTTTGAACTTAAATTTGTTCAAAACGAGCCTCGTTTTGGATAAATCTGTTAAATCCAAGATGACCACCACACTGGCAGAACTAGAGACACATTTATATAAGCGTGACTCCCTTTTAAACGTAAAACAGCAGGACATTTTTCTACATGTGCTCAATTATCCGAAATTGTTGTTTTGGCTCTTGTTTTTCCCTATTTGTATGCGGTTGTTGTTACTTTGAAAATAAGAATCATCATACTACTCTTCGGTACTTTATCCTTCTTTTTGCCAGCTTTTGATATATATATATATATATATATATATACGCAAGAGAAAAGTTAAAATAATCCGGCCGTTTCAGTTTTTCCCTCCTATTTCAATAAAAATGTACAAAACCACGTCGACTGAATAATTATCTTAAAGTCTAGATCTGTCCAGTGTTTATTTTTCTTTTGTTTAATAACCCCAGCCAAACACGCATTGTTGAACTTCGTCTCCCTGGATGGCTAAATCCAACCTATTTAGCTGGTGACAAAGCCATGTATGAGGACAAATATTGGCGCTAGTTTGCATCACTGGTATTGCTGGACAGATTGCATGATACCTCAGGCTTAATGGTAGACACTGATCTTGTATAGGCTTGCTACATGTACTTCCGTCATGTCCAGTTAACATAAATTTAGTCTAGAACACAGATATACTCACAGATTTGTGTCTTGTGTTACCATTTCCATGCTAAAAAATTTAAAACAAACTTACCTATCGTGTAGGTATCCGACATTGCGGCTTATGTAAAATCCAAGATTTAGAGTCGCGACCGCTTCACGATGCAATACTTTTTAAGGGACGTCTTGTTGATTATGGCCTTAGAATACTCGTGGAATATGAAACGTGGATGGTCACGCGCGTGGCACGAAGGACTCTTTGCGGTCAACGACTTATTACAAAAGGTTAAAATTCCTCCACTTTGGTTTCAAAGGACACTTCTCAAGTTTATGCCTGGGTATAAAAATGACAATCTTGGGAACTGGCTACTTCTGCGCGAAACGTGAACTATTTTTTCTCGTTTTCTTTCATATATTCAGAACAAAATTATACACCTCCGTGATTTCGAGACGGATTGAGTTAACATATAGCCCAAGAACAAAATCGTATTTGTAAAGCACATACCTTACAGCAAGATCTAGTCAGAGCCGTGTCTATCGCGTTATTGTATGGCCTGGAGCTCTATTGCCGGTTCCTATAAGAAGGTGGGTTCAGTCTGACAAAAGCTTAGTCACTGTCAGTTGTATACCCAATCACTTGCTGGGTTTGGCTCCGGATATCGCGCTCAAGAAATTCCCCCGTCTCGACAGCTAAGTCAACAACCGTTACGTCTCCAGGAGCTAACCTAAAGATGTTTACCCCTTGGTATATGTGAGGGATAGGGATAAAATTCCTTTGATGTGCTCTTGACACTGCGCGTGAAGTCCTGCTCCGAGAAATAGACTGCGTGGGAAATGTTGCAAAAATATTGCACGCTCCAGCATGAAAATTCAACCAAACGGACTGTCCTATTTTGTAATTTTGAACATTTGATAGCGGTGACTGTCACACTATGCAACACAGCTTGGACGGAGCTAAAAGCTTTAATGTGTGCACTAATGGTATTGACTTGACAAGTTTTTTTTAAATGGGGTGGTCATTTGATTGATACACTTGACAATACTGTATGCGTTGTCAGTCAAGAGATCGGCTGTCAAAGTGGCAGATGTTCATAGTATAAACACACGACTAAATATATTCCGTCCGTACATTCATCTATTATAGATGTAGAATCCACTTAAACATGGCTTCATTTAATAACATTGCGGTAAATGTTTTGCCATGATCGGACATCTCGGCACAATATCAACAAGTCCGGAGGCTCTTACATGATGCACCGATATTTACTTTTCCTCCCATAAGCTACTGCATGACACTTTCTTTTCGCGGGTAGCATATTTTGAAACTATCATCTTATCTAGGCGTAATATTGATTATTTATTTGACCGGACTTCATGTATAAACAAGCAAAGAGGCCTATATTTAAGTACGACATTTTTACGTCCGTTGGCCGTTTCGTGTTTGTCGCGAAAATATACAGACAGCGAAACACAATTGCCACACGTTAGCAGCATGAACAGCACCAGGTGCCCATAGCCGGCTCCAATTCACATTATGCAGATATGTTTGTTTACAATGACCAATGGCGTGTGTCCTGATTACTTGAGACATTTATATCTATAAACAAAATAATTTACTGTGATGAACAATTACGACCGGTGCTTCCATCCAGTGTTTGTGCCTTTAATAGTTTTTATGCTTTTAACTGTTTTTATCAATCTTATTCGTAAAAAGTAATCTTATTGACCGACCGTCCTCTGTACTTACTGTGTTCTAGAGCATGGTTACCATGGATTTTACGCTATACAAAATAAATTATTATTATTATTATCATCATCATCATCATCATCATCATCATCATTATTATTATTATTATTATTATTATTATTATTATTATTATTATTATTATTATTATTATTATTATTATTATTATATGGGACCGTGTCGCCAGGTTCTCCGATGGGCCTCAGCATAAAGGTCATCTTGGAGGGGAGTGTGTGGGGGGGGGGGGGGAGCCAAACGTACATGTAGTCATAATAAGACTGCAGAGAGTTTCCAATTTGCGGCAGAGAGCTTTAAAATCTCTACTGTGTATTCAAAACCCTTTGCAGTCTATTTCATTCATAAATTTACTGGAGTCCAACTCTCTGAAAACATTTTGCAGAGATTTAAAAACTTTGTGTACACGATTTAAAGGTCTCCTTAGAGAATTTAAAACTCTCTGCACAGTGTTAAAGACCTCTCTACAGAGAGCTATTAATTCTTTACAGAGAGTGTTAAATTCTGTTCAAAGAATTTAAATTCTCTGTACAGAGTTTTACATATTCTGCCGATTAAATAGTCTGCAGTATGTTTAAATTTTACAGCTTTGCCTAGAATAGAAGTTCTCTTTGGTTGTCGCATGGCAGAGAACTTGTGCGAAATTAACGAGAAAGGTTAATTTTGATTGATTTTCCTTTCAGTTGCCGATGGAAGGGACCAAAGGTATGGGGAATTGGCCTTTTTTTTAAATAAGGCAGAATGATTTATGTTTAGCTGAGCCGAGAATGAACCAAACAGATAGAAATGAATGAAGTTTAAAAACGCTCAGGGGCCACTCATAAGTCTGAATCAAACAACCCATAAAATGGTGGAATGAATCAATGAGACAGCATGAGACTACGTGATATAAAATCATGTATTGTGAGCTTTACAATACAGATTTTCTCCGCCACAGAGTCTCGGACGGGTTTCTTGAGCAACCAGCCATCTAGGTATTTATACCAGGAGTGCTATGCCACGTGACAATCTGTACACAGTTTTTCGTATAGGACTTTAACAGCAAAAATAAGTATGGTTTCATTTCGTAACATAAGTTGTGCCCAAATATAGACTTGGTGGGGGTATTTCAATAAGTATGCATAATTTCTGAATGCATTATAAGTTGACTGCTTCGTGCAGTATGCTTGTTACAAAATAACTTTTCCAGAGAGGTCTTGGGCATGAAATCGATTTTGATTTACTAAAAGAGCCCTTGTTTCTTTAAAATACGGCTGTCTGCAAACTAGAAACAGATTGCACCCCTAGTTCACAACATTTTCTGGCCAAATATTAAATTTGATTCTGTATAGAATTCTGAATCACGAATTACTTTTAGTCATTCCTCCCTCATTTAAAACGAGATGTCCAAATTCGACGGTGAGATAGTTCGGTAAACTTGCGAAAAGACAAAAATGATTGAAAGTTTACATATAAGTGCACCAAGTGAAAGTTAAAATGAAGAGAAAGTATGAGAAAATGTGTATAAAGTGTTGGTGAGCTGCTATAGTAGTTAAGGGTTTAAGCGCCTTTCGGCTTTCAGTATCGAATGTCTACTGGAGAGGTAAAGTTCACACATTGTTGCTGTAAACACGGCACAGTTCAGTACAGTTCTAGGTATCAGTTCATGCACACACAAGATACATGACTAGGGCGTGGTATGTAGCCCTTGAAGATGGAACCTTCACCAAGGTAGCGATAGTGTGAACAGATGAAGAGTTCAAGAGGAAACAAAGAGAGAGAGAGATTGAGAGAGACAGAGAGAGAGAGAGAGAGATTAGGGAGGGATTCTGAATTTTATTATCTTCTTCCAGGGTCTTAATGAGATCTCCTTGGGACCAACATTTTGCCACTAGAACCTTTCAACGACTTTAATATATATATATATATATATATATATATATATATATATATATATATATATATATATATATATATATATATATATATATATATATATATATATATATATATATATATACATTCCGTTCATCGGTTTACTATCTACGAAGACGAGCTGAAAAGTTACGGGAAATCTCAATCGGATTGAAACAAACTTTTGTCACGAACAAATACGATCATTTAATGAATCATAGACATAAGAACTGCAACTGTAGTGTGATTAGTGTCTTTGTTCCAGACCATCTTGTGCAACTAGCCATTGAAATCACCACAAATGGACAAAACTGGCTATAAAGCAGTCATCAAGTATCTGCAACTGAAAGGGCTAACTCCAACACAGATACATGCAGACATGGTCTCCAATTTAGGGGACGACGCCCCTTCCTTTCCCACTGTTAAGAAGTTGGCTAGGAATTCAAGCGTGGCAGAGACAGCTTTGACGATGACGCGTGTCCAGGAAGGCCTTCAGCAGCACCATTCGCGAAAACATTACCCCCGTGCATGACATTGTGGTGGCTGATCGACGATTGACCATTCTACATATTGCCAGTTTTGTGGGTATGTCTCATAAGAAGCTTGAGCACATTATCACTAAGTAGTTGGGAATGACAAAAGTTTCTGCCACATGATGCCAAAGCTCTTGACAGCGAATCACAAACGTGTAAGATTCCTGGCGTCCCATGACAATTTATGCCGTTTTGAAGCAGATCCCAATGATTTTTGGCCTAATTTGTAACCATGGATGAAACCTGGATTCATTACTTTGAAACAGAAACCAAAATTCAGTGTAACCAATGAAAGCATCCAGGATCACCACCCCCTGAAACAGCCAAGTCGTTTCATTCTGGTGGAAAGGGATTGCTTGAGTCTTAGGGATTCCAAGGGTATTCTGCTGATTGACTCTCTTGAAAAAAGCCAGACTATCAATGGAAGATATGCTGACCTACCGAGACAGTTGCGTGAAGCTATCACAGCTAAGCCACGGGGAATGCTCATTAAAGGTGTCCCTTTCCACCAAGACAATGCTCCTGTTCACAAACTGGTGGTTACCATGTCAGCAATCTATGATTGTGGCTTCAAACTCATTACTCACCCCCCTTATTCATCCGATTTAGCCCCGTCAGACCTGTTTCCCAAAATGAAAAAGGAACTAACCGCTCGCCATTTTCCCAGTAATAATGACGTTATTTCCGCTGTGAATGAATTTTATTTTAGGCTCGCTGAAGAAAATGTCTTCTTGACCAGCATCCTGTGTAAACTTGGAGAGGGACTCTGTAGAGAAATAAATGAAAACCATCGACTTTGTACGGGTCTTTCACAGCTAGGCTTAGAACTTTTCAGCCAGCCTTCGTACGTCAGATGTTAATGCTCACATTATAACTACTACTACTACTACTACTACTACTACTACTACTACTACTACTGTTACTGCTATTAGTAGTAATAGTTGTGGTGGTAGTAGTAGTAATGGTAGTAATAGTAGTAGTAGTAGCAGCAGCAGCAGCAGTAGTAGTAGTAGTAGTAGTAGTAGTAGTAGTAGTAGTAGTAGTAGTAGTAGTAGTAGTAGTAGTAGTAGAAGCAGTAAGTTCTTACAAGTAAGGCACTTCAAGATCTTCATTTCATGTTGCAAGTTTTCACACCTTGCACTTGATTTTGCCAAGCATACGCTACCATTCCGGATAAATCTAAAAATATGTTTAACCCCAAATCTTCAGCTGGTTTATCATCTGGTTCCCTAATGACAGAGGCCTAGTAAATAATTGCTTAATTGCGTATTTCTTGCAACACTTAAGCCTGTAATTGTCATTTATAAAAGGTTGTTTTAATGTTTTATCTCAGCCTTTAACTTTATTTGTGGTAATTTCCTAATAGTCCAACTGAGTCAATAGCTTTCCTTGGCGGTGGCTGACCTTGAGCGTACCACCATGAATGGTTTTACATACATATCTCAGGAAATATATTTTCTATTAACGAGATATTTCAGTAAAAACATTAAGGACAGCTAAGATACACCGAAAAATCGAATCAGAGTTTAATCGATCATAGCTCGAAATGTAGTTACACCAGGAGAGCAAATAATATATGTATTTTATGTTCGGAACGAGCGGGACTCGAACCTGCAACCTTTGGCACCAGTCGCCTAGCTGAAATGGGAAACGCACATATCCACTCGACCAAAGCCTCATTCCTAAAAAGAATGCTTCAATGGAGGTAGTTATGTGCGAGTGCCATATCAAGACGGTAATGCAGTATATTTACTGAGTCGGCATTTATTTCCAGAATCAGGGACTTAAATCCACCAGCTTTAAGGAAATGCCGAAAACATATATTTTATGTTCGGAACGAGCGGGACTCGAACCTGCAATCCTTTGACACCACTCATTTAGCTGAAAAGGAAAACGCACATATCCACTTGACCAAATCCCCATTCCTAAAAAGTATGTAATAGACATGCTGCGGAAATTTTGTATATTCAGTGTTTGTGTGTCTGTGTTATTAATTGTTGAATAAACAATCGGAAGTTAACCTTATACCATCGACCCCCTAAATGTCGAAAAACAGTCACTTATTATTTGTGATTAAATCATAATTACACTTACATCTTAATCCTGACATATTGGTAACAAAAAATAAGATCCTGCAATGTCTATATTTGGCGTTAGGGGGGTTGTCATCTATCCTGAAAGTTTGACATTTTACTTTTGCCTTTGATTTCCAGGATGTTCATTTCATAGAAAAAGAACGAAACAAAAGTTTGAAAATCGCTGTCACGTTTTTGCAGTTCAGACATTAAAAATCAAATGCCGTTTGCCGACTTCAAAGTCGCCCAGCTGTATTCTTAGAATAACCGTTCCTAGATGGGTTTCTCATCCTAATGAGTAATGTCTTTATGAGAAAACGAGCTTCAAAGGCCTTTGATGTCGATTATTTAACTGTAAAACAATGCCGCTTGCTCAGGTTGACCTGACATTGGTACAGTATGGAGTAAACATCGTCTCTGAACATTTGGTGGGGTTGTTAATGAATTATTGAGCAACCACATGAATAAAAGAGCCTTTGAAGATCGGAAATCATTCTTCAGCATTCAGTCAAACGGCGACAGCGTCAGTCTGGTTTCAAAGTGTGACGTCATGGAGGTGGGCCTTCGGGGCCCTGTGCCTCAAGCCTGGCCACGAAAGTTGAGAGTTAGCTTGGTTTGCTAACAGATCAAAGAGTGGTCAGTTTTACTTAAGGGTACCCAGCCTGAGCAACCAGACTTTTTTCAAGGTGACTCATTAAAACAGTGAGTAGTTTAGGCGATGGAGGCTCTGGACAGATCTTTTTTTGTGCCATGTGGCGAGCCGAGCTCCAGCTTAACACATAGCCTCACCCAGCCCACCCCCTTAGTGAGTCCCAGCAATCGGTTTTTCTGTGTAGCTTCCAGCCCAACTTACCTTCTGGAGCCGTTTTTGCGCAATACCTGCCACAGGGACCAAAAGCACTGGAAGCCATGCAGGCGAAGATCGCCACAATAGAGCCTTAGGAGCTCTTTTAAAAGGGGGCCGTCTGTAAAGCTCAGCGTACACAGGCCTATAGCGTCGCGGTATCTTATTCCCCTCTTCTCTCTAAAATATTGTTGTTACCCCCCCCCCAAAAAAAAAACATTTTAGTTTAGATTTCGATTTTTATTTTTATTGTGTGATGCAAAAAATCATCCTTTCCTCGTTATTTGAGGTGATAGGGGACATATTAGTACAAACGGGTCCGCTTCAGAGATTTTTGGGCCTACAAACCATAAATTTGGTACCGGTATTATAAAACTTTGACGTAATGACTAGGAACGGCTCTCTTTATTTTTAAAAGCAAAAGGAACGGTTTTTTTTTTCTTTAATACAAAGAGGTAGGCTAGACCCCACTGTTTCAATTTTCCACTTTGCGTAGCCTAATTCAACATCGAAAAAAAAAACAAACAAACTAAAAATAAATATATTAACAAACGCCGCACAGCGGTCGTCAGCAAGAATATATGTTTTCGATTGCTTTTTATTTCATCAAAATCAGTTAAACCATTTACGAGCAATCTCTTGAGAACCTCTGAGAAGTCGGACGAAAATTTGAATTGTAAGAAAAAGTGAACTGGCTCTCTCGGAGCGGTAAACTGGACTTTGTGGGATATGTACTCACTCCCTCTGATTGATACTTGTCTTATGAGAAGTACTGTTAGAATACTAGTAGGCCTACTATACTTTAGATATGTTGTCATGAGAATATATCTTTTAAATTTATGTTTAAAAAGGAATCGTTAAAGTTTTTCCGGGAGAAGATCACAAAGATGTGGTTTCCTGATAGCTGGTTTCAGTCGCAAAATTCTCATAAAAATTGAATTTTTTGAAACTCAAAATAACAGCCTCAGCCAGGCCTAGCGACGGCTCAGCAGACTGCAAGTTGCAACCCTGCAGGAGACAGCGAGCGAGCGGTCCAGCGCCAAAGCCTAGGGCCGGATCAGTGCTGAATGAGCATTTGAACGCACTGCTATCCCATTTTCCGACCATTCAGTAAAAAGCTGGATGAGGTCGCCACTGCTAATGCTATCATTCAAGGAGACCGCTGCCTCCCCTGCGGCGGTTACCACTGTCCCACGTAGAGATGTTGATGACATGGTGCTCTGCCTCCGCCGGTGAATCTGCCTGACCCCTTTTACACTGCGGGGTGGGGCCTTTACACCTGCGGGCTCCCACAATCTACCCCCCCCCCCCCCTGGTTTTTCGATGACCCCAAGGAGCTGGCCACAAACCCTCCCTCCTCTTGAGCGCACACTGAATCTAGCAGTAGCACTCAATACCAGCACGCAATTAAACCTGACCGGCGTTTAGCAATCCTGCAATAACAATGCAAAATGTGGCATTTCGGTTTGAAAATGGAACGCCACGATCTTCGTTCACCTCATCTTTAAGGACAACAATTTTTATTATTATGAAATGTCTATGATGCAATAGGCATATGGTCGACCTGGTATATACATTTATAGTAGATATGAATATCTTGTTATAATGTGCTAGCCAGACATAAACAGTTGCCGATTAGCCCTTTTCAAAGTCGTTATTGTACTCAACCTCCTCATTCCCACAGTGATTTATAAGCCAAATAACGACTGCTCCCACCATGTTTGTCTGAGCCAATTCACAAAAAAGTGGATATATATATATATATATATATATATATATATATATATACATATATATATATATATAGTAATAATGTGCAAGCCGGCCATAAACAGTTGCCCATTAACCCTTTTCGAACTCAATATTGTACTCAGCCCCCCATTCTCACAATCCTTACTAGTCAAATAATGACTGCTCCCAGCATGCTTGCCTAGCCGACTGACAAGTACTGTAGACACTCTTTTAGTATATATGAATATCTTGTCATAATGTGCTAGCCCGCCATAAACAGTTCCCGATTAACCCTTTTCAGAGTAATTATTGTACTCAACCTCTTGATTCCCACAGTGCTTTATAATCCAAACAATGACTGCTCCAACATGTTTGCCTGAGCCGATTGACAAGTAGTGGATATACATATATAGTATATATAAATCTGGAGATCAGTCCCTACTGTGTGTTCCTCATATTAAATCCACCCTTGCTCAGAGCCGTGCTTTGAGTATAGCTGGTCCTAAAATTTGGAATGCACCGCCAATGAAAATAAGGACCTTGCCTAGCTTAACTATTTTAAGAAGCACCTAAAGACCTACCTTTTTACATGTTATGTAACTAGAAGAACAAAATCATTTACTGTGATGAACAATTACGACCGGTGCTTCCATCCAGTGTTTGTGCTGTTAATAGTTTTTATGCTTAACTGTTTTTATCAATCTTATTCGTAAAAAGTAATCTTATTGACCGACCGTTCTTTGTACTTACAGCGTTCTAGAGCATAGTTACCATGGATTTTACGCTACACAAAATAAATTAGTATTATTATTATTATTATTATTATTATTATTATTATTATTATTATTATTATTATTATTATTATTAATAATAATAATAATAATAATAATAATAATATTATTATTATTATTATTATTATTATTATTATTATTATTATTATTATTATTATTATTATTATTATGCCAGCCAGCCATAAACAGTTGCCCATTAACCCTTTTCAGACTCAATAATGCACGTAGCCCCCTCATTCTCACAATCCTTATTAATCAAATAATGACTCCAAGCATGTTTCCCTAAGCTGATTGATAACCAGTTTATAGACTTTTATAGTATATAATTTTATCTTGTCATATATGTGCCAGCCGGCCATAATTAGTTGCCGATTATTCCTTTTCAGTGTCGTTATTTTACTCATCTCCCTCGTTCTCACAATGCTTAATAATCAAATAATGCCTGCTCCCAGCATGTTTACCTGAGCCGATTTACAAGTACTGGGTATCCATATGTAATATATATGAGTGCCTTGTCATGATATGCCAGCCAGCAATAAACAGTTGCCGATGGACCCTTTTCGGTATCATTATTGTACTCAGCCCCCTGATTTTGACAATGCTTACAGACCAAACAATGACTGCTCCCAGCATGTTTGCCTTAGCTGATTGACAAGTACTGCATATACATCTATAGTATTTATGAAAATCGTGTTATAATGTGCTAGCCGGTGATAAACAGTTGCCGACTAAAACTTTTTGGATTCATTATTGTACCCATCCCCCTCATTCTCACAATGCTTACTAACCAAATAATGACTGCGGCCAGCATGTTTGCCTTAGTCGATGGACAAGTTCTGGATTGATATTTAAAGAAAATATAAATATCTTGTCATAATGTGCTAGCCGGCCATAAACGGATGCCGATAAATCTTTCTCAGAGTCATGATTGTACTCATCATTTCGATTCCCGCAGTACTTCATAAGCCAAATAATGACTGCTCCCATCATATTTGCCTGAGCCGATTGACAAGTACTGTACATACACTCATAGTATATATATGAATATATTGTCATAATGTGCCAGCCGGCCATAAACAGTTGCCGGTTTACCCTTTTTGATCTCATTATTGTACCAATCCCCCTCATTCTCACAATGCTTACGAACCAAATGATGACTGCGGCCAGCATGTCTGCCTAAGTCGATGGACAAGTTCTGGATATATATTCATAGAGAATATAAATATCTTGTCATAATGTGCTAGCCGGCCATAAACAGTTCCCGATTAACCCTTTTCAGAGTCATCATTGTACTCATCCTCTTGATTACCACAGTCCTTTATAAGCCAAACAATGACAAGTAGCGGATATTTATATATAGTATATATGAATATTCTATCATAATATGCCAGCCGGCCATAAACATATGCCGATTGACCCTTTTCAGACTCATTTTTGCAACCAGCATCCTCATTCTCACAATGCTTATTAATCAAATAATGACTTCTCCCAGCATATTTTCCAACGCCGATTGACAACTAGTTGATAGACATTTACAGTATATAATAATATTTAGTCATAAATGTGCCAGTCGGCCATAATTAGTTGCCGATTAACCCTTTTCAGTGTCGTTATTTTATGCCTGCTGCCAGCATGTTTACCTGAGCCGATTTACAAGCACTGGATATTCATATGTAATATATATGAACACCTTGGCATGTTATGCCAGCCAGCAATAAACAGTTGCCGATTAATCCTTTTCGGTATCATGATTGTACTCAGCCCCCTTATTGCCACAATGATTAAGAATCAAATAATATCTGCTCCCAGCATATGTTACAGAGCTGATTGACAAGTACTGGGCATACAAAATTAGCAGCTATGAATATATTGTCACAATATGACAGCAGACCATAAACATATGCCGATTAACCATTTTGGGACTTATTTTTGTATTCATCCCCCTCATTGTGAAAATGCTTACTATTCAAATAATGACTGCTTCCAGCATGTTTGCCTGAGCCGATTAAGTAGTAGTGTGTATACATTAATAGTATATATGAATATCTTGTCGTAATGTGCTAGCCGGCCATAAAAAGTTGCTGTCATACTGTCCTAATATGACAGCAGACCATAAACATTTGCCGATTCATTCTTTTGGGAGTTATTTTTGTACTCATCCCCCTTATTGTGAAAATGCTTACTAATCAAATAATGACTTCCTCCAGTATGTTTGCAGAGCCGATTGAGAAGTAGTGCATATACATTCATAGTATATATGAATATCTTGTCGTAATGTGCTATCCGGCCATAAAAAAGGCTGATTAACCCTTTTCTGAGACATTATGGTACTAAGCACCCTCATTGTCACAATGCTCAATAATCAAATAATGACTGCTCCAGCATGTTAGACAAGTACTGGATATACAATTATAGTCTATATGAATATGTAGTCATATGTGCCAGCCGCCAAGAACCAGTTAATGATTTACCCTTTTTAGACTTAGTATTGTACTCATCATATTCATTGTTACAATGTTTCCTTATCAAATAATAACTGCTTCCAGCATGTTTGCCTGAGCCGATTAACAAGCACTGGGCATACATATACATTATAAATAAATATCTTATCATATTATGCCAACGGGACATAAACAGTTACTGGTTAATCTTTTTCGGGCTCATTTTTTACTAAACATATTGAAAGTCACAATGCTTGATATGTAGGCTGATGGGGATCAAATTCTTCTCTTTATGGAGAATACTGGTTTGAAAGAGTATGGGCTACTACAATATTAAGTTTAAACGAGTCTTATATTCTGAGGAACTAACAAAAGTAGAACAGTCAATTGGCTCAGGCAAACATATTAATGGGAGCAGTCATTACTTGACTTATAAAGCATTGCGAGAATCAGGGGGGGGGGGGGGGTAAATACAATAATGACACTTAATATTACAAGTTATTTACATATCCTATATATGTATGCCCAGCACTTGTCAATCTCCTCAGGCAAACATCCGGAAAGTAGGCAACATTTGATTAGTAAACATTGTGAACATGGGGTTGCCGAGTACTGTTATGAGTCTGAAAAGGGTTTATCGTTAACTGTTCATGGCCAGCTAGCACATTTTGACAAGATGTTGACATATACTATACATGTATATCCAGTACTTGTCAATCAGCTCAAGAAAACATGATGGGAGCAGTCATAATTTCACTTATACAGCATTGCGAGATGAGGGGGTTGGTAGTGAGTACAATAATGACTCCAAAAAAGGTTAATCGCCAACTGTTTATGGCCGGCTGGCATAATATAACAAGATATTTATGTATCATATATATGTATGCCCAGTACTTGTCAATCTGCTCAAGCAAACATACTGGAAGTAGTCAATATATGATTAATAGGCATTGTGAACATGAGGGTGCAGAGTACCATTGTGAGTCCGAATGGGTTAATCTTCAACTGTTTATGGCCGGCTGGCACATTATGACAAGATATTTATATATTATATATACTATATCCCCAGTACATGTCAATTAGCTCAGGCAAACATGATGGAAGCAGTGATTATTTTACTTATAAAGTGTTACGAAAAACCAGGGGTTGAGTACAATAATGACTTTGAAAAGGGTTAACCGGCAACTGTTTATATGCGGCAAGCAAAGCATTATCACACATTCAAATAAACTATATATTTATGCCCAGTACTTGTTGATTGCCTCAGGCAAACATGCTGGGACCAGCCATTATTTGATTGATAAGCATTGCAAACACGGAGGTGCTGAGTACAATAATTAGTCCGAAAAAAATTAATCGGCAACCGATCATGGCCGCCTAGCACATTATGACAAGACAATTATATATACTACATATGTATGTCCGTTTCTTGTCTATCAGCTCAAGCCAAGATAAGCATTTTGAACATGGACATGCTGAGTACAATAATGAGTCCGAAAAGAGTTAGTCAGCAACTTTTTATGGCGGGCTAACATGCGGACAAAATGTTGATATATACTGTATATGTATGCCCAGTACTTGTCAAATGACCCAAGCAAACATGATGGGAGCAATCATTATTTGACTTTTCAAGCATTGCGAGAATCAAGGAGGTGTGTACAACAATGACTCCGAAAGGGTTAAACGCCAACTGTTTATAGCCGCCTAGCACATTATGACCAGACAATTATATATACTATATATGTATCCCCAGTACTTGTCAATTGGCAGAGGGAAACATGACGGGAGCAGTTATTATTTTACTTTTAAAGCATTGGGAGGATGGGGGGGGGGGGGGTGGTGAGTACAATAATGACTCAGAAATAGGTTAACCAGCAACTATTTGTAGCCAGCAAGCATATTATTACCACGTATTCATAAATACTATATATGTATGCCCAGTACTTGTCAATCGGCTTAGGCAACCATGTTGGAAGTAGTCATCATTTGATTAGTAAGCATTATGAACACGAGGGTGCTGAGTACAATGTTGAGCCCGAAAAGCGTTAATCGGCAAATGTTTATGGCCGGTTAACATATTATGACAAGACATTTATATGTACTATATATGTATGCCCTGTACCCGTTAATCGCCTCAGGCAAATATGCTGGGAGCAGTCATTATTTCACTTATAAAGCATTGTGACAATGAGGGTGTTGAGTACAATAATGAGACGGTAAGGGGCTAATCGTCAACTGGTTATGTCCGGCTGGCATATTATGACAAAATAGTGAAATATATTATATAAATATGACCAGAACTTGTCAACCGGCTCCGGCAAACATTCTGGGTGCAGTCATCATTTGAATAACAAGCATAAGAATCAGGGGGATGAGTAGAATTATGATGTGTTAATAAGAAAATGTGTATGGTATTGAACAATTTTTCCTCTATTTTTTCTTCTTTATTTTCGTGACCATTATGGAGAATATTGGTGAGTCAGCATTTTTTGTTTAAAACAGAGTGGCTGCTGTTTTGTTAACGTTACATGTACACAATTTCGGTTGAGCCATTAAAAACGTGTACGTTGTATAAAATATAATCAGTGATGCCCTGCATGGGGTGGACCTTTGCCACCAGGGCGGCCAGTACTATCTGCCTTGATGTGCGGCGGCGATCATAGACATCACAGAGCAAGCGGGGCGGACATGTGTGTTGCGCAGCTCAATAGAAGAACAAATGCTTATCCCTGTGAATTAATAACATTTTGAATATGCGATCAGGGGAATCTGCAAGTTTGGGTGCCTTCTTATATATAGGTCCATGACCCAGCTGACTATTATTAGAGAAACATTTTGAATCACCGTTAGGAAAGAATTTGAAACCGTTAGAAATTGATGTTGAGAAATTTGTTGAAAACACGTCTGAAGTCGCTGAAGGCCACAGAGCAAAAGGGGCGAATTCCCAGTTTGAAATAGCCACGCAGGACTCCCAGCCAATCAGCGTGGATGACGCAGTCGCAGAAGAAAACGGATGAATGGGTGTGACAGCCCATAGACCGGTGACACAGAAATAGGAAAAAGGCGGGGGTGGGAGGGGGAGAGGGTTACTTTCCACGAGCATAAAAGTCGCTATTTTGGGAATAGCTTGGTATTTATTGTAGCCCTACAAAATTTGTCTGGTCTGTGTCATGTCTTTTCATAAGCAGAGGGAGTGACAAACAAGCGCCGCAGCCAGGTCACCGGTACCTGTGAGCAAATCTGCAATATGATAGCTAGATTTTAATTTTAATTTGAATGCTGACAAAAATATGCCCTTCCCAGGGGTGGGCACATCTGAAAATCGTGTAGCACCAGATAAATCTGCTGCAGCACATGAGATGTCGGACGAAAGCCAGCAAGACGGGGGAGGGGAAGGAAAGGTCCGATGAGGCGTCGTGACCCCCTGCTTAGCGCTCAAACTAAATTTATGCACTTGGGTTGTATCTGACACTCAAATACATGCATTTTTATGCACTTCTTTTTCTGTTCTATCCATATTATGCTGTCTAAAACATTTTAGTGGATCTTAGAAATTCAACATAATAAGTTCACAAACAACTGAGCAGTTATATGCACTGTATATTAGAAATTCTTGACCATGGTGGACAGTCATGATTATGAAATGAAAAAAGTTAAAAGTCCTGCATCAAAAAAATTATCTATTAATAATAGTATAAACTCTAACCCTATTTATCAATATATAGATGCTCAGACAGTTGACAGTGGAGAAACATTTAAAATGTAGTTTAAAGAAACTCTTGTCTCAAGCAATTATCTGTAGATTAATCAAGTTTATGAATAAATATGTTGAGCCATATGACAAGTAAGACCAGCCTAATTTGTTTAAATACAGCACCCTTATTTAACGTCAAGCTCAGGAAATATCGCAGCTTTGATATCACAGGTGACTGGCTCATTGAAATTGCACATCACCCAGGTCCATTAATTTTCACTGTCACACTCTGCATACAAATGAACAGTGCACTTGGCAATCATACCGAGATAAATCTTGTGACCTTTCACTTGTTCTACATGTAGTAAGCAACTTAACCAAACAGACAATGGTCTCATTATATCTACACAAGAGTGCCACGTGTTCTGAAAAAGTTACACATTTCCTTTATCACAAAAATAGGCTTGAACTGCAAATAAACAGCCAATGGGCTCATTATATCTATGCAAGAGTAATGTCTGTTCTGAAAACAGTCACATGTTTCATTTATCACAGAAATATACTACATTTAGATCTTGAAATATACAGATGAGTGACTATCATAGTCTATACAAGAGCACCTTGTATTTTTGAAAAAATGGTACATATTCCATTTATCGCAAAAAAAAGAGTCTTGTAACAAATATTTATCTATTGACTGACTCTAACCGGCAGCATTATGCTAAGAAATAAGCTGCAAGTTCTCCACAACAGGGCTTTCAGAAAGTTTTTAGGCACCATCAACAGACTCCAACTTTTGACATATACCTTCTTGGCAAAATCCAATCTGTAAAACATCTGGGAAATAATCATTTAAACATTTTCATGTCTACGTTTACACAAAATTAACATATTGCAGCACCGTTCGCTCGAATTCCACTAGTTCCTACACTGCGAGTGCCTTATACATGCCCCAAGCAAATAATTCACATGGAATAAAATACCCAGTCTTACTTACCAAGGTGCTGTCGCATCGAACGCCCTATACCTAACTTTACGTCAACAACCTAACTTACCCCCCTTTAAATCTGCCCTGAGTAAATACGCTCTCTGATCCAATCATAATCACTTATGCCAACAGATTTTATCTTTACTTTGCTTTGTTTCATTATTTGTATATTTTAATTTACTCTATGTCAACCTATTATTTGTGCTCTACTTCCTTTTCATTATCTTATCAGTCATATAATTGTCAGTAATTTTTGCAAATTACGACTGCACTTTTTTGTAATTTCCCCTTTATATCTGAGTGACTACTCAGTGCAAGAAACTCGCCCAGGAGGGATGGTGGCCCAAAAGTTAATTTTAAGGCACCTTTGTTTTGTTATCCATTGTTCCATCTGAAATATTTGGGCCACTAGTCTCTTATAAAATAAGGTGACCCAGCCAGCTTTTTGGTGGCATTTGGCCACCGGGCCACTGGCTCTTTCTAGCACTGCTGCTGTGCAATATGAATCATGTATTTTAGGTCCACTAGCCTAAGCATTATCCATCAAACTTCACAATTTAACCTCATTTTCGGTAAGTTTTCAGGATGCACAGCACTTTCAACAGCGCATTTCTCAATGACTAGATAAGTGTACCCAGTGTTCAAGAAAACATATATCTCAGTTATCATAAAAATTGACCAGATCTAGAACTGGTACGTAATCAAAGATCGTTCAAAAAAAATTTGTAGAGTAAATATATGTGTCGCCCTTTATTGAGCAATGCCCTTTCGCACTTATCGGTGCCTATATCGCATTTTTGCGACAGTGCGACAGGATGTCCGCCCCTGCCTTCCATCATAAAGTTCCTCCATTATGATGTATGCAAGTCTTGGTATTGTTTCTTGGTCAGATCTGAGGTGAAAAAGGAATGTAGCATTCCGTTTTCAAGTCCGAAGGCCACATTTTGCATTGTTATCGCAGGATGGCTAAACGCCGGGTAGGTTTAATTGCGTGGCAGACTTGAGTGCCAGCTTCAGGGTAGCCGTGGCTCCTGCACCATCTCTGCCCCCGCTTCCGACAACGAAAAGTCCTGAACATTTAACGCCTTCCTTTATCTGAATGCAAAACAAGCAGAATAATCATAAAGTAAAGCACTAAGGCTGTGATATGTTTGCATGTTCGCATCATTTCCCTGTCCACAAACATGCTTTTGGCATGCCGCCTGGTTTTGCGGCGCTGACGTATACCAGCTTCGTTTTGGGCCTTAGCTGCCTGCAGCCACGTGACTGACTGTGAAGTATGATTCACGTGTTGTATTGTTCCAATAGACAGCATGAAAACCAAAAGAATGACACATGGACTTACAGATGTCCACATGCCTGTAAGGATTTTTGCATTTTTCTCACATTTCTGCTTTAGTTAGGAACTTTTGCCAGCTGACGGAAAGGACATTTAACTTGTAAAAACCGTTGAAATCTCAGTATCTCCCATGCAAGGTTTTTGGTGTCTAACCTGTCCCGAAGAAAGCAATTTACATCTGGGTGCTTTTGGGAGATTTGAGCGTGAAGGCGTTAGGATTGGATGACATGGGCGACTCAAGAGCTGTAGCAGAACTTTGGTTCATTGTAAATTAAAACTGGCGGTAAATCTTCCTTTGAATCTATATTTGGTTCTAAATTAAACTTTCTTTCAGAATTTTACTTTAATCCTGACTTAACAAAAGAAAGAAAAATGTTAGAATGTGGAAGACTCCTCCTAAGAAACAAATAACAAAATTATAGGCTTAACATAAATTCAGAGATAATTACGTAAGTTAATTCAATATGCAGACGATATAACACTATTGGTACAAAGCGCGCCAAGGAAAGCTGTTGACCCGGACTATTTTATTCTATGTAACTACAGGCATGTTGTCATATCTGAATGAAAGGTCTTTTCTCAAGGAATGTGAATCTTGCACCCTTACTGTTACGGGACCGACCATTTGATACTTACGGGGGAGCTATGCATTTTGTATCAACGTACTTTTTTTGTTAATGCACACAAGATGTACATAATTTTTTTCCCTCTGACCTCAACGTACATTTTTTTTTTTTTTTTTTTTTTTTTTTTTTGTGAAGAAGTTAGTGGGATGCACATGGTCTTGAACTGCTTTAGGGTTAATATTTACAGTACAATCAATGAAGACGAAATAAACACAACATTTGGTATTTTGGAAAATTAATATTGTACAGTAAAACCTCTCTCACCGAACACCTCCATACACTGAACACCTTTCTATACTGAACATCATTTCTTGGTCCCAAGTATATACTTCCAATGTAAGCAGACCTCCCTATACCGAACACTTTTTTCTGGTCCTAAGGGTGTTCGGTATAGGGAGGTTTTACTGTATATGGAAGGCATAAAGGAGACATTGATTTGTGCATTTTATGTTTACCAGTGAACTATGGTACTATCAACTATCACAGGTTTGCTGAACATAGTACGGAGTTAAACCTGACTTTGCCAGCCATACCACATAGGGTGAAGCCCAAATGTGCCATGGCTGACTAAGGCCAAGTAAAACTCCGTACTACGTGAAGCTAGCCTGTGATAACGATTTTATCATATTTTTAGTAATAATTATGTTGCTCGCCTGCTAAACCGTGATATAAACCGTATCACCTGTTTGATTTTCGTGCTGCACAAACTTTTCTGCTAGCACTCGAAAGCACGGCTCGCTCGCTAAAACAATATCGATATAAACCGTATCACCTGTTTGATGAAAATACCAGGTGTTTGCTGCAAGAGACACTGAGTGTGGTTATATATTTTGGAATAATAAACCGATCAATTCTGCTTATTATTACTAAAAAAATATGGTAATTCAGTATCTTGTCTAGTCAACATGATCAACACAAACATGTATTCTTATTTGCGCAACCAAAATACTGTATGTTTCTTCTAATATATATATAGTTGAAACATGCTAATATATTAAGCAGTATTGTATTTATATCCAATGTTCTTGTGTACTTTGGATTCTGCAAAAATAAAGTGACATTCTGAAAAAGTAGTGTTTCTTATTGTTATTTCTTCATATCCACACCTATATGTATCCTGCCAAGCCACCAGCTAATTGTGGTCTGCATCCAATCTAGATGAACTAGTTTAGTAAATATAGTTTTTCTATTAATAAATATATACCCAATCTGGATGAACCAGTTCAGAAAATATGGTATTAACTCATTCCACCCTGAAAGAAAAGTATACACACATGTGTTTTACATGGATTGGGAATCTGGCAAAGCCTATATTAATCCCTCTCCAAGGCAGAGATGTTGGCATATACTTTTCTACCTTTTATTGGTGGAGGAAACCGAAGATCTCGGGGAAAACCACCGTTCACGATCGGAGAGGTAGTTAACTCCAACCACATGCTGCCAAGGCCGGGATTTGAACACAGGTCGCAGAGGTGGAAGGCAAGAGCGTGGCCGCCCTGCCAACCGTGAACCCCTGAAGGAAGATTGAGTCAACGGCTTTCTTTGGCATGCCCTGGGCGCATTGCGCCCAGACCACGCCAAGGAAAGCTGTTGACTCAGTCGACGTCCAAATGTGGTACTGAAAGGGTTAATTGCAGTTATTTATGTCTTGGCCACCCATGGGTGCACTAGAGCCCAAGAATTGAACAGGTTTTTGTTACTATTATTGACGCAAGTTTTCGGGCCCAAATTTATAGGAATTACAAGATTATCGAGCCAAATTCATATCAAATATTGTATTTTCCTACCATTCTCGTAAATGCTTGCAACCAATTGACCATTTTGATTTGTTCAAGCACCTGGATGTATCAAACAGATGGCTTGATAATAGCAACCTGATCTAAGTCATTCACATACAATTTTGATTTTTATTCATATGTGCATTACGTGAAGACTAATTTATGCAAGTTACTGCAATAAAGTGCTAAAAACTTATCTACCAAATCTCTTATATTTTGTTGAGTTGATTGAGTGCATGATATAGTCACCTTTGGCAGAGTCTACTCTAACTGAATAGAGGCACTTGTTGTGAAATGTGAATTAAACCCCTACTCATAGGAACTTTGTTATCTGTTTTTTAGAAGCTTTTAACTGGCATCCACCATGTTTTTTTTCAGCTCTGAAGATCGTATGACCTCTCACCCCTATGGGGAGGCTTGTCACATGATAAAGGACTATTGTAGACTGATGAAAGTCGATGGAAGTCTACGGGCACTTGGTTTGAAAGTAATGTACATACATTCCCCATGCAATAGTATCCAATGGAAGAAAATTCAAGATTGATAATTTTATCAACGTGTCTTTCCAAACCAGGATACTACTATTAAAATGCTAAAATTACCATCATTGCCTTCAATTAATTAAGAACTATTTAACAATTGATGCTTCACATTTCTTTTGCTGGGGACAGGGTATTGATACCTGAGTGGCCGTGTGAAATTAAAACTTTAACAGCATTGTGAAAATCCTTCTCTTGTATTGATATTTAGATATTTTATGATATTTACTCTAAGTCTCAAATAGGTGGAGTGATGACTGCAGGACTCTCCTTAATAATTTGATATTCTGCATTTATATGTATAGAATTGCCATATCCATACTGGGTTACAGAATAATCTGCACAATGTATATAGCCTGTAAAGCAATAGGACAATATTACTCTTCTGCGTCATTCAAATTGGCATTTCGCAACAAATGGTGGGCTCCCAAGTTCTCAAGGAAAGCTATTGACCCACTAATACACGGAATTTGATGGGAAAATAAACAGTTTTTTTTTCTTGGTTAGCCAAAACGAGAATAGGAACGTGGATGTATCAAATATTTCGAGAATCATACATGTATATAAAAAATCAAAATGCCACTATTGATACTATCTTTTTATTAAAGCAATGTTTCACTCGGCCAGGCTAAAAAGCAAAGTCAAGTTGGGATCCTAAGAGGATCAGTAGTAGGACCGGTTTCGCTTATGACTAGGTTCATCAGCTACTGAAGTAACGGTCAACCACACGTACTATTTATATTGGACGTAACACCACGTTTCCAACGTAAATTGGTTAGTGTGTTGTGCGAACGTTGCTCGACTGTCCAATCAAACCGGCCTACCTGTCTGGGAGGACAGGTAAGAAGAAAATTTCAACCAAATTTGGTTGTTTGAGAACTTTCTAACCATCCGTGGTACTGAGGTCACGGGGTGCAAGATAACTGTACCGATTTAGGTCAGTGAGTGTGAATGGGTAGATTTGAGGTCTCCATCACATGTAATAAAGATATGTTATGTAATAAAGGAATAACTTGGGGGATTCCAAGTTTTATTAAAGCAGCATTTTTTTTAGAGAGGAATGACGTACTTTATTTCTTTCAGGTGACACTACGAAGGACATTATTTTTTTCAGCAATGTTGGGACGTACATATTTTTTTTAATAAAATGCATAGCCCCCCCCCCCCCCCCTAAGTATCAAATGGTCGGTCCCTAACCAGAGCAAGGTCCGACTTTAGTCCGAATTGGTACTGAAAGAGATAAAGAAACAAGTAGAGACCAGACAAGCTTGCCTCACACCTTTGGAAATGATGAAGATTCTGATTCTTTCGTGGTGAGCAGGAAAATGTTGCTTGCAGAATTTCTATCCATTTGGAAAAGAAATAGAAATATTAATCAAAGTTTTGTGACCACGGGTGTCAAACCACAAACCTCTGGCACTAACCGCTTGCCGAATACGAGAAACACATTAAATGGTGTCATTCTAAATGATCAAAGGCTTCCTCAAAGTCCAGTTTAGGCAAAAGGATGTCACTCGATGTCATATTCACAGTTATGCAACATTCCAGTAAACGTCATTGTGACTTCTCAAAAACAGCTTTCCGGTATTCCAAAAATTAAACAATTGCCTATTTTAAATAACTGACTTCTTATTTCAGCATACTGATGTTTTTTTTTTTTTGTTTTTTTTTTAATTTTGTTGTTGTTGTTGTTGTTGTTGTTGTTGTTGTTGTTGTTGTTGTTTTTTGTTTTTTTTTTTGTTTTTTTTGCCTTTGGCTATTGCATCCGTTGTCCTCTGCCTCTGTGTGGGAATCATACGCTCTCCAAACATATGCAATCGACAGTTCGATGTTTTACCAGTATATCAAATGCAAATAATAAACAAAAACAAGAGGCCCATGGTCCTAATGCTCTGCTGGCATTGCGGCTATATTGCACCTGTTCATTTCAAAGCTACGAGTCCTCGAGTGACTTCTGAGCATATAAAGCTTATTGTAAAAATTTTCCACCAGATGGCACTACGCTCCACATGTGATCATAGCTTATTTGTGCAACTCCTGTGATGAATATTGTTGCATGTGCCAAGACAGCAATCAGTGAGTCCTTAACTTTATGTCCTCAGTGACCTTGGGAGGAAGATAAAGGACACCCAGATTATGCAATACAAGAGTCCCATAGGCCTGCCTAGTGCTGTGCGGACATTGCCAGTGAAGTCCAAGCTACATCCTGCCATTACAAAATCACCTCTTCCAACTTTACAGGCATGGTGACCTCACATATATAGGTAAAGGTCACTGATAGTATATAAGATTCTAGCTTTGTACATTGTCTATATATCCTATAAATTTGGCAAGTCTAATCAAATTATTTTTCAAGATATGGAATTTTACATCTTAAAGCACATTTTGGCTCATAATTTCCATCTAATTATAAGTGGCACTAGTATCATTACCAACTTAGACTTTGACCTTCCCCACAATCCCACCAAATTTGGAGAAGATCTGCCAAAAATTAAAGATGCTAGAGTGTTTATAAGATTTTCATGTTTTGACCCCTATATTACATATTATTGGTGGCGCCACCAATATCTTAAAGAACCTAGCTTTTATACCCCCTATCAATCCTGAAAGTTATATTGGGCTAACTTAAAAATTGTGGACAGGACTGCAGTCAGAAGATTTTCACATTTTGACCTGTATATTACATAATACTATAGGTAGCCCCACCAATATTGATGTCAACAAAGATTTTTATACACTTTATAACTCCTAAACGTTACATGGGCCTATCTCAGGAATTGTTGGGTGCAGAGCATTCACGAGATGACCCCAATATTCAAACTGGCCATTTGACCTTGATCTTCAACTCAGATTAAAAAATTGTTATACTCAAAATATGCGCCCAACATCCAGCTTTCCATATATAGTATGTTTGTTCAAATCAGGTAATAACTTTTCAAGTTATTGAGGAAAAACAATAAAATTGGACAAGCACCTGCTCCATAATTACTGGGTCACAGTGACCCAAAAAGCAGGTCATCAAGTACAGTTTCATGTACATGTATTATGTGATCAAGTGCAATTTTGATCCAGAGGCTCAATTCCCTGTGCCATTGATGTCCAAGCTACACCTGGCCATTTCAAAAGCACCTTTTCAATTTTACAGGCATGCTGACCTCACAAAAATAGGTCAAGGTCACTGATATTACATAACATTCTACCTTTGGCCATAGTCTATATATCATATAAATTTGGCAAGTCTACTCCAATTACTTTTCGAAATACGGAAATTTTACATCTTAAAACACATTTTGGCTCATAATTTGTCAAATTATAGGTGGCCCCACTAGTATCACTAGCAACTCAGACTTTGACTTTCCTCACAATCCCACTAAATTTGGTGAAGATCCATCAAAAATTAAAGATGCTAGAGTGTTCACAAGATTTTCACATTTTGACCCCTATATTACATAATAATGTAGGTGGCGCCACCAATATTGAACTCCACCTAAATTTTTATACACCCTATAAGTCCTTAAAGTTAGATTGGGCTGACTTGAAAACTGTGGATGGTATTGCGCTAACGAGCAAAAGTTCACGGACGTCTCCTTTGAAACTTAAAGGCTTCATACACTATTCCACCATACCAACACTGATATAAACAGTTAAATAATAATACAATTTATAGCACCATAAAGGGCGGACGTCTTTAGTATGATACACTTATGTAGAAAAACATGACCCATATTCATAAATATCAAACCCAACAATGACAGCAAAGAGATTCCAGAGTTACCAAAGCATCAACATTACTCATCTTCCAATCCCAATGTGAAGAAACAAATTTCTTTCCTGACTTGAGACAGGCAGTCACCAACGAAAGGCAACTGGTGATTTTAAACCAGTCCTCTCAACCTTTGAAATGTGTGGTGATTTTAAACCAGTCCTCTCAACCTTTGAAATATTCTTCATTAAATACAGACTATAGTGTTTCCAATATGTATAGGCTCAACCACTCAAAATCCAAATTTTATCACTTCTGCCAAAAATAAAGAGAATTGGTAGGCCTATCACGTTTTTCTGACAAGTTCGTCAGCCGAGTTCTTTGGACAGACAGACATGAGCAGTCACATAGTCCCTGCGACCTTTTGGTCAGCAGAGCTAAAAATAAAAACCAAACCCCCCAAAAAAACAAAACAAACAAAAAAAAAAAAAACAACCCCCCCCCCCCAAAAAAAAAGAAGCCAAACAAACAAACAAACAAAACTCTTAATAGTGGCTACTGAAAACCCTCGGCTCCTTTGTTCCCAAACCTCCATTGGCAGCCTAATATATTTCCATATGTAATTTGGTCTATATGGGTCACCATGATGTAACAACCAAGGGCTAAAAAAAAAAGTTTTAGGAATACACTTGTTATGTCAGCCCACCAGCCATAGCAAGGGCCACATTGAAGCAATTTTCAGTGACCGGGTTGTAACGAGTACAAAAGAATCGTTGTGGACCCTTAAACCTTAAATTAAGACAGATCCTTGTCATGGGTTGGGCACAAGGTCCCCATGACAAGGAAAGCTGTTGATCTGGGGAATGTGATCTTGACAGGTCTTCTCTACAATTCAAATTGTTAATTACTGTTGAATTAGTTGAAAACACTAGCATTGGGCATTGGACTGGCAGTCGGTTTTGACCACCTCTATGGGCAAGGCTCAAGGGACAGCAGTATCCTCTATTTGAGAAGCTGCTTCTGTCGTGATTAAAGTCTTATCTCGATGAAGCAGACTGGCTTTTTAAACAAAGTTTCATTTGGTCTTTACAGTGTGTGCATGTGTGACCTTTCATTTTGGCTGGTCCACAACTTAAACAAGCAAATGAATAATGAAATGATTTTGTGCTTTTGCTCAGTGTAACTCAAGTACTACTGTTACTGCAAACCATCATGGGTGTTCTGAAAAAAAAAAAAAAAACACGAGGCCCATGGGCCTAGTGCTATGCTATAACGGATCAGATGAAAGTGAAATGAATATCAATGTAGCAATCAGGAAAAGCAAATTTATTAGAGAAGTACTGTAGTCGCTCTAATGTATCTGTGAAGTCACAAGCCTGTGCATCACAAGTTTGAAAAACAAAGCCCATATCAATCATATTTTCAACTTTGAATCCTCTGTGACCTTGAGAAAATGGGTCAAGGTCACTATTATATAACATAGCTCAACTGTTTTTGGAGATATTTAATGTAATGTGTTTCAGTACATTTTGGCCCATATTTCCAAGATTACCATAGGTAGCTTCACTAATATCACACGTTCAAGAATTTTGGCTCAGTAACATTACTGCCAAGATTCATAAACATCCATTAAAAATTAAACAAACTATATATTTTGTAATAATGTAGGTCATGACCTTGTTATCAAACTGGACTTAGATTTTCTTACATATGGTATGTCCCGAAAGTTATACGGGGCTCCAATCAAAACTTTTAAAATTACTGCGCTCACAACCCAAAAGTTTATGGGCAGACTGAGATGAGCGACCATATAAGCTCTCCGACCTTTGGTCAGGTCAGCTAAAAATTAGGTATGTGTGTATACACATACATACATACATACATACATACATACACAAATAAATGTGCATCTGCAAAGAAGACATGCAACTCATCTCCTTGATCCATAATCTTTTATTTGAACAGAACTTGAACAATGTGCTGACTTCCGTGATAAATAATTTTACAAAAATATACACACCCACCAGCTCAGCTTCTGTACCAATGTCTATTTAAAATATGTCAACGACTTTGTCCCTCCAAAGTAACACTTAAGGGTACATCAGTAATGAACTTGCCCATTTAAAATAAGACACTTTACATCAGTAATTATCTTGGCCATTCAAAGTAACACACTTTTCATCCATAATGATTTTGACCATTCAAAGGAACACACTTAGAATCAGTCAGTAATGATCTTGGCCATCTTTACATTTGTACACACTTCCCCCATTCATTGTAGCACCAATTTTATGTTATAGTGCTGACATGGTGCATTCAAAGAAATGCAGACATTTTATCAGAACCAATTTTGTATGCTCAACACAGTACAAATCCTACATGGACTCTACATAACCACTTACACTTCTGGAATAAACAAACTTTCTGAAGCACATGCTGTTAATTTTTAAAAGGGGAAAAGTTGCGTGCAGGTTTAAGCACTAACTATATGCTTCTGTTTATCAGTGCTTCATCAAAGTAACACAATTTGTATGAAAGAATAGACTTGGGGCTGTTCAGCAAGGTGCCAGTGCCACGTCATTCAGACCTCTCACCATTGCTGCACCCATCATTCTGATTTCTCAGCTCTTTTTCATCACTCAGATTTCTTACCAGTGCTGCCTCATTCACACTACTCACCGGTGCTACATCATTCAGACTTTTTCCCATTGCTACATCCCTCATTCACATTTCTCACCACTGTCAGATCATTTAGATTCTTCACCAGTACATTGTTGAGACTTCTCACCACTGCTACATCATTCACACGTTTCACCAGTGCTACGTCATTAGACTCTTCTCCAGAGCTACATCATTGAGACTTCTCCCCAGTGCTACATCATTTAGCTTCGTAAATGGTGCCACTGGTCACGGGAAATCACTGAACACCTCCTGTCATGTGATTGGTTACTGTCAGGTGGTCCCTCCTAATCAACAGCTCCCGCTTGTGGCTGGAGTACTCTTGCCTCAAGGTCAATGTCATAAACCTGTGCTACTTGTACCTTCATCTAAACTTTGATGGCAACTCTGACAAGTACCTTTTTTCTGAATCTGCTGAATTTAAACAGTGCTACATCTTGTCCCCAGGCTTCAACATGAGACTGTCAATATAGGCACATTTCCCCTCCTATATAATTCACTAGCAACATGATCATCCACTTCCAAAGCTGGAAGTCTAGCACTGTACGGATGTCACCTGTAAATTAAGTATAACAGAAACAGAAAGCCTTTTTTTTCAAAAATTATCTTCTCTCAATCCTTTAATACAGTTTGTATGGGCTCATCCAAAGGTGGTACCCATTATATTTTCAGGCTGTGCACCCATCGTTCCATCCACATCCATCATTTCTTTGTGAACATTTACTGGCCACATAAAGATACCAATTTACCTCATACGAGTATGTGCCTTGACACTGTTTCTTGACTTGATATTTTGGTGACTCTGACCTCCTTTTCAAGGTCACAGGACCCATGTATGTTCAAAGGTACACCCATCAGTCAATGCTCTGCATTCCAGAGTCTGTTTTTGTTGTTTTTTTTTCTTTTTTTCTTATTATTTATTTTTCATTTCGGCAAATTTAACTCTTTCAATGCCAGCTGTGGCTAAAGCGGAATCATTTAAAACAAACTGTTCTGAATCATAATAGGGATGTCAGATTCATGTTCCTTGTATCTTTCAGTCAAGTACCAGCATGCCTGTTGCTACAAAGAATATAATGGTCCAGGTCAACAGCTTTCTTCGGCACGCTTGGTGCACATTGCCCTCAAAGCGTGCCGAGGAAAGCTCCTGACTGTCAAAAATATGGCACTGAAAGAGTTAAACAAGCAGGGGGGCAGGTCTGCGCACACTGTACACACATAATGATATGTCCATGATTCACTACAGTACAAGGTTTCCAGTTAAATGTTATCAAGTGTGTGTCAGAAGACAACATTTGTACAATATAAACATCTTTGAGCAAGTTTATTAACTCTTGAATGATATACCTTGACCTTACTGACCTCTTTGGCTTTATGATTATGGTCATCTCTTACTACACGTATTTTAAGTACTTCAAGTTAACCCACTCCCTATGTACCTGGAGGGCCCCTGCCTTGTGCAGTGGTTTGAGCATCGCCAGGTAGGCGGCAGCACCAGTTGCCAGGCAACGCAAAAGCCACTGCCTTCCTTGTAGACATGAATTACCAGGTTTTTTTTTTGAAATGCTTCTACGTTTTTGACTGATTTCAACAGAAATGAAACGCAACTTGAATGAGAATTGTACAAGAGATGTACCAAGACATTCCACAGGTCAACTGATTGTCTTAGTCTGGCTGCTATGCAACGGAAAACCGTCGACTCTGTCTTAATCCAAGGGTGAAAGGGTTCTCAATGTCTTGAGAAAAAAACAACACGAAAAATATTAAACCCCACAAAGATTCTCTTGACAGTCACTGTGTTAACTGCACTCTCCAAAATTTTCAGACTTGACTTATTTTATTTTTCACACTCTGTGCTCTCCCCCATTGCATGAATTCACGGTGTACAGACACTGTAAGTGACAAAGTAATACGGGACTTGAACTTAAGCACTAACCGCTCCCCTGGTCAGAATGAGGCCGAGTCGATACATTCCCCACTGCACTGTACCCATTCATGCCAGAGAAAGCTGTTGACCTGCGACAATGCCATCATGGCGGCCCTTACCTGCATGTACACTTACAGTCCTCAGCAAAAGTTTTCATACCATGAAATTTAAGTAAAAGATACAAGCATACCCACAGAGACTGTAAATCACGCCACAATGCTAACCTTAAAACAGGTTTTACAATTTCACAATTTACTGGCAGCAATCCTACAGAAAAGAGCTGTTGCACAAAAAATTATTCTACAACATTTCAAAAACCCTAGGATACTATGAAAATCATACCCAGTACAGAAATGGGTAAATACTTGCGCCACAAAAGTAACCTAATCAATATAGTGCCCTCGTAGCAGGGCTGTCCAACTGGAGCATTGTAGCAAAATTTTGCTACAAAGCTCTTCGAAATTGCTACAGATTTTCTCAAAAATGAGTGCTTCTGATGTAAAGAAGTGGAAAAAATGCTACAAGGAAAGAAAATTTTGCTACAGATGTTTTCAGCTGGACAGCACTGCCATAGTCATCCCTGCCACTTCTTCACACAGAAAGTTATGACAGCGGTGGATAGGGTTGCTTCCCCCCTTGCATGGGTAAATATTGTTAATTAATATATTAATTTTAACCATATTTATCTGAAAATGAGAAAATACAAACCACGCCTTCAGCTCAGCTGCATCTCTCTTGATGACGTCTACTTTCCCTTGATTCATGAGGCCCACAGCAACATGCGTATGGTATACAATTGTGCTTGTTACAGGGTCTGACATACATGCATTACCTGGAAAAATTCTTTTGTAACCAATGCATCACTGGTTAATTTCCAAATTGTACGCTTTGACAAGACAAATATTACCATTTCCCCTTATTTCAAAACTATAGTAACTGTTTTAAATGTTAGAAATGTGAATTGCTCGAGATTTCCAGCAATTTCAAGGACTAGCCTGGTATCAACCAGGTTTTTCTGCATGTTCATGCTGCTCTACCCTCAGACTCTGTTAAGCAAAAGAGGAGTCAGTTGCAACTATGTCAGTAGTCAATTGTGGTTTATTGATATGCAGTCTCCGGTCGTTCTTATCTCGCCCAATAGGATAAAACTGATACATGAAGGCCTTTTGATCAACCCACTGGGTATCAATTAACCAGGACTGGCTTGTGCTGTGTATAGCCCACATGTCACACCACAAGCAATTGAACCAAGTGCAATTATCAGCCCAGGTGCTTTGGGTAATGTATAATTGATAAAACTTGTTGGTTATTAAAGCAGGGTACATGTCATTTCTCCCATGGCTATGGTTAACCGGGGTAGGCCTTTATGATGGTAGGCACCCAGCACACTAAGGAAATTTTCAGCATAAGAGTCTGATAATTAGACCCTTTTTCAATCTTGCTGCCACATTTGTGACTCACTTAATTACTAAAATTTAGAATATTTAGTTATCTTGGCATTTTGAGGTCATACAAATGTGAGGATTACCTTGATATTAAAAGGGGGGGGGGGGCAATCAAAAAAGAACAATACAGGGCCTGTAATCTTTTTGCACATAGAATAAAGTTGCCAGAAATCAGCAGGTATGAACTGATAGACAAACTGCTCAAAGATCTCTGTCCAGCAAGAAAGTCCTCAGACCCTCTGAGAATGTACAATCACATCTTGACTACATGCACCAAATCATCACCAGCAGCTACATACATATCATAAAAACCATAAGCATGTACGCACATTAACCATGGTGCTACACACACAAGTTTTCCTCTCCTTAGTCTAAGTTTAGAACCTAAATGATTGTGCTTTTATTTACATGCAGGTCAAGATGAATAGTCATATGACAAACTTTTGAAGTTTTGCTGTTCACTCGGACTCCTTTTATTTACATGCAGGTCAAAATGACCAGTCATAAGACAAACTTTTGAAGTTTTGCTGTTCACTAGCACTTCTTTATTTACATGCTGCTCACGATGAGTAGTCATATGACAAACTTTTCAAGTTTTGCATTCACTCAGACTTAACTCCTTGAATGCAAAAAACAACTTAAGCCATACTACTCGAGACAAACTGCTCTCAGCTATAAGGATGCTAGATTCATATTCCTTGTGAAATGACCCTTCATTCAAATACCAGCATGCCTGTAGTTCCAGAGAATATAACGGTCCAGGTCAACAGCTTTCCTTGGTGTGCTTTGTGGCCAAAGTTCACCACCAACAGCTGTTGCCTCAGTCCAAACTTGGCCCTGAAAGACTTAAGTGTCAGTAAAATACTTTTACAACCATGACCATCTTTCGCGAAATGTACATGCAAGGTCGGTTTACAAGTCCATAGTAAAATAGATACAATTTCAATACTGTACCGTAGAAATATTCACACACAGCGAAAGTTTCTCTTTCAACCAGTTTCATTTACAAGTATAGACAGAGCACTGGGATATTTTTTAGCACATTCTTCGTAAAATTAACTGCACCTTTAAACGACATAGAACAAAGAAAAATATTTACATCACCCACTCTACAACCATTAGGAGAGAGACATTAGGCCTGGGAGAGAAACAGATGGGTGACTGCCCCGTGTGTCTTGTCTCTAAATGTGCTTCAATTCCAATTATATTTTAATGTTTAACGACATATAAATATGTCACCACTATTAAATATTTGAGGCAGGGGCTGGAAACTACGCTGTATCTCAAGAACCCTTCATATATTAATTACCCCTCAATTGCTGGCTCATTTCCACATTTATCACAGATACATCTTATTCTTGGGTACACCAGGCTGTTTTTCTCCCTCACAATGATTTGTCATTCAATATGAACGAATAATGGCTGGCCCACAAGCCTGGCGCTTATCTGTCTTCAGACGGCAAACTTGTAGAGGCCTCTGCACAGCACCTTTGAGTATTGTTTTAAGCCGAAGTGCTGTATATCCTTTAGGCTGACAGCAACGATTCCAGCAATGTGTGTCCCAGCACTGGCATTGCATTGGCTGGCAGCACCCACTCGGCCCTCTCATTGGCCAGTGTCCTCACGATCCTAGCACAGTTCTGTCACTGGCAGCTTTGGGTGCAGGCTCTGCAGTGTCTATTGTTTGATGATCTGATCTGCGTTCTATACTTGCCTGCAGCTCCTCTAACGTTGTCTTCATCTGCAACCATAAAAGTGCTTCTTTACCCACAATGCATTGACCAGCCATAAAGCCATACTTAAGTATTTGAATCTGTTTTCAACATGAAATATATACGGTAGTCATCTTAATAATTTCTTCATTTTATTGCATTATACCTATTATTTAGGTATATGTGGTGAAGGCATACATTGTTGAGAAGGAAAAACTTCCAAATTTTCCGTTCAAACTTACAGATGTACGATAGAGCTGGAAAGTGTACACTGTGTAACTAAATCTTACAAGCTGGCAAGTCTGATTTAAGATTTAAATTTCACAATTTGACATACAACAAAAAAAAAGGGGGGGATCTCAAGAACAAATATACTGTTTGGCCTGTGATGTTGAGTTACAAGACGTGTTTGCTTCTGCACAATGGAGTCTTACATTTATATTGGAAAAGGGTCGTGGTTGAAGTTTCCAGCTCATTAATTTAAAAAAAAAAAAACTTTAAAACTTCAATTCTAATTTTAAGGAACTGTACAACTTGAGCCAGGCCCTTTGCGAGGAATCTGACACAATGCTTTTCAAACAAAATTGTGTTCTATGCCTTTTCTTTGAGACAGAATGGGTACCTTCCTTTTCTGCTGTTTCTCTCATTTTTCTCTTCTTTTTTGTAGTCTATTAATTGCAAATTTAAAGTTTTTTAAAATGACCAATAAGTGTACGCCTTGGTAACACTGTCTACCCCAGTAAGAGTGTATCCCCAGGCAACATGGTAGCCCCCTGCAAATGTACCCCCCCCCCCCCCTGCAACAGTGTATCCCCCGGCAACACTGTATCCCCCGGCAACAGAGTATCCCCCAGCAACAGTGTATCCCCTTGTTACAGAACACTTACCTGGTTCATGAGCTGAATAGATGAGCCCAGGATATCGCGCCACCGTTCCATCTCCGCTTCGTGTAGGCTTTGTTGTTGTTCCAACAGCTTGTTCCAGTCCTCCTGGTTCTTTGGAAGATTCCTAAAACAGAATAAATCTTTAATCCTGAGAAACTGAACAGCCATGTATTAGCACGTCACTTTTTTCCCACTAAATGTTATTACTTGCTCACTGGTTGACCCTGTAATACACCAAGCATCTCCCCGGAAGGGAATTGGCATTCCCCAAGGCGTTAGACACAAAGGGTAATACCAAATCCCTTAGTGTGAGGTGCCTGCTGTGTTATCCACTCAACCAGTGAGTAGCACTTTTGATTCCTTGTTAGTAAAATTTCTAGCATTGTCTGTCTGGTGACACTAAAATCCAAGCCTGTGACCAATCATTTTCTGTTTGATGCGCCATTTTGCCCGGAGCTGTTGCTTGCAAATTTGTGTCTTTCCATATTTTCCTTTGCTACTGCTAGATGGCGCTTTACCATATTCCGACATTCCACAGCTGCAAGAGTAACTGGACAATGTTGTACTCCTTATGAGTAAAAACGGCTAGCATTTCATAGCTGTTGATCAATCAGACTGCTAGAATTTTTACAACAAGGAGAGACTGCTATTACTGGTGTGTGTCATAAAAGTATCTGCCTCCAGTTGACTAAGAATAATCCTGGTAGTATAGATCACAATCAATTGACAGCCATGCCTACTTGGCTCCTCGCACTAATAAAACAAACAGACAGGTTTTTCATAAAATAACCAGCCAAAAGCTTCTGTGGATAAACTGTCAATCGCTTACAATTTCACTTTTAATATTGAGATAAATTCATGTTTAATTTAAATGCAAAAACTTGTCTTCTTTTGTATAACATTCCTGGGCACCTATTTGCACTTTCTGACAGACATTTTTATTTCATGATGTCACAAATGCAATGTTATTTTCATGCCTGTCAAAAAGTGCAAACACTCGCCCGTTAATGCAATAGAAAGGACGTTCAATTCTTATGTAAATTTTATCTTGATCATCACGACCAAGCCTAGAACACTTACAATCATTATGCAAAATAGACCTCCTAAGTGTTAGTAACTGTCCCTGCTGAGCTGTGGTAAGCTACAAAAAACAACCACCTCTCTCATTTTCTTTAATTTCCATTAGTCACAGTAACCATTACTGCCAGTCTTACGTCAATAACCATAAACACTGTATGCATCTTAATAAGTTCACACTATCTAATAAGTGCACATCCCCATTTTTTTTCAAAAAAAGGACACCCAGAGTAACCGATATGATTATAGTTTTCAAATAAGTGGTAGAACTTATTTTTACACTTTGAATGTACATTTTTTTTTCAGCTTTTGTGGATGAATGTTTTTTATGGCATACTGTGCGCTTATTATGATGATTACGGTAACTGTTCCCCATGTTCAATCTCTGCCACAGGTAGAATGTCTAACATTGATACGAAATTACAAGAGGCATCGTGTCTTGTCACTGTACCCCTGACCAACAAACGTATAAGGAGCATCTCCCTGCCTCCCCCCGCCCCCCATTAATGACTGACCTGTGCGTATGCCACACTGTGTTTCTCTGCTGTAGACCGCTGGCTTTGCTCTCCAGGGACCAGAGTTTGTAGAACAGCAAGGCGTTGAACACCACCAACAGGATCAATCTGAAATGGCCACACACAATAGACATGTTCATACCGACTTGTACTGAACTTTTCCAGACCCCAATTAATTATGCATTCCATTGTTGGCCTGATTGTCCAATCAGCAAGTGGCCAAGTCGGGCCCACGCTTTCATATGTTCACAACAGATGCCACGGCTAATGCTAGTGATTACAGCATGGATTGTGTTGAACGGTGCAAATCTTTTAACTAAAATGTCACATCAGTCGTGAAATGTGCATGTTTAGTTTGCTGACGGTTTGATTTTTCATTAATCTCAAGCACATCTTGTGTTTTACTATCTGATCCTTCCATGTTAAATCCGGTCAGTGTGGTCAGGGACGTGCTATAGATGGACTACCAACGGGAGCGCTAATCCCTTTAGTGGTCAACTGGGCGCGAAGACTACAAAGCGTGTTCAGTAGCGCCGCTCAAGTTAATCCCCCCTGCTCAGTCCGATTGTTGTTCCATCTATGTTTCCGCGTTCGGTTGTATCGGGTTACTTACATCAGGCTTACATCGGGTGTGCTATTGTACCAAGTTCAAAAACGGAGAATTTTATGCGTGTGCAACCAGTCTCATCGTTTGAATCAGAACCGTGCGAGTCCATCGATGTGTTTTTTGTTGAAATCGGGCGATAAAAGGATAAGTTTTTGCATTTTTTCTGTCCAAAATGATGCAAAGTTAGACAGCTTGTGTGCGTAATAACTCCTTACGCCGTAATCAGCAATAAAAAATGTATTTTTAGATGGATAGTGTATGCCAGTAGAATTATGATGGTGGTTTCATTTCTTGTAGCTGAGTCCGGCGTAACGCTAAATTTTGACTTTAAAATGTGGAACACGGAGAAAAATTTTGCACATTTCAGTCGGTGACGCGATTATTCTCGCCTTTCATCGCATGACCTGGCCACGAGACTGCCAGCGGCCAGCGCGGACCGTGGAGTTGTGTTTGTTCAGCATTGAAGGTGCTCGCTCAAACACCCGATCACTTGAGCAGCGGCAACATAGATGGTACAAAGGGGGCCCCGCCATTGGTAGTCCATCTATAGCACGTCCCTGGCGTGGTCGAGCACAAAATGTTAACAAAGCTGGGTGCGCTTCCCGTACTCGGACCAAAGCAAACCGAATAAACCCAAGTCCTCTGAACTGGTCTATTGCAGTAGAATCTCTAATTGAGACCATCTCCATAAAGACACCATTGCTATACTTTCTACATTAAGACTTGCAATTTAGTCTCACATACTTGTCAAAAGTGCCATGGACAGACTGCAGATCAAACGAACAGCCCAGGAACACCTCGAGTCTAAGAATGAACAACACCGACTTCTTTACTTAAGTCTTTCAGTGCCACATCGTTGACTGAGTCAACAGCTGTCCTTGGCAGCCTTTTTGTGTACTGTGCCATAGGCATGCTGAATGAGAAAGAACATGAATCTGGCAGCCATACCATAATTCTTAACTGTTCTCTTTCACTAGTTCGACTTTAATAACAGTTGGCACTGAAAGAGTTTCAGCACATCTCTGATGACTAGGACATCATATATAATCCTCCTGTGTAGAAATGAGACAAGCCAATGGGTACTTACACCACACACACGATGCGCACCAGCGTATCCACATTGAGCTTCAAGACCCAATCATCCCTGGATGGGACACCTGTCAGCAAACGAAAGTACAAGAAATCTTGCAGTGTTGACCAAAATGTCATGAAAACATTTTTCGGAAACATGATAATATTGTCCAAGCAAATCCAAGCTTATAAAAGTATGTAAACATTATTTTTCAGTTGAAAAACAATCCTCGACAAATTAATGAAATGAATTAACCATGATGGTCATTATCACAGTGGTATGTGCTAGTTCTGAAACATGGCGTGTCAGGTGCTGCCATCTAGTGGTTAAAAATAAGCATCTTTAAAAGCATACGTGGCACCGTTATACAAATCGGAGCAATTGTGTCATGTCTTCTGCGTATTTCTTGTCTGTGTCTAAATCTATCCTTGATGAATTACTATTCCCATGTTTGACGCAAACATTTTGAAAACTCAATTCTTTCAACAGACCTGTGATTATCACCGGGTAATCAGCAGAAAACTGTCAAGCAAGTTTCACAGTATTTTTGTTGTATCCCTGTATGATCCTGTCAATGCATTTAACTTGGTTCTTTCATATTAATCATCATGTCAATTATGCAACATCAATCGTTATCAATACACACTGCTGATTTAGCCACTGAAAAGTAAAACACTTACATGTAAATCTAACATTCAAGGTATACAGATATCTTGTTTTAATCTTGTTTTCCTAGAATAATTTGAACAGGTCTAGAGACATGTAGTCAGGATTCTCACCTCTGATAGGAGTTCCTGGGGTCTGTACATGTCTGGCTTCTGTGTTTCTCTTCAGCGCAGGAGACATGTCGCCATGACTACTGTGAGCCCGTCGCCGTCGTAACACCTTCTTCTTGGCATATTGACCCGAGGCCATCTCTGTCTTCTCACACTCACCACGCAAATGACTGTCTAAAGACAGCATATCACGGTATGTAAGTGGCAATTTTCATTTAGTTTATATTAATATCAATAATGGACCAGTACCAAACTGTTTTGTGTTTCATAGTTTTTTAATTCCTTGAGTGCTAACTGTGACTAAAGTTAGACTGCTTGACATGCTTAACACTAACTGTTCAGACTTTTAATAAGGGTGCTAGATCCATGTTTCTTGTAAAAAGACCTTTCAGTTGGCGATAAAAGAGTTACCAACACTTTCAAATTCAATACTTAAATCACAGACTGAGTCAACAGCTTTCCTGAGTACACTTTGACACAATGCCCCCAAGGCACAGTCAGGAGAGTTTTTAAAAAAAAAAAAAAAAATATTAGAGACATCTTAAAGAGTGGTATCTCAACAGCATACAGGGGTAGCAAATCCTAATTAATTACACTCTGTTACTCATTGTATGGATACAAAATATGGATCATTACAACCCTTTTATTTTTGTCCAGGTCAGCAGCTATCCTTGATGCGTTTTGGATGCATTGTGCCTGAAGTGCACCGAGGAAAGCTGTTGACTAGGTCCAAAACTTGGCACTGAAAGAGGTGATCACAAATTTTACCGTGTCCTGTGATTAACCCTTTCCCCCTTCAACCGGCCAAAACTGGCTGGTGGTCAAATGTCATCTGCTTCAGCGTTTTCAACTGATTTCAACAGCAATGAAAAACAATTTTACTGAGAATTGAAGATGAGACCTGTCAAGACAACATGACCCAGGTCAACAGCTTTCCTCGGCATGGGTTGGGCACTTAGTGCCCAACCCATGCCGAGGAAAGCTGTTGACTCAGTCTTAATTCAAGGGGGAAAGGTTAATACTGAAAGAGTAGGACACGCTAAGGTAAACAATAATGGTGTTTTACTCAGGAACAGTAGCACCTTGTCACAGGCCACCTCTCCCTGCGGCAAGTGTGGGCATACAGTGGTCCCCCTGGTACCAGGCCACCCCAAATGCAGCTCAAAGTGGCCTTTTAAGGGTGGACTCTCTAGAGGGTAATAATACATATAAACAAATTTAAGACTGAGTCAACAGCTTTCCTCTGGGCTCTGTGCACGTAATGTATGCAACGTGCTCGAGGAAAGCTGTTGACTAAGACTACTTTTTGCCTTAGACCAGGCTTGCTGGTATTTGAATGAAAGGTGTCTTCATGAGGAATCTGAATCTTTTCACCATTATATACTTAATAGTAATGTGAACACGACTTGAGCCATGATTAGCACTTTAAGATTAAGAGAGGTGGCCTCTGATGAGAGGGGCCTTATAAGAGGGGGATTTCTGTGCTCATTTGATTGCCTCCAGCGCCCCCCCCCCCCCCCCACAACAAAGCACAGTCACCACTCTGATAAGGGTACATTTCTGGTGCACTTGGGGGTGGCCTCATGAGCGGTGGGCCACTGTGCTACTGACATCAATTTCAGAGCCTCGTCTTAACTCTCCTTATATCTTTACGAAAGTACAAGCAGCACATCTTATTTTTGTGGAATTTAGCTGCAGACCTCATCTGGTCCCTTCCTCTGGCACATAGTGTATCCATAAAAGTATAAGCTGCACTGACTTTCAAATTTTGTTTAATTCATTTCATACTATGATGACAGGCCTTGGTCAGTGGTTCTGGCACTGCCTGGCAAGTCATGTTGCAGCTGCCCTTGCGGCTGCTGCAGCATGACTTGCCAGGGCAGTGCCAGAACCACTGACTTAAGACTATAGGCATGTTGGTATTTGAACAATGCTCTTTTCATGAAGAATTTAAATATGCAATTGCCGTCTTAAATCTAGGTAAATATACGGAAATATCAGGGACTGGTATGGAATGAGTTAAACATGCATAAAAACCTATAATTTACTCTGCATAGTCTTACCTAGCACCTGGAAGTATTCATGTAGACCAGCGATGGCGTTCTTGTCTATCATGTCTGAAAAGACAACGTGGCATCACAATTACAATTATGATGAAATCATTTATCGTACATGTGGAGCTTCCATATTTCTTTTCAATGACATAGACATTTCCTCATCTGGCTCACCAAGCCTCATACAACATAACTTCTTGAGGACAGTTATCTTATAATCCATTTTAAATGATCGAGTGATGCTTGGGGATGAAGCTACATGTACATGCAGAAAGGTGACGGACCAAAAAGGCACCAGTCCTACTGCCTTGACTTAAACGTGTGTGTGATGCTCCAGTACATGTGACCAGTCCCACGCACATTTGTAAACTCTGTGAACATGGTGCCCAGCATTAACATTTATTCATCAAACTGCATCTACCCATTAATGTTTAACCCTTTCCCCCTTAAACCGGCCAAAAACTGGCTGGTGGTCAAATGTCGTCTGCTTCAGTGTTTTCAACTAATTTCAACAGTTATGAAAAACAATTTGACTGAAAAATGTACATGAGACTTATCAAGATCACATGCCAAGGAAAGCTGTTGACTCGGTCTTAATTCAAGGGGGAAAGGGTTAAACAGCATCGAATGGTGAAAATTAATATCTTGAAGAGTTGGACATCTTGCAGGCCCAGGGTGGAACAACTGGAACCTGTTCTTGTTGGCATCAATGTCATGCAAAGTGTCCCTTGCACATTTGTCATTGAATACAGCAGAGCGTGACAGACACAGACTTGCACATGAACTTGGTACAAAATGTCCATCTGGGCACAAAACAGGGGCGTCAGTTCTTGGACGATTCTTTGCATCCATGAAAACACACACACACAAGCACGTTATTCAGAATTTTCCATGCTATAATGTGGAAATGCCTTTTGGCATGAGTGAAGTCTGAAAAAAAGGCATACAAGACAGCAGGAATTGACATGATTAAACCTTTCTGTCTTAAACCGGCCAAAACTAGCTGGTGGTCGAATGTCTTCTACTCCAGCATTTTCAACTACAGTAAAACCTCTCCAACATAACACCTCTGTATACCAAACACCTCTCTATACTGAACACCATTTCTCGGTCCCAAATACATTCTTTCAATGCTATCAAACCTTCCTATAGCGAACACCTCACTATACTGAACACTTTTTTCTGGTCCCAAGGGTGTTCGGTATACACAGGTTTCACTGTAGTTTTAACAGTAATGAAACAGTTTGACTGAGAATTACAGAAGGCCTATCAAGACCACATGCCCCAGGTCAACAGCTTTCCTTGGCATGGGTTGGGCACTTAGTGGCCAACTCATGGCAAGAAAAGCTGTTCGTTTAGTCTTAATGCGAGGTCAAAAGGGTTAAAAGAGACTCGGCATTTACTTTGAACATTTTGTTCAAAACTACATAAGGATTAAAACTATTTTTAAATTTTTCGTTTCATTTCATATACTCACTTTTCACAAGCCCCCACATGCTCTTCTTGTACTTCACCTCACTGGTGATCCGTAGCCTCGCCTTATGTTGCGACACCCGACACATGCAGTAGCGATTGACCACGTAGAAGTTGTCGCCATAGGGAACACCCGCATTGACAACCTCTGTATCCACTACATACAGTTGACCTGGCTTACTGAACCCCTGCCACGTCTACAAAGGTACACGTAAACTGAATGTATTCAGTCTCTCCTGCATATTCAGAAATATCAGGGATGAGAATGCTTCCAGTGCATTTTGGCTACCCCAGGAGCAAATTGGCAACCTTGTATACCCCACCTCAAATATTTTAACAGTTTTGAAGCAGTTAGACCAAGCTAAGAACATTTTTTTCACTAAACAAAAGCAATTTTGGCAGAAAGTTGCCAAATGGCAACCAATTCTCATCCCTGAAATATGCACCGTGGAAAATAGTTAAATTTTTACAATATACTTTCTGCTTTCTGGTATTTTGGGAGACCTCATCTCGAAAACTTCTTTACATTTGTTTTTTAAAAATTTCACAGTGATTGCCCCTCCCCCCTCGATGTACTTAAAGCTCTGGTACAATTGTGTCAAACTAGAAGTTAATTTTCCAATAATAAACAAAAGTCATTTCGAGCAAGTCCTATTTTTTTCATAAATATGTTGCTTTACCTTGTGCACAAAGTCATAGAACATAATTGCAATAAGACACAACATACTCTTGGCCTAGAGGAGCCTGGGTGCATAGTTACCTGTTTCTCTGTGGTTACAGATGACTTGGGACCTATAGAGTAGTTGAGTGACAATGTGTATGTGATTTGTCTTGTCTTTGTTCCTTCAGCATCACCTTCCTCCGGCCATGAGGACTGGATCAGATCTGAAAACATAAGGGAGCTCATGCCATATGATGTCACCAAGTGCATGTACCATAGCAAGCAGCCAAGATGCTGGCACCACCTGGTGACTACAACTGGCACTATAATGACACAGAATTGCAATGATAGGTGTATTGCTCTCCGCTTCCATATTTGCACAAAAATTCTTCGTCCTTACAGATTGGATTTGAATTGCCTAATGTTAGCATATTTTATATACAATACTGTGCATTTAACTTCAATTTAATTGAAAATAAAGTGTGAACTTTAAACTTACATTTATGAGAAGCTACACTGAAGAAATGCTCATGTTTCTCCAAGTGGAAATGGAAGAATTGGTCATCCTGAGGAAAATCCAGAAAGTGTAATAAAACTTGACATTTTTATATACAAGCAATGCACACGAAGAGAAGACAAGTCATTTCAAAAGGGGCAGAATACCAAACATTCACAGGGCTCCAAAGACAAGTTAACCCCGAGGAGAAAGAATCGATATCCGCATAACGTACAACAGGCAGGATATCACCTGGTGGCATGTTGTTCTTCACCAGACAGAGGCTAATGGCATTTGATACAAGATACTTCCTGGTAATTTTGATGGGCAAAAGTAACGGGCTGATACATGTACATTGAAACCAGGTGCATCTTTGTACTTGGTACAGAAGCTGAAGTGAGGCACCACCTGGAAAGCCTTTTCGCCACAAATACAACTTCATCATTATGCAATGTATTTGTAACAAGTGATAATGTCACTTCTCTCCAAGCCTATACAGCCTTCATAAACACACATCAATTTATCCCAACAGCTAGAAAGACGTATTTGTAATAGGTGGCGTTATCAGTCAAGTCCAGAGACTTGTATCCAGGTAGGCTGAGTTACCCATGGCAAGCAGGGCCAGAATTTCAGCGAGAATCCGAGAATCCATCCTCATAAAGATTCTCCTAAACTTGTATTTCTTTAAAAAGAAAACTAATTGACAAAAACCCAAATAGATTCTCGCAAAATTTTGCGAAATTCTGGCCCTGGCAAGCACTTAAGTCACAAACAGGCAGCAAGCTTTACAGTGAGCACATTTCTTATCGTGGTCACTGCTGAATCAGATACGTCACACTTCCTTTTATCACTGCTGAACAGACACAGCTGACCTGAGACGTCTGTCTCAGCCTTTGTATGGTCAAGTGGTCACTGCACGTGGAAAACCACAGATCAGAAGTCCATTGCATTGGCTGAGAGTACAACCTGAGGCCTCCCACACTCCCAGCAAGGGATGTGGCCACGATGGCTTCTTAACTGATGACCACGAGAAGCTTGAGAATTTATAATCAAATTCGTGTTTAGTTGTCTCATAAACATGGTGGTGCTTTGAAACATTGCTATATTGTAACAATTTAAGTTTCAGACATATCTAAAAAAAAAAAAAAAAAAATTAACAGTAGATAAAAATTCTTCATTGATGATTCTAAAATAGCCCTTAAATGTATCACCTAGACAAAATATAGGCCCGGCTCCACTGTGATATGTATTATTTTCTCCTTTCTGGAGGAATTTTGGGTAAAAAGAGATTTCATTTCAGGAATTCAGTCGAAGGGAAAGTTAAAACATTACATCACAGAAGCTTCTTAAATTATCATTTGGTAAAACTGCTTTGAAAGGACAGATTTACAATAACTGTTTATGCTGTTGGTCATTTAATTGCCTCAGTTTATTCTTACCACCTGCCTGGTCTCAGTTGGCTTTGACTGAGGTTTCTAAGCCTCAACCTCCAGACTAGTGTAGCGGTGTCAAAAATAACAAAGTCCACACACACACAGATTATTACTTCAGACAAGCTTTAGTCAAAGTTGAAGTACTTTAGGCGTGTGCAGCAGGTTATGGCAGGTGACATATTTGATCAGGGACACGGACATGTTTCTATTGTTCGATATTCATGTGTTCTGATTGGATGAAAGTGTGAAAGATTTTGGTCATCTTAGAAATAGTTACAGACCTTCTGTTTTTGTTGGGTTTCTTCCTTTCTTCTTTACCAGCAATTTTGTCCGACAATTTTCTTGGACACTACATTTGCAAACTCCAAACTTGCCATGAAGTCATGTTTTTTTATGAAGAGGGGTGATGATGCTAAAAATTATGCAAATTAGGGCCATTTGAAAACTTAAATCTTGAACATCTCCAAAACTATTACAGGTGCAGGTAACCAATCCAACTTCAATTTAAAGGTTTGTAATGCTGCCCAATTTCGTAATTTACGTGTGACCTCTAAAGGTCAAAGGTCAAGAAAATTTGGACATTGGTCATTTGGACCTTTGAAATTTTTATCCAACCATAACTTTGTCACTTTTTTTATCCAATTTTGACCATGTTGGACCCAAATGGTAGGCATTGCAGCACTGCACAATTTTAGAATTTACATGTAACATCTAGAGGTCAAAGGTCAAAGTCACTTTGATCTTTTATATTTTCATTTAGACATATTTACAACTTTTAAAGGCACACAGACAGATTTGCTATGAAGCAAATCATTTTTTCAGTTTTTTTTTTCCTAAAAGGCACAAAAATGTAACGAGCTGTTTTGGCTGTTTTGTTAAATATGCAGTATGTACATTTTTGCAGATTTATACTTTCCTTTGGAACCAATTTGTCCAAATCACTGAAATATTATAGCCTCAAGAGAATTTATCCAATTTAAATCAAACCGTCTATATTTGACCAAATCTGCTAATTACTGCCACTGCAAGGTGGAGCTGGAGATCCTCCAAAAAAGATCAACATGGTTCATGGACCATATATGTTAAGTTATGACAGTTTTAATTGAAATGGAATGATCAGAGATTGCCAGACATATGCCCCCCCCCCCCCCAGCTGTATCACCGTGACCCAAACACTTGACATTGTAACCTACTTTTTGTGCTTGACACACCCTTGAGTCCAGATGTACCTTTGTAATAAGTCAAACGTCATCAGAGTTACAGCCCATATACACAGTGTCAGTGGTGGAAAGACTCACATACATACGCATGGAAAAAACATCGACTATACGCCCTTCACTGGTAGACCCCACTTTCACATATGACCATTTTAAACTTACCCAGCCCCTCCACACATGATGAACACAGACGTATTAGTCGACGTGAACAACACAAATATCAGACCAAACAGTACATCCATGATGCACGTTCCAATTACAGAACACGACTACAGACAATAATATACACAGTCGTATTACAATTAATATACATTTGTCATACAACAGAACACTTCTATTTTTTTGGGGGGCAAATGTTACACCGCGCTATATAAGAGATACACACAACCGTCATGTTCAGTCCCTGATGATGCCCCCTTGGAGGCGAAACCGGTCAGATTATCTTACACCAACTTTGTTCTTTAACATAGCTGTCAGGCCCTCGCCTGGTGTTTTTCACATACAACGGAGCACATTGAGAACTTCTACAAGAACATAAACTGTAATAGCCACAGGACACCACACAGGTGTAACAGTCAAGTCACACCTGCTGTTTGCAATACTTACCAAAGGTTTTGCGAGCAGAAATGAACTGCTTGTAGAAGAGTGAATCGGTGAAGTAGAGGTCAAACATGTGATCCACCCCCATGGGGTACACCTGGTCCAACATAGGTACACGGTAGTGGTCATGGTCCCTGCACTTTGTTTCCCCTGTCGCCATGGAAACAGCATATTATTACTAAAGCTCTCAACTGATTACCATTCTATACAGTGCCTACCCTGTTACCATGGAAACAATATCATTTGTTACAAGTTATCTTAATTACCATTCTGTATACTGTTTCACCTGTTGCCATGGAAACAACATGTTATTACAAGCTCTTTTATTTGCTATTCTCTGCATTATGCCCCCCCCTCCCTTGCCACCAAACTAACACACATGTATCATTACCATAGTATCTTAATTACCAGTTGGTACAGTTTATCATACAAATATGAAAAAAAAAATGAAAGTGGGCAAATCTCCAATTCCTGAGGCAAAAATGTCTTTTCATAACATCCACACCAAAGCTTAAAGATGTCGCATGACCTATCGCTCAGTTATTTTACAATGTCTGCAAACTGGGTATTATTACTGATGTTGATATGATTTATATCCCAAATTTTCCATAGCTTCAATGGTGTTATTGCGCAACTGTTTGAGATCGAGGTCCACAGTTACTATAATTACAGTCATCTCTGACAGACTGCGTACTCCCCAATTTGCATACGCATGGGTCATGTGACCTTAAAAATGGGGACAAGGTCATCAAAACGTGATGAGGTCAAGAAATTGTGTCAAGGTACAACTGAGCTAAATTGGAGTCTGATGCAGCCTGTGAATCTCGGGAGACATTTGGCTCACAAGGAATCCGCTACAGACACACAGCTGGACAAACTAAAAACAGTACGCCCAAACTTTGCTTGCAGTGGCCATAACTGTGCCTTTGTTTAATGCACTTATCGGTCAATGTCACTACCTTAGGGTGAGGTGTGACAGGCATACATTATATGTTATTAACATCTCTTTATGCTTAATATCTTATCTTCTGGCCACCTATAGTGGTGTTGACACTTTGATCCGATAGGCACTGTACTTGTACATCCCCCATTGACACTTTGCAGCCCAAATCTCAAAAAAAAAAGGGTTCAAATTCAAAGAGTAAAATTTAGGACACCAGTTGGCAGCACTTAACTATGTGAATTTGCATCAGTTTGGCTGTTTGCTTAACCAAAGCTTCAATGGGATTTGCTGTTATGCAATTAACTCTTTCAGTGCCAGATTTTGGACTGAGATAACAGCTTTTCTCTGTGTGCATTAGGTGCATTGCATTCAAAGGGCACTGAGAAAAGCTGTTGACTGTACTTTTACATCACTCATTGACCCTTTGTAGCTCAAATCTCAAAAAATAGTGTCTGGATGCAAACAGTACAATTTAGAGGACACCAGATGGCAGCACTTGACCGTGCATTTGCATCAATTTGGCAGTTTGCTTCACCAAAGCTTCAATGGGATTTGCTGTTATGCAATTAACTCTTTCAGTGCCAGATTTTGGACTGAGATAACAGCTTCTCTCTGCATGCATTAGGCGCATTGCATTCAATGGGCACTGAGACAAGCTGTCAACCCAGGGATATTTTCTGTGGAACTGTAGGCATGCTGGTCCTTGAATGAAAGGTCTTTTTGTGAGGAATACGAATCTAGCATCCTTATAATTCAGACTAGATTGACTTGAGTGGATCGACTTTAGTTATGCTGGGCACTGAAAGAGTTAAGTAAAATTGTGCAAATGTACACCTTCATGCGCTGCCCTCTAGGGTCCTGAAAGGGTACATTGTCATGTGCTTGAGTGTTTTTACCTAAACTCGATGTCAGCAGATAACAATTTTGCTGAGAATTTTTAAACTACACCTATAGTGATGGCCCACCCCAGGTGAATAGCTCTCCTTGGCATACATCGGGTGCATGGCAAGATAAACTACAGCGACTCATGTCTTCTGACCAGGAAAGGCTTCAGTTCTTTGTGCTTGTGTTCTATAGGTAAACCATGCTACGCGTACAATGTCCATGTCTACATTAACATGAATTACGGATCGATCCCGACTAAGTAACCATGTGCAAAAGTTCTAAAATCAGTGTACAGTCCCACCTTCATCGTCCTCTGTGGTGTCCCCCTGGTCTGTGGGCATGTCGTCATGGTGATCGTCAGGGCTCGTGAGGGGAGTCGTCTCCTTGTGGTTTGCGTGCAGCACATCCTCGGTGCTGCTGTTGGGCATTGACGCATTCTCCGACCCAAGAGATGGCGCTGTGAGCAGACCCATATCTCCATTTAAAATACCATTCTGAAATTCTGCTGGGTCCTGAAAAATAAAAATAAAATAGCCTTGCTATTCACGGATGCAAACACGTCCATAGTTTCGCAAAAGCACAGCAAAGCCATTGATCTTAAGCTAACAAAGGTCCCATATATGTACATGTACATGTAAACCTTCATTGGCCCTTATGGAGGGACAGTTTCTCACATGAACCTCCACTGGCAGACCAGGAAGGAAGCAGTCACCCAAAAAGACAGCACCAGTCCTCCCAGCAGACTTGATTGCTCTGTACGTTATCAGAAATAAGAGTGACACCTCAATATAACAACACTTGGATACCTGACATGCTCATGCACTAAACGACACATTTCTCGGGACTTTTAGAAGTCAAGTTGCTCCACTGTTGGACTCATTTATCTGAAGTACTTGTATCTGACACATGTTGCCAGGAACAGATGGTATGATGACGTGCAAAGTGAATAACACATCTGCCACCTTTCCAAGACTGTCACTCAGTACTTTTCATGTGATTTACACCGCCTATGAGAGAGCACCTGTCTTTAGAGACCACAGTTTGGTCATTTTCAGGGGTGGTCTTTCAAGGTAAGTTTCGCTGTGATCAGCAAAGTCATTGAATTGCTCGGTAGATTTGCACTGCTCAATGATCAAGTCAAGAATGCTACTTGTAGCTATTAGTGTTCCTGTTCTTATACCAAGGCCCCTATCACTGCAGGCCACCTTTCTAAAGAGACCACCATTGATTCCTATGCAGAAAGCGCTATATTTCCACCAAATTGTCCCTGTCTAGAGAGGCCATGTGAGGGCTTGAAGTTGGGCAAATTTTTTAGGGGCCAGCATCCATCATGTGTAATTAGACTCCATCATAAAATTCAGTAGCCATTGAATAATGTTAGTAGCCAGGGCTCATTTCTGTGGCTACCCACAGGTAGCAAAATTGATCTCTCCACCCCTCCTATGAGGACACTTCTGGACTCCACTTAGGCTAACCTTATAAGAGGGGCAAGTACCGCTGTACTGTCCCAGCGCCAACCATAGGAAATGGACCAACCCTAGACATAACTTACAGGTGTATGGCATTTGGAGCTGCAACTTCAGCCCATGGAATAAGGAGACGAATCAGCTGACAGTGGAACGGGTTAATTACACGGCCAGATTAACCCCTTAGTGCCAGTCATGTCCATCTGAATTGTCATGTTTCCACAAAAAGCTTCTCTCATAAGAAGACCTTTGAGTTCTACAGAGGCACAAAGGATGGTTCGCGTCAAAAGCTTCTGTCAGTGCCAGGAAAGTTTTAGACACGAAAGCTTACCCAAGTTAACCTTTCCTGCTCATATCGCACCAAAGCACCCAGATGTAAATTGTCATCTGCCTTGACGTTTTAACTTAAATTTCTTGTTATTGGAAAAACCTATTTACTGAGATTTGTAAGACCATTCATGACGGCCTACACACCTTAGTTCAACAGCTTAACTTGGGCGCATAATCGTACACATGCAACCCACACTAAGGAAAGCTATCGATTCAGTCCTACTCTGATGAAGAACGGGTCAACAGGGGTGAGGAGGGATGGCCATGTTATGGGTAAAGAAGATTCACATCATGAGAGCCAAGGGAAGGTTTCCATTGACAAACTATAGCCAGTGAGGCTATCTGGGCCCACACAACACAGGAGTCTGTTTTGTGGGCCTAGATACCCAAACAAACTACGGTCTGTACTTATCCTATGCTTTACAGTCAAATACATACACAAAAAAGTGATTTCAAACAGTGTTTTATTCATGTCCACATCTTAAATGTTGCCCTAACAACACATGGCTAATTAGCATATTAACTATGTAATATGAGGAAGCAGATCACATAGTCATATTACATTGGTGTTTGTAAGGAGTGCAAGCATAAAACATGGGATAAAACATGAGCCATGATGTGGAGGGGGGGAGGGAGGGTGCACATTCAGGGTCACCCAAGTGAGGAGAGGAGGAAGAGTTTTCATCATGGGTCACCCTAAAACTCCGCCTCTAATTCTATGCCATGCTAATTGTTTGCATGTAAATATTCCGCATATCACACACCAAAGGAAACACATTCAAGTTGAGAACAGTTAAAGAGTTTTTGTATCACCTACACAGGTGCATGAAGTGAAAAAGTTGATCCTTACACACCTCCCCCCCCCCATGAGGTGATGCACATAGGTCAAGGGCACTTAGATATGCTCTGATATTGCATGAAGGAGATGGCACAGGGGACCACAGATTTGAAAACTGACTTTTAGAGGATGGAGTGCATTAGTTAGGTGGGCAGAGATCATCAATGTATTGACATGCAACTTTTCATCGTTGAAAATTATACCTTCAAGCATCTGATGTCATCCATGTTGATTCTCAGCTTCTCCTTTGGCATTGAGAATTTCCCACTATCATGCAGCCACCAGCTTTTCCTGGTGCACTAGCTGTGGGGACAACTCATTGCGAGTGTACAAAGGGGCCATTAAAAAAGAAAAGAGAAAAACACTACATCACAGTTTACTAAGTGGCACTTCTCTATCAAAAAAAAAAAAAAAAAAATGGAAACCCTTGTACAGTATGACACATACTTACCTTAAAAGACAGAAAATGATCCAGTATGGCCGTTACCGGCCTCCGTGACCCTTTTTTTCGCATGGGGTTCGACATTTCATCTTTACCTGCAAGTGCCACCATCTACATGTATGTTCCCCTTTTATCACTCAGCAGGGGATGCCAGGCTGGTCTCATGCTCACTCTCACAGAATTTGGAAGCTAGAGATCTCTGTATCAAGACCATCCTTACATAGATTCCACCTTAACACTATGGTAAACATGCTAATATCCCTGTGTTTCTGCCCATGACATGCAATACCCCTGGCTATGAGGTGTACGGCCTATTAATAAAATTCTCCAGTGAAAGCGGTATTTCAGTATGTTTATCAGCACCTGATCCGCAGTGACAGATATGCAAGTCAGGTGTTACGTTTTTGCAGGTAACAATTAGATATACGGATACAAACTTGGACTTCAACATTTCATCCTGACCATGTGCCCTCATTGTCCATGATGCAGGCAGGGTGGATAATGATCTTAAACCTCTTAGAGTTACATGCCGCACATAATTTCCCTTAAAACAACAGTTGCAGAGCCTTATAAAAACCATACTTGCGTAAACTTCTGTTAAAAAAAGTCTCAAACTTCAGTGTATTACATCATCTTTAATGCCAAAATGGTACTATTCATTAGCCAAATAGCCAGTGGCTGCAAACTGTGTGATTTGGCTAACAATCTGTTGGAAACTTCAGCCAAGTCGGCAGTGAATATTTCGTAATTTATTTACTTGTTAAGGTACATATTTATGGTATTTTACTTCATAATTCAGATTTATTGAGCATAATTTCAAAATGTAGATGTTGCCCATGATTTGGACTTACATAATTAACATTTGGCAGGAGAGTTTAATGCTACTTTAGCCAAGCTGGCCACAGCTGTAAAATTCTGGTAGCATGAGCCCAGAAATACCCAACAATGTACTAAAATCAACACCAAAGGTGTACATTCTAACTCTTTGATCACCAATTCTGAGGAAAATTGAACTGCTCTGAATTGACATAAGACCAGATTCACATTTTCTGCAGGCAGACCTTCATTCCAGTACCAGCCTCAAGTTGTTGTGAGAATTAGACAAGTCCAGGTCAACAACTTTCTTTTGTGAGGAAGCCGTTAGCTCAGCCCAAACTTGGCATTATAAGATTTTTGAAAGGGACACAGTGGGTTAATATCTGATACTGGTGTTATCTAGTAATAACATGTATATCAAAACTAATCTTGCTGACAAAGGTTTGCTGTATCCTTGACCTAATGTTGTAAGTGATCCATACGTCATATCCTGTATACCTGTAAGCTAAGCTGTAAGTGTCAATTGCTGTCCTGGCAGCACAGCGAAGCTCTTTTGTCACCTTTGTTGCATAACAGATCAATTGCAATACAGCTCGGCTGAGCCATTCGAAAGCATGTTCATGTATTGAAGCCACCTGAAGGAGGCAGCATGCATTCACCACATTCATAAAAACACCACTGTTTTCTTCTTTCTTAAACTCTGAACGGACAGATGACAGACAGACAGAGGGCTGAGGGATGGACAACTGAGACGCCTGAAAACTCAGCCTGAAAAGCAAGTCAGCTGAGCTAAACACAGAAAAAAAAAAAAAAACAGCATGCCTGTATTTCTGATCCGATGGCTTTCCTTAACATGTTTTTTTAAAATGGTGGCATTGATCCAAAAAGCACTCATGAAGAAAGTTGTTGACCGAGCACTGACATGATCAAATCCCCAGTTGGTAGCGGACCTCTACGTTCCTGTATCAGGGTAAAAGCAAACAACGAAAGGATAAAGCTAGGATATAGCCACTTAAAACTGTGCAAGTGGAAAACAAGTGTACATACAGCAAGTCATGTACACTTGACAAAACATCATGCTACACTGGATGTCATGTACACTGCACAGTATGCAACAAGTCACATACACTATACCCCATGTACCCTTGACTCAACCCACCTTGCATTTAGCACCCACAATGCTTGCAAAATAAATGTTCTGTAACTTTGATTTGTTTTAAAGCCAAGTGATCACAAGTCTTCTGGTATTATACTGAGCACATCCCAGGACAGTGTTTGACAACTTGCTACTTGTGACAAACAAGAATGCTCGCCTTATATGGACACTGTTTTGCTGTTGTCATGCATACACCACAAACATCGGCACGGTGTTTCCAGCCTTGATCAAAACCACCCCAATGAAAGACCACCTGACTTGAAGGACCACCTATGCAGGACACTTCACTTAGCAATTTTCATCTTATTCATACCTCCTATGAAAGACCACCTGTGCTGAGAGACCACAATTTGGTCATCTGGGGCAGTCTTTCCAGACTGGTTTCACTGCAGCATGGGAGAACATTATGCTCAATATGTACCCTAATTATTATTGCTTTAACATGTTTAATAAGCTGTCCAGGGCACTTTGGGAATTAAATTGAAATGAGCTGTAATTGTAGACCTAAAATTGGAACATAATTTTAGCTGTATCAACTGGTTAGTCATCATAAAATGTATACAGTGGTCCCTGTCTTGAGAGGTCACTCCAATGAGAGACCACTTGGCTTGAAAGGCCACTTTTGGCAGATCCCTGCTGCTATCTTTTCCATGTTATTGTACCTCTAATGAGAGGCCACCTCTCTTGAGAGGCCACTTTGGGCCTGCCTGTGGGGTGGCCTGTCACGATAGGGACTACTCTTTTATTGTCCAGTATTTCCGAACTTTTGTGGCAGAAATATCGCAGGGTGGGGAGGGGGTGCTTAAGTGGGCCGGGGCACTCAAAAGGGGTAACAGGGCAACCTTTACTCACTTGCTCTGTGTATCCTCGACACTTTTTCCTGCGCTTGGGTCTTGGAGTCAGGTTAAGCCAGGCAATGACATTCATGTTCCTCATACAATAAGGCGATTTAGCCAGTCACAACTGCACACACATGTAAGCCCACACAACACCCTCCTCTGCTCACTTCACACACTGTTGGGTGCTGTCGCAAAACAATTGTCACATCAGTTGTCGTCACATCAGTTCCTTGTTTCCTTAATTACGATACACGTCAGGATGAAACAGTATGCTTTCCTGTCTTGCGCAGCTACAAAACAGCTTTGTTGTCCTTCACAGCTTTACAGCTGACGCGTGTTAATTGTTCTGTCTGATGGAGCTGTAATGTGTAGACAATTTGCCTCTTTGTTGGCATTAGCTATTAAAAACACGCAGCTTCGTGTTTTATCTGCTACAGGTGTGAAACAGTCTGTTACAGATAATGAAACAGCCTGTCACAGGTAAAAAAAAACCAGTCTGCTACAGGTATAAAACAGACGTTTCATCTGCTCTGTTGTTCTTCACAGCTATACAGCAGACGTGTTAATTGTTCTGTCTGACGGAGCTGTTAAGTGAAGAGGCAACTTGCCTCTCTTGTTGGCAGTAGCTGTATGTTAAACACACAGCTTCATGCTTTGTCTGCTACAACTTGCTGCTTCCTTGTCTACAGCAGCTATAGAACGAACTGCACACTAGTCACGCTTGACTGTAATAAGCAGAAGGATTCAATGTGCCTAACGCCTATGTTTCATGCTGTGGAGGGTACACAGTTGTACTGTCATATCAAACAGATTTAGTATCTGTGGCAGCACAACATAAACACATCCCTGAGTTGGTTAAGGCCAGGAATGGAAGGGGTCGCTATGGTAGGAGACTATACTTGACTGACCTTGTGTTCCCCAGCAGACAGACAGCTGGAGATATACGTGTATGGCAGGCTGGCAAGGGGGGCCGCTGGACCCGCACAAGATACACACAAAAAGCTAGTGACAACTCTAACCAAGAAGTCCAGCTGGACTGGCTAAACAAAAAAGAAAAACATACAGAATGGTTCTCCCTTGATCTCTCCAATGCCACAGTTCAACAAAATGAGCAGCCAGGGGGCTGTTCCCGGACTCTCGGCAGCTGCCAATCCAATGCTACAAAATTTTCTGTAGTTATACCAATTTGCCAAACTTTCCCAGTTCTTTTTTGTTCTTTTACCCAATTTGAGAACAAAAAAAAAAATGCAAAAATTGTCCAAAAAAAAAAAGAAGAAATTACAAGCTGGACCCCTTTTTTTGCGCTGTGACTATCAGTCCATTTCACACGCTCACTTCTTCACCAGCATAAAAATGTCTTCTTAAGTCACTGTAAACTCTCCAAACTGATGAAAACGTTGCGAAAACCTTGTAGTTTCTAGACTTTTCATTCCCTAGACCCGGTATTTGGGCTGCCTGTCGAAATTAGCCACACAGTTCTGCATAGTAAGTACAGAATTTTGCCTGTTCCCACTCGCAAACTTTGTAGCAGCTCATCAAGTCCCCGTCTTTATTCCAGTCACGGTGGCAGGTAGCATTATCCACTCTCAATTTTACAGTAGCGGGGCCAGAAAAGGTGTTGGTCTCTCTCCATTGCTCCCTAACAGGCATCGGTTCATCTGTGGGTGAGGTTTCTCACTTGTTAGGCTTTGAAGCACACCAGAGACATTAAAGTCAGTGTCAGTTGTCAATATATCAAAGCCAAACAGAGGCCACTTCTGAGTGTCCCAAGTCTGACCCGCTACCAGTGAAGCTGTCTCTCTGTGTAACAATCACCTACCTGTGCAGATACAGCACCAGGCCTGCCGGTTAAACCAGCTAGCCAGCTGCGACCTGCTATAACGGGCCAGGTGTTGGCTTACAGTTTACCTGTGTGGCATCACTTTCAGGTAACTGTGTACAACTACACCACTGGGGCTTTGATAATCAGTCCCTAAGTCCTACCAGTTGGCGTCCTCTCTGCTTCCTGCTAGACCTCCCGTGCCTATTACATACAGGACTCCTTGCCAAATATAACATATGTATCCAGGGTCTTGCTCTCTTTCCAGCTTCCATTCCAGATCACATAACCAGTCAGACTTGACATGTAGCCCCACTTCTGTTTGGGTTCTCAATACAAACACCATAAACTAAGTAAATTAGCCGATTAATCGATCCAGCACTTCTGGATCATGTCTGACATTTTGTGTGTGTATGTTTCTCTCTCGGGATCCTACATCTATGAAATATCAATACAGGTACTGCCACTGTTTATACATCAGGTCTGCATGTTAATTATCGTAATAGATGAGATGGTTTCCCCACAGCTGATGTAGATGTTTGGCCAAATATGGTGGTGACACCCATTGTGTGTACTGATGGGTTGGGTATCAACAAACAGCTGCAGTTCTGTTTCTGTTTGTCCTTCCATCATGTTGTATGGCAACCTACCAAGTGTCTGATCCCACTGTATAGTAACATAAAAGTCCCAAGCTGCCTACAGTGAGGCCTCCTCAACTTTAGTTTCTGTTTCTTGTCCTCCTCCCGCTCAGATTTTACAAAGCCTCTCCAAGTGCTGAAACTAACATAGCGGTCACCGCCACCATTCACCGAACACCACTTTACTCTTCCAATGCCAACTGCGACCAAAGTCGAACAACTCAAAGAAAACTGCTCTCAATTATAATAAGGACACCAGATCCATGTTCTTTGTGAAAAGGCCTTTCATTTACAGTTAAGCCCGTTTAAAACTTAACAGCCACATGCATATTTTGTGTTGCAAAGTGTTGTACTGGGGTTTGTCAAGGTTGTAAAAGGTTTGTTAAAGGTTGGCAAAAGATTGACAAAGGGTTTCAAATGGTCAAAACGGTTGCAAAAATTTTAGTCAATAAGGTTGAGAAAGTGTGTGAAATGGTTATTAACCATTAGAGAAAGGTTTAAAAGCATTTAAAAAGGTTTGAATGCAGTAAGAGGAAATGGTTTGGAAAGTGTTACAAATGGGTTTGAAAAAGGTCTGTCTTTCACTGAAAAGGCTGCAAAAGGTTGACGCGTTTGGTGACTGTTAAGTTTAATGCCGGCTTAGCTGTAAATACCAGCATGCCTGTATGAGTTCCACAGAATATGACGGTTTGAGTCAACAACTTTCCACAGTGCATTATGGGTAGAATGCACCTAAAGCATGCCGAGGAAAGCTGCCAACTTAACCTGGACTGTGGCACTGAAAGAGTTTGAATGCCACAAAAACTGGTCTTAAAAGAACTGAGGCAAAAAATAGACACTTATAAAAGGTACATCCCTACCAAATTTGGCACAAATCTGGCCAAAATTGTCTAAGTTAAGACCATTACAAGAAATTTCCATGGTAAACTTTCCTATTAAAACTCTTTTTAAAGATTTTTGAAAATATCATAAAAAAATTAAAAAAACGCTGGAGGGTGACCTTTTACAAACTTGGCAGAGACCCACCCAAGGTACATTAATTAATACCACCAAGTTTTAAGTCAATCTGGATGACAGTTTTGGAGCAGTCGAAAATGAGAATTAGCACTAGAAAAGAAAGTTTTGCTTGAAAGCAAATCTGTCTCTGTGTGTGAAACAGGTGACATGTGAATTACTAAAATGTGCAATGTTACAATATTTATAATTTGAGCCCAACATGATCAAAATTGGATTAATAGTGACCAAGTTATGGCTAGATGAATATTTCAAAGGTCGCAATGACCTTGATCTTTGACCTCTAGAGGTCACATGTAAATTATAAAAATGTGCAGTGTTACAGTAGCTACAATTTGTGTCCAACATGATCAAAATTGGATGATAATTGACCGAGTTATAGCTACATGAATATTTCAAATGGCAAAATGACCTTGACCTTTGACCTCTAGAGGTCACATGTAAATTACAAAAATGTGCAGTGTTATAGTAGCTACAATTTGTGTCCAACATGATCAAAATTGGATGGAAATTGAGTGAGTTATGGCTGGATGAATATTTCAAACGTACAAATGACCTTGACCCTTGACCTTTAAAGGTCACATGTAAATTACAAAAATGAATGATCAAGACTGTATAATTAACCCAAGAGACAAACAGACCCCCAGGTGCACGCCTTCATGTATTATTATAAGTTTCCACAAAGCTTCATGGTTGTACCTCAAATGCTTTTGCAGATACATGCAACACACAGAGATGCCAGTGCCTTCTGGGCAAAAATACAGAAAAGGTATGAGATTGAACATAATTATCAAGACTGTTTTAAACCATTTGTAGTATAGATCTGCATCATTTTTTCTACAGAAAGCAAAACAAAAACATGGATTTCCATATAAATACGGAAAACTGGCATCTCTGGACACAAATGTGACAATTTTAATGTCAGACAACTGGACGAACGAACGAACAAGAGCAAATCTATACAGATCTGCATTATTTTTTCCACAGAAAGCAAAACAAAAATACAGATTTCCATATAAATACGGAAAACTGGCATCTCTTGACATAAATGTGACAATTTTAATGTCAGATGGCTGGACGAATGAACAGACAAAAGCAAATCTCCATCCACCTCCCCCCCCCCCACCGATATAATAGAGAGAATATGATAGGCAGCTAATTGCTGATATGTAAGCCACAGGAGACACCAGCGGCAGGGGAGTTGTGAACTTCTTGCCCATTTAAGCCATACAGCCCTGGAACACTTGAAGTGAAATCAATGGTATTTTCCCAGGCTATGAGTGCATGTGATTCCTGATCAGTTCGTCCCAAGACATTCTGAGATGTGATGCCGAATCCTGAGCTGAAAGACTATAGCCTTCCTTTCAGAGACACCCCCTAGGCAGGTGCTAAACTGGTCCCACATAATGCAGGGAGTCTCTCAATAGAGGCCATGAGCTCACAGGCAAAAGATAACATCTGGGTCTTGGTGAATGTCTTGAAAGGCAAGCAGTGTCTTATATCAGTACGGCTTGTCACAGGAGCCAAGTGTCAGCCAGAAGGGTGACTGTCCATAGGTCTTTTTGGACACCCATCAGTTTAAAATTTGGACACACCAAAATCATGATTTTTATAATAGACAGAATAGTTAGTAGACACCTCGATATTATGAACTCTGGACAAATTTAGCATTTTGGACACCCAAATTTAAAATCCTGGCTAACACCCAGTAAAACAGGGACTAGACTGTGCTGTGGTAATTGCATAGGACTGCAGTTATCTGCAATCTTACCATGTCACATGCAGCAATTAATACAGCATGAGATGCTAATGCTAAATCTGTGTACATGTTAAGACAAAAGAAAAAAGAAAGAAAAAAAAAAGCCTGCATAATTTCAAGTAAGCATACTCCGGAAGAGATGAAGAACTCGGATGTCTTCATTCTCTCCGGGCTCGTGAGACTAGAGGGTTCTCTGCCTCCTAGGACACGTTGACGCAGGAGTCCCTAGGAGTATTCCTGCGTGATATCAAAGCAATCAGGTGAGCAATTTTAGAGAAGATTTTTTTAAGATTTGCCCCCAAAACAGAACCAAAAAAAAAAATCATAAAAATTAAAAAAATTAATGGAGCAGGCCCATTTGAACAAATCTGCTAGAGACCCACCCAAGGTACTTTACCACCAAGCTTGAAGTCAATCTGTATGGTGGTTTTGGAGAAGTCAAAAACGTGAATTAGCATTAGAATGCCCACTGATTTGTTAATGCATAGAAATCAATAGGAAAGGTGCATTTACCAATACACACCCAAGTTGAAAAAATCATTAAAAATCAGCAATCAGCAGCATTGCCACATAGTGTACCACTTTGTTTGCCCCTTTCACAAGGTACGCATCAACCAAGTTTCAGCTTAAACTGAGTGACAATACTGTTTATGTGTGTGAAATGCATGAGTGAATACGTAGAACAATAGAAAAACTGGCATACTTTGATAAATTCGAATAATATTTATATTCCACCATTGACTGAGCATTTCAGAATTAAATTATGTAAACCAATAAGAGTGAATTAAAAACTTTCTTTTCGACATTTTTCATACAAAGTGTATCCCTGGTATCTGTGGGCAGTTTTTAGGAAAAATGTACATCTTCCTAGTGTATTTCTTTGTAAAATACCCACACCCTTGCAGAACATCGGGCAAGACTACTGGGGCGTGACTTGTGTATTCAGTAATGAACAAGCCAATTAAACCATTGTTCTTGTATACTCGCACATGGGTTATTCTGGAGAAGTTGAAAATAGCCATCGCACACAAAAAATCATAAAAAAAAAGAAAAAAATTGCACCACCACTTGGTGAACAACTAAAGAACAAAGAGTCCCTAAAAGTGTTGCTGTGTGATATCAAAGCAATAGGGTGAGCGGTTTAAGAGAAGGAGATTTTTTAAGATTTGCCCCAAAAAGAAACCAAAAGAAAAAAAAAAACAAGAGGGCTGTGTGAACAGCCCATGCTCAGCTGATCTTGACATTCATCACACTTGCAGATCTATGAACTTGGGAAAGGATCAAGGTCACCCATGTTCTGAGTAAGTCTGACCATTATAAAAGAACACTAACATGTGCAACATCAAGGTTCAAGTAGTTCTCAAGTTATAATGAAGATTAAATTCATGTGTGTTGCACTGTGACCCCAGAAATGAGGTCATGGTCATTCATGTACTGTCTGAGCATGACCTTCATACAAAAACATTAACATGTGCAACATCACAGTACTAACTCAAAACTGATCTCAAGTTATCGAGTAAACAGTAAATTTTGTGTCAGTTGTCCTGTGAATTAGCACTAGAATACCCATTGACTTCCATAGTAATCAATAGGAAAGCTGCATTGATCGATAAGTACCCGAGTTGAAAGTACTTAAAAATCAGGAATCTAAAGCAGTGCCACCTAGTAAACAACTTTGTTTGACCCTTCCACAAGAACATATCCATCACATTTCACTTTTATCTGAGTGACAGTTCTGAGAACAAGTGAAAAATAACAAAACCATATAAAAAATTCATAAAAAAAAAAATAGAAAAAATTGCAGTGCCACCTGGTGAACAAATTGGGAACTATGTGTCCCTGGGAGTGTCTATGAACGATATCAAAACAACTGGGTGAGCTTTTTTCACAGGTGAAGAGTTTTTAAGGTTTGCCCCCAAAAAACGAAAAAAAATCATAAAAATTCCAAAAATCAATAGAGCGTGACCATTTGTACAAACTTGGCAGAGATCCACCTAAGGCACATCCCCATCTAGTTTGAAGTAAATCTGGCCAAAATTATCTAAGTTATAACCATTACAAGAAATTCCCATGTTAAAACTTTTGTAAAGATTTTGAAAAAAAAATCATAAAAAAAACAAAATTCATTGGAACATGACCATTGGAACAAACTTGGTAGACACCCACCCAAGGTACATCCCCACCAAGTTTGAAGTTAATCTGCATGACGGTATTGGAGAAGAAGTCGCAAATGTGAATTAGCATTAGAATACTCATTGACTTAATTCCATAGTAATCAATAGGAAAGCTGCATTAACCGATAAGTACCCGAATGGAAAAAATCGTTAAAAATCAGGAATCTGCAGCATTCCCACATAGTGAACAACTTTGTTTGACCCTTCTACGAGGAACATAACCACCACGTTTCAGCTTAATCTGAGAAACGGTTCTGGAGAAGTCGAAAATAGCTAGAACACACAAAAATTCATAAAAAATTAGTAAAGAATTGCAGCACCACCTGGTCAACAAATTAAGAACACAGAGTCCCTAGGTGTCTTCTCGTGTGATATCAGAGTGATTGAGTAAGCCGTTTTGGAGAAAAAGATTTTTTAAGATTTGTCCAAAAAAAGAACAAAAAAATTCATTAAAAATCCAAAAATCACTGGAGCATGACCATTTGAACAAACCTGGTAGTCACCCACCCAAGGTACATCCCCACCAAGTTTGAAGTTAATCTGCATGACAGTTTTGGAGAAGAAGTTGAAAATGTGAATTAGCATTAGACTGCTCATTGACTTCCATAGTAATCAATAGGAAAGCTGCATTAACCAATAAGTACCCGAATGGAAAAAATCGTTAAAAATCAGGAATCTGCAGCATTCCCACATAGTGAACAACTTTGTTTGACCCTTCTACGAGGAACATAACCACCACGTTTCAGCTTAATCTGAGAAACGGTTCTGGAGAAGTCGAAAATAGCTAGAACACACAAAAATTCATAAAAAATTAGTAAAGAATTGCAGCACCACCTGGTCAACAAATTAAGAACACAGAGTCCCTAGGTGTCTTCTCGTGTGATATCAGAGTGATTGAGTAAGCCGTTTTGGAGAAAAAGATTTTTTAAGATTTGTCCAAAAAAAGAACAAAAAAATTCATTAAAAATCCAAAAATCACTGGAGCATGACCATTTGAACAAACCTGGTAGTCACCCACCCAAGGTACATCCCCACCAAGTTTGAAGTTAATCTGCATGACAGTTTTGGAGAAGAAGTTGAAAATGTGAATTAGCATTAGACTGCTCATTGACTTCCATAGTAATCAATAGGAAAGCTGCATTAACCAATAAGTACCCGAATGGAAAAAATCGTTAAAAATCAGGAATCTGCAGCATTCCCACATAGTGAACAACTTTGTTTGACCCTTCTACGAGGAACATAACCACCACGTTTCAGCTTAATCTGAGAAACGGTTCTGGAGAAGTCGAAAATAGCTAGAACACACAAAAATTCATAAAAAATTAGTAAAGAATTGCAGCACCACCTGGTCAACAAATTAAGAACACAGAGTCCCTAGGTGTCTTCTCGTGTGATATCAGAGTGATTGAGTAAGCCGTTTTGGAGAAAAAGATTTTTTAAGATTTGTCCAAAAAAAGAACAAAAAAATTCATTAAAAATCCAAAAATCACTGGAGCATGACCATTTGAACAAACCTGGTAGTCACCCACCCAAGGTACATCCCCACCAAGTTTGAAGTTAATCTGCATGACAGTTTTGGAGAAGAAGTTGAAAATGTGAATTAGCATTAGACTGCTCATTGACTTCCATAGTAATCAATAGGAAAGCTGCATTAACCAATAAGTACCCGAATGGAAAAAATCGTTAAAAATCAGGAATCTGCAGAATTCTCACATAGTGAACAACTTTGTTTGACCCTTCTACAAGGAACATATCCACCATGTTTCAGCTTAATCTGAGTGACGGTTCTGGAGAAGAAGTCAAAAATAGCTATAACACACAAAAATTCATAAAAAATAGAAAAAAATTGCAGCACCACCTGGTGAACAAATTAAGAACTAGGTGTCCCAGGGAGTGTTTCTGTGTGATATCAAAGTAATTGGGTGAGCGGTTTCAGAGAAGAAGATTTTTTAAGATTTGCCCAAAAAAGAACAAAAAAATTCATTAAAAATCCAAAAATCAATTGACCGTGACCATTTGAACAGACTTGGTAGAGACCCACCCAAGGCACATCCCCACTAAGTTTGAAGTGGATCTGGCTGACAGTTTCGGAGAAGAAGTCCAAAATGTAAATTGTTGACGGACAACGGACGGACGGACGGACGACGGACGACGGACAGAGGACCATAAGATAAGCTCAGCTGACTGAGAAGTCAGCTGAGCTAAAAATCATAAAAAATCAAAAAAATCACTAGAGCATAACCATTTGTACCAACTTCGTAGAGATCCATCCAAGGTACATTGCCACCATGTTTGAAGTGAATCGGGCTGACAGTTTTGGAGAAGTCAATTGTTGACGACAGACAAGGACCATAAGATAAGCTGAGCTACTGACAAGTCAGCTGAGCTAAAAATGAATATGGAAGGCATGTAATTGAAGATTTTCTTGCAAACACCTCATTGGCTTTCTGCTCCCGGCCCGGCAGCACTGCCTGTGTGCATTTTTACTAGAAACATACCGGTATTAGCTCTATCATCACAATAATGCAGTTTACATGGTATCTCTGTCATGTCAAAATTGTGTTTTCATACGCTTGTGCTGAGCTTTAGTCAGCAATTGGACAGCATGAAACCAAAGAGCATAGTGCATGGCGTATATAGTGTGAAGTATAACCCACACATTTGTATCCAGTTTCAAGTGTATTTTGTCAGCTAAATTTACCAGTATAATTGCATCTGACACACATGATAGGTCCACCTACGGCTCATGAGGCTAATTAAGTTTATTCTGTTCCTGTTTAAGGAAGAGGAGGGGATTTGAGCCACGAGAAATGGTTCCGTGACTTTGACATTGCGTAGATGAACTAGGTTTCACATTTCACCCACAAAACATTTTATTTATCATACAGATATCTAGATTGATAAGAGACAAGTTTTGTATCAATACAATAAGTTTCCAGGATTTTATATCCAATTGCACATTTTGTCAACATCTATTAAAAAATAATCGATGAAAGAGTGTATCACATATGCAAAATTTAGTATAGACCAATATGCAGGAACCATATTCTCTGTTTTCAAATAAAATACATAATTCCAGAATAATAAAATTTGATCATCATTTTAAACATCAACAGTTAACTCACTTTGTGAGCTAAAAAACTCACAGACTGAGGAGGCATCAGATAGAAAAGGGGAAAAAACAGTTACTACATTACATGTATATATTTATCTTTCGAAAAACTAATTATTTGAAGCAGATTGATCAATTAATTTTTTATTTACTCTGTCCACAAAATTGATTGATAAGCAGAAAATTTCATTCCAAGAAATTGGCATTGAAAGCTTTGAGGCCCTTTTATCACATTGTTGGCTGTAATGAGAATTTTGCTTTCCAACTCGGGTCAGTTTTGGTTGTAATATTTCAAAGACATGCCAGTGATCAACTTTGATGTTGAGTTTCCAACATACAATAATATACATTGGCTGTTACACAAGAGGACTGTGACAGTTCTGTGGTCAGCTGACATGTACAAATATCCTTGCGATTTTGTAAGATTTGCCAGAGAGAGCAAAAAAGTCATATAAAAATCCAAAAATCAGTGGAGTGTGACCATTTTGATAAATCTGGTAGAGACCCACCCAAGGTGCAGTGTCATCAAGTTTGAAGTCAATCTGACCACCGGTCTAGCAGAAGAAGTTAAAAATGTGAATTAGCATTAGAATGCCCATCAACTTACATAGTAATCAATAGAAAAGGTGCATTTACCCACAAGTACTCAAATTGGAAAAAAAAATCCTTAACAAGAGGGCTGTGTCAACAGCCCGTGCCTCAGCTGATCTTGACATTCATCACACTTGCAGCTCTTTGAACTTGGGGAAGGATCAAGGACACCATGTTCTGAGTAAGTCTGACCTTTATAGAAGAACATCTACATGTGCAACATCAAAGTTCAAGTAGTTCTCAAGTTATAATGAAGAGTAAAATTCATGTATGTTGCACTGTGACCCCACAAACAAGGTCAAGGTCATTCATGTACTGTCTCAGCATGACCTTCATACAGAATAATTAATATGTGTAGCTAACTCAAAACAGATCTCAAGTTATCAAGTAAACAGTAAATTTCATGTCAGTTGTCCTGTGAATTAGCATTAGAATGCCCATTGACTTACATAGTAATCAATAGGAAAGCTGCATTGAATGATAAGTACCCGAATTGAAAATCCTTAAAAATCAGGAATCCAAAGCAGTGCCACCTAATAAACAACTGTTTGACCCTTCCACAACAATATATCCATCACATTTCAGCTTAATCTGAGGGATGGTTCTGAGAACAAGTGAAAAATAGCAAAACCATACAAAAAATTCATTAAAAAAAATTGCAACGCCACCTGGTGAACAAATTGGCAACTAGGTGTCCCCGGGAGTGTCTATGTACGATATCAAAGCAATTGGGTGAGCGGTTTCAGAGGAGAAGAATTTTGAAGGTTTGCCCCCCAAAAAACAAAAAAAAAACATAAAAAATCCAAAAATCAATAGAGCGTGACCATTTGAACATACTTGGTAAAGATCCACCTAAGGCACATCCCCCCCAAGTTTGAAGTAAATCTGGTCAATATTATTTAAGTTATGACCATTACAAGAAATTCCCATGGTAAGTTTTCCTATTAAAACTTTTGTAGAGATTTTTGAAAAAAAAATCATAAAAAAATTTAAATTCATTAGAACATGACCATTGGAACAAACCTGGTAGACACCCATCCAAGGTACATTGCCACCAAGTTTGAAGTAAATCTGGATGATGGATTTGGAGAAGAAGTCGAAAATGTAAATTAGCATTAGAATACTCATTGACTAACATGGTAATCAATAGGAATGGTGCATTTACCACAAAGGAGCCGAATTGAAAAGATCATTTAAAATCAGGAATCCGCAGCATTCCCACACAGTGAACAACTTTGTTTGGCCCTTCCATTAGGAACATATCCACCAAGTGTAAGCTTAATCTGAGTGACGGTTCTGGAGAAGAAGTTGAAAATAGCTATAGCACACAAAAATTCACAAAAAAGATTAGAAAAAAAACTGTAGCGCCACCTGGTGAACAAATTAACAACAAGGAGTCCCTAGATGTCTTCCTGTGTGATATCAAAGCATTTGGGTAAGCAGTTTCGGGGAAGAAGATTTTTAAGATTTGTCCAAAAAAAAACCAACAAAAAAATTCATTAAAAATCCAAAAATCACTGGAGCATGACCACGTGAACAAAATTGGTAGACACCCACCCAAGGTACATTGCCACCAAGTTTGAAGTTAATCTGGATGACAGTTTTGGAGAAGAAGCCAAAAATGTGAATTAGCATTAGAATGCCCATTGACTTCCATAGTAGTCAATAGGAAAGCTGCACTGACCAACAAGTACCCAAATTGAAAAAATCGTTAAAAATCAGGAATCCGCAGTATTCCCACATAGTGAACAACTTTGTTTGACCCTTCTACAAGGAACATATCCACCATGTTTCAGCTTAATCTGAGTGATGGTTCTGGAGAAGAAGTCAAAAATAGCAATAACACACAAAAATTCATAAAAAAATTAGGAAAAAATTGCACCGCCACCTGGTGAACAAATTAAGAACTAGGGGTCCCAGGGAGTGTTCCTGTGTGATATGAAAGCAATTGGGTTTAGCGGTTTCGGAGAAGAAGATTTTTTAAGATTTACCCAAAAAAGCACAAAAAAATTCATTAAAAATCCAAAAATCACTGGACCGTGACCATTTGAACAAACTTGGTAGAGACCCACCCAAGGCACATCTCCACCTAGTTTGAAGTGAATCTGGCTGACAGTTTTTGAGAAGAAGTCAAAAATGTGAATTGTGGACGACGGATGGAAGACGGACGGAAGACGGACCCTCAAAAAACCTCAGCTGACTGACAAGTCAGCTGAGGTAAAAATCAGGAATCTGCAGCATTGGCTCTTAGTGTGCTGTAAAAGTGTTCCATGCCCTTAAGCTTGCTGCGTTGGCTAAGTTACCTGGAGTCAATTGTATATAAAACCTAGCATTGGGCGGCAGTTGCAGGCTGTTCTTGGATGGTTTTGGTTTTCATGCAGTTTGCCAAGCATTGCCACTACAAACCAGGGCCAGAATTTTGGCGAGAATCCGAGAATCCATTCTCATAAAGACTCTTCTAAACTTGTCTTTCTTCTAAAAGAAAACTAATTGACAAAAAAACCCAAATAGATTCTAGTAAAATTTCGCGAAATTCTGGCCCTGCAAACATCTGCCAACTGCAACTCAATGCTGCTCTCACACACGTTTGACACGAACTGCAAAGGAATCCCTGAACTGGAACGTATTTTTGCATCAGGATTTGACCATTCTATCGGCAACTGAAGTAGGTAACCACAAGGAAACAAGTTTCAACAGTTGTAAGGAAAGTCACCCACACCTGGCTGTGTACAGAAGAATGGCCTGAGACAAGCACCAGATATGTGTGCGAAATTAAATTTACTGACTGGCTAATTATTGTGTTCAATGTAATTAACTCTTTCAGTGCCAAATTTTGGACTGAGTCAACAGCTTTTCTCCACACCCATTGGGTGCCGAGAAAAGCTGTTGACCTGGGGTATTCTCTCTGGAACTATAGGCATATTATAGTACTTGAAAGAAAGGTCTTTTATGAGCAATATGAATCTGAGATCCTAATGATAATTCAGACTACATGTAGTTTGACTTTAGTAGATCGACTTTAGACGTGATTGGCACTGAAAGATTAACTATGACCAATACACTTAGAGTGGGCCTTGGGAATGCTAGCAATATTCAGTTGGAGGTGTCATGAAATGCACTGAATATTTAAAATGTTGATAACTATGCCCACACGAATGCTGTATGTGGCTTAAACAATACTGCATGCACGATGTATTAACAATCACCTGACCACTGTAAAAATAAAATAAAATCTTCATGATTTCAATTTTAATGAAAATGGGATTCACATGTATACACATGCACATACATACATACATACATACATACATACATACATACATACATACATACATACATACATACATACTTACATACATTCAGCTGAGCAACTGTAAACAGTCCAATTGCTGTCATTGCAATTTTAAATACAATTGTCATATTAAACTCATTGGGGTCACCCTTCTCATCCCCTAATAAGTGCTGACAAGTGGTGATTTGTTCTGTGGAACCAAACGGTCTCTATTATTTTGGCCCATTCAGACTCATTCCCCGTTCCCCATCCTTGATTTCAAGAGTTTCATTCTGCAGCAGGGCCAGCCTGTACTGGGATGCTCACACAGACCTACAACATGTTTACTGCAGATACATGTAGGTATACGATAAGCAGAGATTACAACAGTGTCACCTGAGCTCAAGCTAAATCTGGAATACCTCATGGAAGGTGTTCCATTCTCAGTCTGGATATCTCCTTCTTAAACATTATGTCTTAGAATTTTCCTGGATAAACTTCCCTCTCACAGAAGACCCCCGGTCATCGGAGACCACAGGGGGCCAGTGGGAGGGTGGTCCCTGGCAAAAGGTGCTGCTGTAGGTCGGGTGGGCAGAAGAGCCGTGCCATGGGGTTTGACTACCCCGCTATTGCATGCACAGCTTTCCTGAGGAGCCACTAATTACAGACATGATGAACATCAGCAGGAGGGAGTGACATATTAAACACAACCTTCCTGATTAGGCAACTATCCACAAACTAGTACCCACATTGGTATTATGCTCTTAAGTATATATAAATAACCTTACCCCATATGCAGTTAATCCCAATTTTCCACCTACATTTCCTTCCCTACAAAACATGGATGGAACCTCACACTTCATTTATACTTTAACCCCTTGAGTGCTAGCTTGCAAAGTACCCTGAAAAGGTGGTCTCTCATGACAGGTGGTCCCTGACAGAAGTGTCCCTGAAGCCAAAGGCCACTGGATCTTCAAAGAACATTTTCAAGGAAGACTCTCCAGGTTACCATAGCAACAGTCACCATGTCAGCCTTGAGGCACTTCTGGGCACTGAGTGCTCAAGGTGTGCTAAGGAAAGTTGTTGACCCGATCCAATAATGCGACTTTTTAAGGGTTAAACACACTTACAGGTCATACACTGTTCCAGTGTACATGTACTTGCTGTGTGTACAGTGCATTTACACAAACTGTCATGAGCAGTGTTTCTGCATGGTTCGGACAACAGGATTCTGGCCAGGAAACCACAAGCTGTGAAGCGGCGAGTCATTTCCTTGTGCAGAATCATGGAGTTCCAACCAGAAACAGGCACCTAGTGATGAGTTAATATGTCATTATTAATATTATACAAACTGTTATGAGCTGTCTTTATGGTGGGGTGGAAATGACTCTAGGCAGGAAAACTACAAGCTGCGAAGTGGCCAGTGGTTTCCTCGTGCAGAATCATCGAGTCCCAACCAGGAACCACCTAATGATGGTTCGTATTTATCCTATAATGTTTCTATGTAATATTCGGTTTAAGTAGACAACAAATGACAATTTTTAAATGAATAAAAAAAAGATATCAGAAATTCAAAGAAAAGCATAACCACCCAACACTGCCATGTGCAGATGATTTGATCTATTTTTCTAGAAATGTAATGCGGTACTATGTCATACGGAAATCCGACATGATAGCCATAACACATACCTTTGTTACCCTCCCAAGGGCCCCACTTTGGGACAAATACACATAATAGACAATATTATACACTTACAGTGTATAAACAGTGTACACTTACACTTAACATGTACACGCAGCTTAATATACACACTTGCAGAGTACCTAGTGTATATTATACACTTAGTTCAATATTCTTTGGGCAGTCTCTGAAGACGAAAAAGTTCTAAGGAGCGAACAACATTTAGGAAACTCAAATCGAATACAGTGGCTAAAGCAAATAAAGTGGATAGAACTTTTCTAGTCTCTGAAGAATTCGGACAGAATGAAACTGGTCAGACTAACCTAGGTCTTCACCCAGGCAAAAGCTTCACAGACAGGCAATTTGTGCCATCTTGACACTTGCCTGGTCTTCTTATAGTTTAATATTAAACACTTACAGTGTTCATGGCCAAATACTTACATCTTTGCACACACTCATAGTTTATATGGTGTGTATACACTTATGGTGTACATGGTGTTTATAAACACTTAGATTATATACACTTAAGGTATACTTAGTGTCTAATATACAGTAAGAATCTAGGCTTGCAAGGAGACTAGCCATCAAATCTTCTTGCTCAGACATACCTGTACCCCTCTGTAATCAATGTGTCCACACAGTTCAACTAAGCGTGGAGCGACCACGTCTCGTAATCGCTCCCTGAACTGAGGAACTACCTGAATGCTACATAAGCCTGAGGCATTTGTTTTAGCATAAACTATGGGCACTCTTTAACTCTACCAGTGCCGCATTTTTCACTGGGTCAACAGCTTTCCTCGGTGTGCTTTGTGCACAACGCACCAAAGGACACAGGGGAAAGCTGTTGACCTGCACTAATATATTCTATGTAGCTACAGGCTGCTACTGGAATGGAAGATATTTTCACAAGGAACATGAACCTAGAGCCCTTATCATAATCTGCAGCAGTTTATTTTAACTTAAGTACTCACTGGAATCAGTCACCGTAATGGCTGTGAAAGGGTTAAGTACTGCATGGCACAATGGGCTGCAGTCAATAGTTTTCCTTCCTGTACTCCAGGCATAAAGAACAATCGGCACAAGAAGAAAAATATCTGAGTAAGAGGCTCAATCTAATTGTGTTAAGTCTGTCATGTGCATACAAACATATAAACAATGTTTCTTGCTTTTATTTCTACCCCCCCCCCCCAAAAAAAAAAAACAGAGAACATATTCATCACTGAAACAGTTTTGCCATTGTCCTCCCGTCTTGAGGCACATGATAAACAGAATGAGTTAACCCATTGTTTCAGGACCTGACAGCTGAAAGGGTTAATCTATTGTTTTATGCTTAACTACTTACGTCTTGCACGGGATTCCAAGGGTCAAGCAGGAAGTCCCTAGCGAGGTAAAGTATGCCTCTGTTGTCAACTTTTCCTTTCTGGCCTGGAGGGGTCCATTTGGAGACTGTTCAGGTTATTAAAAACGGCAGGATTTTGATTGCAAAATTTACACACTTTCTTTTGTTTTCTTGCATGCTCTTTCACACACATCATTTAACCCCGATCCTGTACCCACATGCACTCAACGTGTTCACCTTGATGATGCCCGCTGATTATTTTGACAACACATGTATAGTAGACTACAATAAGGTCATCACTGACTCAGACTCATGTTTTACTTGGCCAAACAATTATGAGTGCAATACGTATACAACAGTACAGTAAAAATATGTTGTACAATACAGGTTCCAAATACATCGTAAAAAAAAAAAAAAAAAGAAGTAGAATATCATTGTACATCAGGGTAACCCCAACTAATGATGCAAAGATCCACTATTGTTGGGGCTACCTATAAAAGATTAAACAAATTGTGAGAAGCTGAGTATCACTGTCTGCAACCAAACCGCAATGGACCAACTGCACACCAGTGCAACACAGCCCCATACACCGCATGAGTAGCCCCGAAGGGGAAGCCACTCACGTAGCACAAAGAGACCACTGTGGCAACAGCACACGGCTAGTCCGCCCCCGTCAGAAATAGACAGCGAGTATATGGAAAAGATGGCAAATGTACGGCGTGTATCAATATCAACTTTTGAAATACAACTACATGAGGGATTTTTCACAAATCAGACTATTTAACGATTGCATAATTATGTAACAATCTGCAAGAGTACAATTTTTCTTTTGCAATATTTATTGATGAAATAAAGTTTGGTATACATGTATTTGGAGAAACCAGAATATGCATGGGTATTAATTTTTTTCATTATATCTTCGGGTGTCCTATTGAGTATTTTTTGGTATGTTATAACGAATGCAATTCTGAACTGAAGAGTATGACGGGGTGGCATAATGGGGAATATGGTGGTAGCCCGTGGTGTACTTGCAGGCCACAGGAATGGCTGACAACATATCCTTGAAATAATCTAGAATTTCATTTTTTTACAATAAAGAAAATAGAAGTTCAGTGACTTTTGAAAATTTAGACCTTTAATGGGAGTCTGTTTTTACAACAACAAAAATTATTATTACAGAAGTTGAGTGCCTTTTGATACATTAGATCTTTAACTGTAAGTATGTTTAATTTCTTGAAGGAGGCTACGTGTGGGCATTAAATTTACTGAAGAAATAAGATGAATTGCCTTCTTTTGTAGTTTGACAATTTGGTTGCATGAATAGCCCATATTAGAATAGCATTATTTTGATGAGGTAGGAAAAGGGAATTATATATGGTTATAAGTGCTTGGACAGGCATAAAGTTGTGTATTTGTTTAGTACTCCTACTATTCTGGATAATTTATTCACTATTTCTGTAATATGGGCACTCCAAAGTAAGTTCCCTTGAATCCATAGTCCTAAAAAGTCAAAGTTACTGGTTCTTCCAATGGTTTTGTCTACTATTTTCATGTTAATGTTTATGTTAAGCTCAAGCTGGGGGAAACGAAAAATCATGTATTTAGTTTTGGATATATTTAAGGAGAGCTTATTTGGAGCTATAACCAGTCATATACTTTATTACCACTTTCCAGTCAGAGTCCTTGTATAGACGGACTCATGCAAATTACCCTTGCAGTTGGAGTCCAAGTATATGCGGATTCCACTTCATAGATCACAGTGGTAGCCATATCAAGTGACCTTAGATTGGGCATCATCAAATTAGACGCATTGACATCTATTTTTTAGATAGTTCTGAAACCAGTTAAGGGGAGTGCCATCGACCCACATACTGATGGACTTTATGAAGTAGAATATTGTGGTCTTAAGTATCAAAGGCTTTTGATAGGTTGAGATAGAAAGCAATAGGTATTTATCTCTGTAAACTTTAAGCCAGCTGTTTCTGTCGAGTACATCTTTTTAAAATGTTTGTGAAGAAAGTGTTAAAGCATTCAGCTATTTCATTTTTGTTAGTTATCTTTAAATTGTTGATAATGAATTGATGGAAAACTTCTTTATTTTTATTGAGGTTTAAAATTGATTTCATAACATCCCACGTTTTAAGAGTGTCATGCTCAAATTTCAGAAAAACACAATTATACATATATTAGTCTTGTTTTGCTTGGCAAATATTTAGAATGCTATTATAGACTTCGACATTTTGTTTCCAGGTAAGATATATCAACATATTTTGATTTGTACACTTGAGTTTTTTCAAAAGGTCATCGTAGAATTTGATCATAAGATACTAGACGTTATACAGGGAAAAGCGCTTGTCTTTATATTTGTTCAATTTTACTGTTTTTATGGGTAGCTGCTTCTCTTTAGCCTTGCAAATTACATTTTCTAGTAAATGTATATCATATTTGGAGTTGGGACTTGTGTTTGGATATTGGTTAAGTTGTTTTTAATATTTTCTCTATTTAATTCCACTGCAAAATTTGTCATGGACTTTTCATCGTTGGTTACAACTTTCAAAGATTTAGGGGGACCGTTTTGATTTAAATGTTGGTCAAGACACGTGAATTATGGTAAGTGATCCGACAGCTGTGCTAGTATCATACCTGATAGGAACATTTCATGGAACGCTCGTAGCTGCAGTAAACATTATTAACTAGAGTTGCATTTCTCTCGGAAAAGCAGTGTGGGTATGGTTTTTTTAGGCGAAAAATCTGAATTTATCACTAAGTCAAGAAACTCCCGAGTATTTTTCTCTTGTGTTGGTCTCATGCAGATCCAAATTAAAATCCCCAATAGCGAAATTTATCACAATTTTCATGAGATAAAGTGGATACAGTCGGAGTAAGATCATTAATGAAGAGGTCAATGTCATCATTTCTATCACATGGACATCTGTAAATGTTGCACAATGTTAAGCTTTAGCTTTAAACCATTTCCAGAAACCTTGACAAATTGACCTTTCCATATATTGTTAGGCAACTACAAGTCTCCGATTTCATGCTGAAAATTCTCGTGAAGATAGATCAATAAACCTCCATGGGAGCTACATGTGGCCCCAAAGGGAATGCTTTCAAAATAGTTATTCACATCATATAAAGGTCAGGATTTGCTCCTTCAATCCAAGTTTCTTGAAGGCAGATTGCACTACGATACAAATTTTCTTTGGCTTATAATCGTCAATTAATATTTCGAATTTGTCAAATTTCGCATTAAGATATTGGATGTTTAACCCAAGTTAATTGTCATGTTTTGAGTAACAGGTTTTAAGTACTGGGAAAATAGTTTGGTTCCACTTAAGGGGAGTTAGATACAATATGAGCTGCATTTTCAAAATCATCAACCTTTTGTAGTAAGTCATTTAGGTTGTTTCTTTTTGCGACACAATAAATTGCTCAGCGCATCATGTGCTATATTAGCCTTTGCAACACTCATAGTAATAAATTACTCAGTACATTGACATGTCAGATCATATCACTCACTCACTCTACATATTTAGGTTAAGATACCATGACAAGTTTTGAGTCAAGAATATGCAAGACAAATCTATAAATGTTCACCTTGTATGTCATTGTACAGCATAAAGCAGATACACCAGCATCTGACAAGATTTTTCTGGTTCCAACTAGAATCAACAGGTTTCCTTGCAGAGGCTGGGTGCCATAGACCTAGCCCACACCGAGAAAGTGCAATGTTCATCTGATACGTGTTCTTACTAGATATCAAGGCCAGAATTTCGCAAACGTTTGCGAGAATCTATTTTGATTTTTGTCAATTAGTTTTCTTTTTAAAGAGAGACAAGTTTAGGAGAATCATTACCACAATGGAATCTCAGATTCTCGCTGAAATTCTGGCCCTGGATCTTCTAACAATTTCCAATCAAAGTGTTTTCAAATAACAAAAAAGCTTGAAGAGAAACATTGCATGGGAGGCCACTATACAATCTAGCTCTTTCCGATGACCGTTTGTGAGATTTCCATTTAGAATAGACATTATTTGCTACATCTTACTTGACACTGGATAATCCCTATCAGACCATGACCATTTGAACTGGTTCGGTAGACTCACCCAAGGTACATCCTGATTAAGTTTGAAGAGAATCTGGCCAGTGGTTTTGGAGAAGTTGCAAATGTGAATTGTGGACAGACGGATGGAGGGTGGATGACTGGCTATCCTATAAGTTCAGCTGACTGACAAGTTGGCTGAGCTAATAAAAAGTGTACTAGAAATAGCGAGAAGTTCTCACTACATTACCAAATCCTGTTTGTTTGCTGACACTTGACTTTCTGCTTTATCAAGAATTCTTTTCTCCTGTCTGGAATTTCCTTTTTACCTGCAGATTTTCCATGCCAAAGGTCTTGTGTTGATAGTTGTTCCTTAATTTTATTTTTTTGTCATGTACGCCTTCCAATTATATAATTTGAATGTAGAAGATAAGAGGTTTTTTTTGTCAGCAAAGACATATATTTGCTTTCAAGCAAATCTTCTTTTTCAGTTTTTATTTCATATTATGCATTCCATATAAAGTCCAATCCCTTATTATAAAACCTCGCAGTGCCAACTGTGACTGAATTCGAACTATACTTAAAATGAACTGCTCTGAATTATAATAAAGGTGCTTAAGTCCTGTTCCTGGTAAAAAAAGACCTTTCATTCAAGTGGCAGCATGCCCACAATTACATAGAATATAATAGTCCAGGTCACCAGCTTTTCTTAGCACACTTTGGGCACATTTTGCCCCATAAGCATGCGCAGGAAAGCTGTTGACTCAGTCAAAAATGCAGCCCTTAAAGAGCCACTGCCTGTTTGTCAGTTCTAAGTGTCACCTCAATGGTAAGCTTTCATTGTGTTTTTACTTGCAGGTTGAATCAGTGCTTTTGACAAAAAAACAAACATCAACGCAGCAAGATACAAACCTTTGCTCCCTACAACAATGACATAAAGGGAGACCCCTGGTTATCCTGTACTTGTGGGCAAACCAGTCAAGGACAGACACCTGTATTCACATCAAGTACATATTGAGTCACCACCTCTCAACCTTAAGGACACTTCAGACACCAAAAACCTTTGCATGGCCGATTTTGAAATTTTAGCGGTTTTTACAAGATGAATGTCCTTTCTATTAGTTGTCAAAATTTCAAGCTTTTAACTAAAGTAGAAATATGAGAAAAACGCCAAAAAACACACAGGCATGTGGACATCGGAACGTCCATGTGTCATTCTTTTGGTTTTCAGCCGCCAAACGGAACAATGCCACCCGTCAATCATACTTAACAGCTTGTCACGTGACTGCAGGTAGCAACGGCCCATGGCAAAAAGAGAGTGGTATCAGGGCGGCAATGCGAAATAAGGCAGCATGCCGAAAGTATGCTTGTGGGCAGGGAAAAGATGCAAACATGGTAACATATCATAGCCTAAGTGGTTTACTTTATAGATATTCTTACTTGTTTTGCGTTCTAATGAAGGGAGATTTTAAATGTTCAAGAGGAGCGGGAATCGTCAGAGGATGTCCCTTCAACCTTCAAAGGCCGTGCCGCGATGGATTAACCCAGTGGTCCTTCACACCAAAAACAGGCGGGGGGAAAAAACTGACACCCTGATCAACGATACCCACGTACCTAATAATACTTTATCGGAACCCAGGGATGAGGAAATAAAAGTGCAAATAAACAAATTGAAATAAGCATAAACGTGAACACAAGAGAAAACAACACACAAACTAGCGTTACAGGGCTCAGGTTGGAAAGAGAAATGAAACTCATTGAGAAAACAACTACAAAATAATGACAAGCTAACTAAGTAAAGTGTAGTAAAGATAAGTCTAACAAGCTAACTACATAAAGTATACAGATAGGAGACGAGTAAATACAATAAAACACCATCCCTAAAAACGGGGCGAAGAGGCAGGGGGCGGAAGACCAAACCCACCATCCGTACACTGACCACGAGCGGCCGCAGGCCGCCCCACCGAAGCAAGGCAACACAACTTTCGTTGCCAGGCTTGAGGTCACGGGGCCGGAAGGGCCGCCTCCATGACGTCACACTTTGAAACCAGACTGTCGCTATCGCCGTTTGACAGATCGCTGAATTATGTTTTCCGTACTTCAAAGGCTCTTTTATTCATGTGATTGGCCAAGAATTGATTGACAACCTCCCCAAACGTTCAGGGACGATGTTTGCTACGTTTTGTACAAATATCAACTCAACTTGAGCAAATGGTATTGTTTCAGAGGCAAATGATCAACATCAAAGGCCTTTGAAGCTTGTTTTCTCAGAAAGGATAATAGGACGAGAGCCCCACCTAAGAACGGCTATTCCAAGAAAACGGCTGGGCGAAATTTAATCCGATTAACGGCTTTTGATTCTTAAATGTCTGAACTGCAAAAGCGATTCAGCGATTTTCTAAATTTTGCTTCGTTCTTTTTCTATGAAATGAAGAAAATGAACATCCTGAAAATCAAAGGGAAAATTGAAACGTCAAACTTTGAGGATGGATAACAGAAAAACGAAACCAAACATAAAAAATCGCAGGATCGTTTTTTGTTGCCAATATGTCAGGATTAAGATACAAGTGTAATTATGATTTTATCACAAATAATTAGTGACTTATATCGACATTTATGGGGTGGATGCTTTGCGGTCAACTTTCAATTGTTCATTCAACAATTAACATCACAGACACCCAAATATGGAACATATAAATTCTTTGGAGTATGACAAGTACACACATATATGATATGTTATCCTAACGCAAATACATTTTGAGCTAGGATTGACTAAAGTGGGATTTATTTTTGGTGTCTTACCTGTCCTTAAGCTTCTCAGTGTTTGGCTTCTTGGTGTGTGACAAGTCAACCATGTTTAACCCATTCCTGGTCAGCATAAGACTCAAATCAATCGTCTCCTTGGCATGGGTTGACCCAGCACCAAGGAAAGCTACTGACCTGATGCGTACCATTCCGGAAGGTCTGTTTTACAACTCTCAGCAAGAAATATCTTCTACTAACCCTTTTGAGTGCCAAAATTTGAACTGAGTCAACAGCCTTTCTCGGCACACAGGTGCAATGCCTGCCCAAAAAAGCTGTTGACCTGGGGCATTCTCTCTGGAACTATAGGCATGCTGGTACTTGAATGGATGGTCTTTTTACGAGGAATACAAATCTGGGATCATGGGATAATTCAGACTTGTCCGACTTAATCAGATCCACTTTAGATGTGATTGGCACTGAAAGAGTTAACATGAAATTTCAGTAAAAAACAGTTACAGTGAACAACAATTTACATTTGGGTGGTTTGAGGCAAAAAGGTTTTAATCAAGTGATGGGTTGCTGCGGTTCCTGGTTTATCAAAATACCTTTTGACAAAACCCCTTCCTTGCTTGTGTTGACTCAACACGATTTCAGTCAATTATATTTGCAAGCCGCATTTTGCACCCAGAAGTACTGGAAGTAGGCTGGCCATCCAGCTGCCCAGCTTTCATTGGCTCTCTTAGAGCTGGTCAAAATTGTAGGATGAAGTATATATTAATTATCTCTCTCAGTGCCAATCACTTGTCGTCTAAAATCGATCTGCTAAAAGTGAAACTAGTCTGAATTATCATTAGGATCTCCGATCTGTATTCCTGGTAAAAAGACCTTTCATTTTCTGTTTTTCACCCTTTCTCCATGCCACCAAAGTAGTACAGTAAAACCTATTCAACCAAACACCTCTGTATACCAAACACCTTTCTATACTGAACACCATTTCTCGGTCCCGAATATATACTTCTAATGTTAGCAAACCTCCCTATACTGAACACCTCCCCATACCGAACACTTTTTCCTGTCCCAAGGGTGTTCAGTATGGGAGGTTTTACTGTATTTCCATTGAAGTGTCCCTCTCAAGAGAGGCCACCCCTACAATGTGCCTCCATTTCGGTTATATTTGGGGGTGGCCCGATTATAGGGGGACCACAGCATCAACCTTTTTAATTTGGAAATCGTCAGCCCAGATCTAAAAAATATCTATGTTTTTCTTAAAATAGTTTTCGGCATGATCCAAGTAACAAACATCCAGTTTCATCACAATTTTTAAATCATTCTGTTATACATAATCCAACTGCACAGCAGTTGCATATCCATGGTTAATGCCTGGTTAGGACTTGAGGATTGTACTTAGCATTTGTGTATAGTGCAGAGTCAACAGACATCCACATACATTTTGAGGGTAGTGTCATGGGCCTCGACCACTATATCACTAACATACAAAATAAATAAGAGAAAACCAAGGATTGATCTTTGCCCAGGATAATCTGAGATACAGTGGTAGATTGAAAACACAGCCGAATATATAGATGTATTATATAAAATATATTATGTGTGTATGCTGAATTACAGTTATTTTGCACATTGATGAAGAGAATGAGCGAACATTTCCTTTACATCATGCATAAAGATGTAAATCTACCACTGGGCAGACACTTTTGCCTCCCAAATCACTCAGCAACAGATCTCCCTCTCATTATCCAGATCCTGGAACAAATCCGCATCCTTCCTGAGATGACACGTACACTGTCTCTCAGACTCGAAAGAGAACGACATTGGATACACCAGTTAAACACTACAGAACCGTTAGGCCTCAATGTTATGGGTAGATAGACTTACTTGCCTAGTATCATGCTAAATTTTTAGTTCTGAGTCTATCTACCCCCTTATAACCTCGTTGTCAACCTTTCCTCAAAGTTGAGCTTAGAAACACCGTAAAGCTCCAATCGCTATCAGTCTGATACGTCCTTTATTCCCACTAAATATGGAAAGCCATTTCCTTTTAAGGCTGAAAAACAGGCCTTGTACATAGAGCTTACTCTGTGCATAGCAACCACTATTTAGTTCTTACTCTCGTGATGTCCTCGTTTTCTGAGACGTCACCCCAACTCGTTAAATCCAACAGTTGACTGGTAGTCTCAGTCTGCATGGTGATGTACGACCACCATGACGTTGACCTAACATCAATAAGCAACGCTACCCCTGCCTATAAAAGCAGCGGGACACGGTGATCCTAACTGCCACTGATGAGTATCACTCGATACAAAACCGGTCTGGCTTTCTCTCCTAGTTTTGGTTCCCCATTACTGGTCTTGCCAGGTTTTAAATTTTGAATTACAGTTATGTTGCAAGATTTGTATTTGATATCTAATTTGGTTTTAATAAACACTGTTCAGTTTATGTTGTTTTACCTGCACATGTTTTTATGATTGGCAAAATGAAATATAATAAAAATGAAATGAAATGAAACGAAATGAGATAAATAAAAATAAAAATAAGATAAAATAGAATAACACAAGCAACACACCTGTATTCAGAAGGCACAGTCGAGACTTCTCTTAGCTGGCCATTCGAGACAGTTTGACTGTGTAACTAAAACAATCTGATAGTAGAGTGGCAAAGCATGTCCGTGTGCTATATAAGTTTGTCTAATCCTCCACCTGACCCTGTCGCTGTGTCAAGTCAACAAACAGAGGCTGTACCCTTTTACGTGGTCACAGTCCTTGAGCTATGTCTGTGCCAAGTACGACTAAATTTGGACCACAAAGAAGGAACTGCTCTGACTTGTATTATAAGTGTAAGATCAACGGCTTTCCTCGGCCTGCTTTGGGTGTATTGTGTCCAATGCATGCCGAGGAAAACTGTGGACACAGTCCAAATAGTGGCACTGAAAGAGTTAATACTATACTCGCCTACTTTACGTGACCAAATTGGACATTTTGTGTTGAAAATACAGCAGAGTCTTTCTATTATGACCACTCATGGCATTGACACAATATGGTAGCAATGGGGCATTGGTCTTCATATACAAAGCAAAATATGAAGTAAAAACACAATCAGACTGTTGAAAGGTGGCTGTAATAGGTAAATGGTTTTATTATGGGCGGGTGTTTATGGGGTTTAACTGTGCACAGTAACCCAATAAAGCAGGTGTCCCTTGCATGAAGGTAAGTGTCAGTTTGGCAGGTTCCACTGTATTCATGTTGTACATGTACATGTAAAACCAACACTTTAAGCTACTTGCTGTCTGATGCCAAACTTTGAAATCAAAAGTTGGGCTTCCTTTGTAAGCTTTTTTGGATTTTTTTTCTGCTTCTTATTTTCCAATACCTATCTACATGTACGTACAACTGAACACAAATTACAGTGTATCCCGTCCATTTTAGTCAAAAAAGTGCCAAGGGAGATGTTTAATAGTCATATGCATATCAGAACCTGAAAATCAACCCACATTCAACAAACAGAAACTTACTTTTTGTTTTCTTCTATATGTAGCTTTTCAAGTTTTTGTGTGCACGAAGATGACCATTGTATCTGCTGTGTTTCATACATGTATGTGTCAAGGGAATCAAGTATTCACACTCTGTCTATTTCCTTTACCATTTTATGTGTCACCCGACTGACTGTGTGCTCAACTTAATCTCTGGGTCTCCAAACAGTGACAGCAAACCACAATACCACTGGAGTCACAACACCGGTGCAGTTTAAACAATGGCGACACGCATACACAGGTATACACTGCGAAACCTCGATACAGCATTGGACTCTGGCATCTGACATTTTCACTTAATGCGACAAGTTTTGAGTGACTTTAAGTCAAATTCCTTTGACTCAGTTACGTGTACTATGTTATGTATTCGAATTATCTGACGCATTTTGCCGCAAAGAGATAGTGTCATTATGAGAGATCATGGTAGAGTGGAATCAATCAAACCACTTCTGTAAGAGACCCCTCATATATTAGGACCACCAATATACATTTATATGTATATATGTGTGTGTGTGTGTGTATATATATATATATATATATATATATATATATATATATATATATATATATATACATATATATATGTGTGTGTATATATATATATATTTTATATATATATATATATATATATATATATATATATATATATATATATATATATATATATATATATATATATATATATATATATATATATATATATATATATATATATATTGTCAGCTTACAGTCACTGTGCTCTGGTTATCCCACTCAACTACTCTCACTGCCTTTAAGTTAATTCTTTGCACACAATACCTTACCTTAAATTTAGCCAGCATATTAGGATCAGAGAAGCTATATGTACGCTGTCTTCTGTGGGTTTTCCTCAAAGGGGTTTTCTCGTTGGCTGTACTTTTCCTCAGGAATGGAGGCATGCTTCATGCCACAAACAGCTATAGATACACATAAATTTATTCTTTTTTTTTTTTAATTTGGTGAAAACTAATAACCTATGGCCATGGCCCAGTTACAAGTGGTGTACATGCATGGGTTATCTTGAGTGTTTACCAGACCCTGCTCTTCCCTTGTCACTGTGTTTCGTGTGCTCCGGTCTATGGATTATCAATAAATACATTATCTAACCTGGACTCCTTTGTTAACTCTCTCAGTGTCACATTCTGGAGAGACTCAACATATTTCCTCAAAGTGCTTTGGATGTATTTTGCCCAACACATACTGACGAAAGCTGTTGACCAGGTCTATTTTCTTCCATCTCACCAGAAACATGATGGTACTTGAAAGAAAGGTCTTTTTACATGGAACATGAATCTAGCACCCTTATTATACTTCACAGAATTTCCTTCTAAGTATTTCGACTTCGGTTGAAGATGACACTTAAAAAGTTAACTAAATGAGATAAATCAATATTCCCATCCCTCAAGTACATGCTATGCTTTAAGCAGCAATATCATGACAGGTGCCATTTTAGTGGTTTTTCCATTGTCCAGCAGGTGATGTGCTACTGCCCGGATAAGGCAATGACAAATTATCATTACCGTATTATCCCTTGTAAGCACCCGGGCACCTAGGAAATTTAATTGGGGGCCTGCCGAAGTCAATTAAGTCCCGTATAGTAATCATAGGTTCTGTCCGTCCATCTGTCCAGCGTCCGTCCATTCGGCATCTATAGGTATGTCTGTCTGGATCATTTCCGCCTGATAACTTGAGAAGTTTTTGAGCTACGGCTTTCATATTGCACAGGATTGTAGTCCTCTATAAGGACTACCTTAAGTTGTAAGATGGGTGACCTTGACCCAATTCCCAAGATTACACATCCATATTAGTGAATTTGGTGTCTGCATGATACCTTGCAAAGTTTTTGAGCTAGGGTTTTTATACTGCCCACGGTTACTGTCCTCTGTAAGAGCTAGGTCAAATTCAAAGATGAGTAACCTTAACCCAATTCCCAAGGTCACAGAGCCACATTAGTTAATTTGGTGTCTCCATGACAACTTGAGAGGCTTCTGAGTTAGGGCTTTTATTTTGCACACAATTATAGTCCACCTGTAAGGGCTGGATCAAGTTTGAAGACAGGTGACCTTGACAATTCCCTGGGTCACACAGCCACATTAGTGAATTTGGTGTTGGCATGATAACTTGCAAAGTTTTCAAGCTGTAAGGATTTCATATGGCACATCATCATAGTTTTCTATCAGGCCAAGGTAAAGCTTGAACATGAGTGACCTTGACCGAATTTCCAATGTCACACAGCCACTTTTGTGAAACTCAGTATCTGCACAATAATTTATAACCTTTTTCATTTATGGGTTTTAGATTGTACATGATTATCGTCCTTTACAGGGCCAAGGTTAAATTAGAACATGAGTGACCTTGACCCACTCCTCAAGGTCACACAGCTACTTATTTGCTTCTGGAAGCTGGACTTTCTGTTCAAGGAATAATAGTACTGTATATAGCTGACTTTGAACATGTATCCAAGGTCAGTTTACCAATGTCCAAGGTGAGATTTATTTGCTGCCCTACTGTCCCATATTGATACAGTAAAAACTCGTTATAATGACACCGTTTGTTCCCATAGAAATGTGTCAGATAACTGAATATGTCGGATAAGTGAATCAAATAACAAAGGAAATGGACTTTTGCCTTTCAAAACTTGTGTCATTATAATGAATATGTCAGATATCTGAGTGCCGTTATAATGAGGTTTCAATGTATATGGTAGTCCCCTCAGTGATGCAAGCACAACTCTTATATCTAGTTGAAATGAACTCCAATCCTAAATTTGGAAAAAATTGGCTGTATTGACTTATAAATCATCATAAAACATAGACAGCTGACCAGTATTTCAAAATGTTTGTGCCTGAAAAGAGGTGTGGCCATTAGCAGGGCAGAGGTGCTTGAAAAGGAATACATGTAATATGGTAACCACATTTGCTGCCCTTATCTAGATTGGGCCCAAAGCTTTTATCGAAAAAGTCTGCAAAATAATATCTGATATGCTGGTCAATAACTACATTCAACAATACCAGATTGAGTCTTTCCTCTTCAATTAAGTCTGAGTCAACAGCTTTGCCGGGCATGGGTTTGGCACTGGCATGCTAAGGAAAGCTGTTGACCTGGGGCATGTGATCTTGATAGGTCTGATCTACATTTCTCAGTCAAAATTGTTTTCTATCCATGTTGAAATTACTTGATAACACCAAAGCAGACAACATTTGACCAGAAGCCAGTTTTGGCCGGTTTAAAGGGTAAAAGATTAAGACTCGTCTGAGTTTAGGTCTGGATCTACAGGCGTCCTTAGCATGGGTATGCACATCACCCACAGAAAGATCTTGAAATGGCCAGGGCATGTTATGTTGATTTGTCTTTCGTTTGCATCAGGAAGTTCAAAATTTAGAGCAGGCTATGCACACTGACATAGCCTGGCCCTGGGAGACCGAGATTCTATCATCAGTAGTTCGGTAATCTCATTGTTGTGACATCGTTGCGGACGATACACAGTTTTGCAGCTCACCAAGGTAAAATTCTGCGTAAAATAAGAGCTTTCTCCCTGATAGAATGGGATTCCTAAATGAAAAACCATTCTTGTCATGGAGTCATTGTGATTTTCATTCTCATGTAAGAAGGAAGGCCACTGTTGAATGATGTCAACTTGATAAGTCTGAAGTGGTTTTCATAAAGGCGCTCTTTTTGCTGACTGAACTTCGCATGTGCGAAAAACCATCCCACATAACACATTCACACGTCATCCCACATAACACTCTTTACAAGAAGCATGATTGTAAAATCATTTGGAAAATGGTGGCAAGTGTGAACCCCCATAAAAATACAAGCAGTCCACTCCAACTTGTGCCTAGGCCTATCAGTCCAACTTCCTTGCCATTGAGAGATTTCCTCCTGAAGAAACCTTATCTCATTGTTCTTTTTATGTTTTTTAAGATTTCTTGCCTGCAAAGCAGAGCAAGTTCCGTGTTACTAAACTAGGGGAGTAGTCAAAATATGCACCTTGGGTCTGCTTTGGAGGCAATAAGATTTCCAGACACTAATTAAAATCAAATAGTCAACTTTTTCTTCAAAAGGTTTATACAAGGTTTGTAGACTTTTTACATATCGAAGGAGAAAATTACCAACAAAGTAAAAAATATAATCATGCTGGGAATAACCTTAAGACCTGGTGACCATGGTAACAATATGATGATGACCACTGACCTTAAAAATAGGTCAAGGTCATTGACTGTCAAACTGAGTCAAGCTTCTAATGAGATGCTTCTATAGCCCAAGTTTAATGACACTGTAACTTGTTTTAATTTCGGTCTACTCTTATTTTTGCTAATGACACAAAACCGTGACAATAAAAACATAGTGAAATAGTATTTTAACATTGTTTGAATAGGAACTACATATATGTCCAAAACAGTGAAATCAAAACTACAGTGAACTGCCAAAAATACAAAAACCATGAAAATTTATACATGCAAAAATCAAGTAATTTACAGCAGTAGGTCAATTTGTTCACTGCATCCACAAGGGTAATGGATGCACAGAGTCATGATCACAACAAAACCCCAATACCCTGTCTCTGCTGATAGGGCTGACGGTATAAATACAGTTAAACCTCCGTAAAATGGGCACCCTTGGGACCAGAGCAAAATGCCCACTTTAGGGAGGTGCCCACTTTACAGAGGGTCGGCCATTTTGGGCTGTGTGGATGAGCAAGAAAGATAAGGGAGAGGCTATACATATGAATGCATACACATCTGCATGTACACATGTATATTTTTATGTATATGTATACAGATACGTGTATCTTAATCCCACATGAAATAAATGAGAAAAGTGTTTTCTTCAACATTTTGCCTTTGTTTCTTTAAAAAAAGTCAATTAAATATCAACTACACGTACTATGCAGAAAAACGAAGTCCAGAACAGGTCCAAGCTTAATGATTATCAGCAGGCACTTCAAAGTACCAAACTGCAAGGTTGTGCAAATCACTGAGCTGACACTCATCCATACACCAACTTGCTTTCCAGTAGAGTCAATTGTTCTCTCCACATTGATACCTTAATCCTACGGCTAATCCACAAAGCTGTCAAAAGTCATTGTGGACTAAAAGAGCGGTTACGCTTTGTTGATGTTTGCCTATACATGTACTGTACTCTGTTATGATAGGGGGATTACATTTGTTGGTGAGCACTGATAAAAAAATGACACTTGAAGAATTAAAAGTTAATGGTGGCAAGTCCTGATGCAAAAAATAACTCTTTTACAAAGTAAAATATTTATTGAACAAAATAATGGTGCCCACTTTATAAATAACAGATTTTGGTAACTGTTTAGGGTGCCCAATGCCCAGATTAGGGAGGTGCCCACTTTAGAGAGGTGGCCTTGTAATGTAGTCAATAGGAAAAATGAAATGGGACCAAAGAAAAGTGCCCACTGTTAGGAGGTGGCCACTTTAAAGAGGTGCCCACATACGGAGGTTTTACTGCATACTCAAAACCATATTTAAAGGTTCTAATTTTCAACTTTTCAGGCTTCGAGGTGGCAAACAGGCAGGTTTTGCCCCACACAAAAGCTGATGTCCTGGAACCTTACACATTCTCTGTCTACATTTATTCTGGGCTCTCAAAAATAACCTGTTCATTCAGAAGAAAGTTACTCCATTTGTTGTTTAACTATTTGGGACATTTTAACATCCACTTTTTGGGTGAATTTCAAAGCTGACTGCTTCCAAAGTAGATATTATATTCCACACTGACTTACCTCTTGAAGAATTCTGAACACTCTGTTGCAATTACAAATCCGCCATATGTATGTAGTACTCGTGGACTTCGTTTGTATTGCGGGGCAAAAATACATTATTTTGTAAAGTGGTTTTGTTAGTTATAACCCTTGAACAACTGGAGTGACAGCAGTAGTTGGCCAGTATCTTTTAAACCTTTTCCTCATGAGCCATGACCAAGTGGACTGCTCTCCCTGGAGTGGGTTGGGTGCTGAAAACGTGCCCCGAGAAAATCTGTTTGACCAACACATAGGGCGTGCTTAAGTCTGATCGCTTCACCCAAATTGTGCTTCATATTTTTTCCCTCTTAACCCTTAAAATGCTAATCACCGCTCTTGTCGTTTTCTCACTACTGCTGGACATATAATGGTTATAAAAGATTCAAGTTCCTCATGAAGATACCTTTCATTCAAATACCAGCCAGCCTAGTCTAAAGCAGAAAGTAGTCTTAGTCAACAGCTTTCTCCGGGACACTTCTGACCAGTGTATGGTGAATGGTTTCAGGGTGAAAGTCTAACAGCAAGCAGACCTTTACCTTCATGTTCTTCTCATCGCCCTCCTCCTCCTGATCCTTGGACTGGGTAAGTCCTACTTCATCCTCCTGTGGCGCCACGTAGTCGTCATCACTGGAGGTCAGGCCCAGCTCGTCCCCATAGCTGTAGTGGACCCACTGCCATAGTTCCTGGGCACTCATGGGCTGTCACAACAGAGAGATGTATGTTTACATGAAACCTACACCCACAACTCAGAAAAAAAAAACAAAAACCCCAGCAATATGTCTCTCGTGGCCTAGTTTTAAATTTACACTGATTCATATACCTGCATGAAAGATAAAAAAGAAAAAAGGCTTTTTCCTTTTCCTCTTCCCCCTTAAACTGGCCAAAACTAGCTGGTGGTCAAATGTCGTCTGCTTCAGTGTTTTCAACTAATTTCAACAGTGATGAAAAACAATTTTGGCTGAGAATTGTAGATGAGACCTATCAAGATCACATGCCCCAGGTCAACGACTTTCCTTGGCATAAGTTGGGCGCTTGGTGCCCAACTCATGCCAAGGAAAGTTGTTGACTCAAGTGTCAATTCAAGGGGGAATGGGTTAAAAAGGAAATTGGCCTCAAGGGGACGATGAAATTCCAAGTTCATGGGACTTCATTTTTTAACCATGAAACCTTTAAACGCAAAAGGGAATGCTCTGTGAAGACAACGGACTTCTGACATTCCCAGCATGGGTGCCCGCACATGTGTAACATTGAACACACTTTACACGCGTGAGGAATGTCACACACTGAAGCTCACCTTGTGAATGCGTGCGTACATATATAGGAACAGTTAAGCACATGAATTCAATGACCCTGATGTAGAATTCTTAATATTTACATTCCCTTTATTGTTTAACATTGAAAGAATAGGAACTGTTGTTTTCCTCACCATCTTATGAAGACATCGTCTACACGCGAGTCTGCACGCGCCAGCTATGCAGCCCCTTCACAATTTTATACGCCAGTACATGGCACTACTTTTCTTTTCATTCATAAATCCTGTGCGCCCTCTCGCGGTATTTTATCCCAAAAAATAACTTACTTGTATACTTTTTCCCTAATGTGAACGAATCTTGTATTTTGTAAAGCTATCTGTTCAAATAAATGAACATTTACAAAGGGACTATTTTTCTTTCCTGTTTGTTGCTTTTGGGATAGACTGGTTGCCAGGTAACGGGGGCGTGGTTAGCGCTTATCTTTCTATTGATCACACCCCCCTTAAACCAAGGCAATTTATGTGGAAAAAATGTTCTTTGGCGATCGTGCATCACTTGTAATTAATATCGAAAAAATAGGAAAAAATGTAAATATAATAAAAAAACTTCATTGTCATTGTTTTCATGGGCGTGTGAGGAAAACTTTATGGCTGGTGTTTTTGGGATGAAGCGCTATCGCGCTTCATCCCAAAAACAACAGCCATAAAGTTTTCCTCACACGCTCATGAAAACAATAACGATGAAGTTTATTTATTAATTGAACCCCGAATATGGGTAAAAATGATGCTACTGTTGTCAAATAGGATGCTGTGAAAAAGATTTCAGGCAGTATGTGCATGTGCAGTGTGTAGCATTACAACCTGTGGCCAAACCTCCTTCATATGATCCAATATTGGCTGCCCAAAGCGGCCAATAAGAAGCCATTTAGTTCTCAAGCCTTTCAAATCTGGGCACTTTACAGGGCATATGTTCCTTGTGTCTGGTGAATTTAGACAAAATCAAGAATGTTGGGACTCCAATTAATGTCTATCTTTTCCATTACCCTTATCAAAACTACATACAGTGAAAGCTGTTTTGAGAGACAGCCCCCATGGCAGGCCAAAAAGTGGTCACATAAGACTGGAGGTGTCTCAATACAGGAGAAATAACAAGGGAAAGATGGCAATAGGGAAGTGGTATACATGATCTGAAAAGCAGATGGTCTTTCATCAAAGTGGTCTCTCAAAACAGGTTTCAAAGTATCTACTAGTGCATTGACTTGGGACCCCCCTAACCCCCCACCCCCACCCTGTCAAAATGCCAAAAAGTCGGGCCCCGAATCCACTTTTCAATACCCAACTACTTTTGACATAAATATACAAATAATAGATCTATACATGTATTGTATTTCTGCCTTTTTCACTGTCATGTTCTATATTTTTTTTCTTCCTTTTTCTCCCAGGGATAGGTAACTTGTAGAATGGTGGAATTATTATAGTCTTCCTTGAATAAAAGCAAGTTAAAATATGTTTCTGTGTATCATTTCAGTAAGGGTTTTTGCCATGGGTACCCGGGTCTGGGTACCTGTTACGGGTCATGCGTATTAAACATAATTTATTTGCGGGTTCCGGGACCCGACTTTTCCACTAAGTCAATGCACTTGTATCTATATATCCACTGGACCTACACATGTACATGGATTACAACTCCACCACATTGATGGATTGGTTAATATGTTTTTTAAGGTTTTTATCTCCAAAAAAATGCTGTTTGCTCAGTTCATTGCAGTTAGTGACACACAAAAGTGAGTCTTTGCTCAGCAGGAACTCTGACCGCAAAGGGAACGAGTGTGCTGATCAGAGGTCAAGGCTTTGAACTGATAGTGATACCTGATAATATTTATATTCAATCCAACTTATAACATGGCAAGTATAGGAGAGATCCCAGTGTGCAACGAGACCATAACACAGGAGCCTTGTGTGTTATCGGACCGAAACACGTGTCCCGCCCACATTCCAATAAGCCATGCCTACTAGGGTTTCCAGATCTGAACACTTGAATATGCTGGGCAAATTAGTTTCTGGTCGTTTCTCTCAATTCTATTTGCTAAATTTCATGTAATGGAACAGAAAAATTACGAGGAAAGTACAAATATAAGTAATGAGGGTCGCTTTTGTGTGTGTTATGGCAAAATGACAGGTGTTTGAAGCTGGTATCGGGCGGCCACACCTATCACATTATAGTGTCATATTGCACAGGCATTCAAATAAAGGTAAATTTTTATTTGTGGAATTGACTAGTGAGAGAGGGGTCTTCAAAGACGTGTGCTTTGTCATGAAGACGACAGCTACTGGCAGCAAAATGGGGTCTCATTTTGCAGGTTGTATTCAAATGAAGGTAAATGCATTGGGGAACCTGACTCCAACATGATGGAAAGGTGGTCATCAAATTAATTTATCAGGGAAACTGATTCTAGTGTGATAGCAGTCGTAAAAAAAATCATGCGAGTTTCTTATGACAGGTGGTCTTCAGAGCAAGTACCACTGCAGTCCCTCATCCCCCACCCCAGTGTATGCTTTGGGATGCCCTGACCCATACCAAAGGGACCACTTTACATTAACGTAGAAATATCAAGAACAGGGGCCTGTCTTGGACGGCATTCATGAGGAACACGAGTCCTGGAAAATTTTGACTGCAATTCATTTCCCTTGATATGCACTTGGACACTTAATTTCAGGATAATGTTTTCTTGCCAGGAAGACTGATCACTTTGATAATGGCATGATATCACAGCAGGGAGGAAGTCAGGCTGATTGAAGTGAAATGAGTTAATAAGTGTAAAAAATATAACAATCTCATCATTAGCCTACACCGGTCATAAGCAGCAGCCCTGGATTGGGAGATTTCAGTGAAGGCTGCCAGGGACCGAGAAATCCCGGGTATGATTTCAGTATGTTTGTAGTGGCCTGGCTCCCACAAGTACCAGGGCAACAGCTTTCCTTGGCATGGGTTTGGGTGCTAAGTGTCCAACCCATGCCAAGGAAAGCTGTTGACCTGGGGTATGTGATCTTGATAGGTATCATCTACAAATCTCAGTCAAAACTGTTTTTCATTGTTGTTGAAACTAGCTACACGCACTGAAGCAGGCGACTTTTGACCCATACCCGGTTTTTGCTGGTTTAAGGGGAAAAGGGTTAAACATAACCAAGCATGTCCCTAACCCATACCCAAAATAGAAATTAACCTAACAGTGTGCCTCTAGAAGGGGGCACTATTTTGAAAATGTTTTCCACACATGGGACCATTTTTCTTTCAAAACTGTACCAGAATGTAACAGTTGGAATGACCCTAGACCCCTTGGGAAAATTAAAAATACAGGATGACCACTCATTTCCTTGACAATAGGTAAAGGTCACTGAATGTCAAACTTGGCTTCCAACGAGATGCCTCTGCAGTACATTTCATTATAATAGTGGAACTTGTTCAAAAGTTATTGCGTCTACAAGGGGGGTGGACAAACAGACAGCCACACACACATGTGCAGGTATAGGCTCCAAAACATGTTTGAGTAGTTACCTGCTGAAGACCCTTTAATTAATTTGGGCTACTACAGCCTATGTCAAAATTCTACAGAAGAACGTGCACAATATGGACAATAGTACTTCCACATGTATATAGGTTAGACGGTGACAGGTTAGCTTATGGAGAGTAAAGAGTTTGGACTGTGGAATAGGGTTATGACTACTACAAAGTGGTTCTGGATGAAAAGACAAAAATACACCACAGACATGACACAGCAATACCTCCCTGGCTGGTAAGGCCAGGGGGGTAAAAACATGAAACAGAACCACAGCCACAATGATTCAGTTCCAAGAAGTTCTAAGAAGTTCACTGCACATTACCATCCCAATTATCAGGCCACTTGCTACGTGAATATTGCTCCTGTTCACAAGGAGAGTGTCAACTGAGTGGGCAAGCACTGTCAATTGTCAATCGCCAGTCCTGTTTGGAATCAGACCGAGACAACAACTTTCCTTGACAAAGATAGGCGGAAGGTGTCCAGACTTGCTAAGGAAAGCTGCTGAACCTGAGGTATATTATAACACTAGGTCTTATCTACAATTCGCACCTCATATTTTCTGTTAACGAGAAATTCCAAGTAAAAGGACTGAGGCAGGTACCAATTCATAGCTGTGCACTTTTGGCCATTTTGAGCCAAGCAGAGTTAAACAAAACAAAACTACAGCAGCGACTGACACAAGCAATACAAGATGCCAGTCTGCCTGACTCCTAACATGTCAGTATTTTTTTGGCCCATTCTGGACCATGTCAATCATGTGGGGAAGTTTCTCATTCCAACTATGAAGCTGTGTGCCTTACCTGGTCCATCAGTGCATTCTGCCACACACGAAACAGCATCAAAAATGTTTTGTCCCGCGATGAAAAGGAGGTGAAGAAGAACTTTTCGGTATTTGTGGAGATCTGGAGGGCATTGGGGATGACCTTGGCTGTTTTTTCTTTCGTCATGGCCGTGATATCTTTGCAGCGGATTGTCAACTGTACAATAAGATATAATAATAAATCATGCAGAACAATCAGCTGCAGTAGGCATTTTTGCATCATTTCTTTCATATTGCAATACCCACGTGAACATTTTAACTAAAAAGCAGGATGGAGCATTTGTTCAGTGAAATTACTGATCATGCGACGAAGACCACTGTCAACATTATGATGTTTATAATGCATATCCAGCACATTAAATGAATTTAACTGAATAAATTTGTTTCCCTCACCCTGGGCAAGGTGTAATGCACCCAAACCTGGCCAAGCAAAACTATTACCCATCATGACACGTTTTATCTACGATTCTCGGCATAAACTTTTTTTATCACCATGGAATATATGTAAAAATGTTAAAGCAGATAATTTACATCTGGGTGCTTTTGGCCAATCTTCCGGCAAACTGATAACAAAGCTCCACGGAATCTCCGAGTCACCTCCTTGGTTTTGTCGACAATTTAGCAACTCCATACTGGCAAGTGCTGCCCTCTGCAGGCACTGAGCACAATTGTCACCATCTGAACAGCCTTTTTGCGATATTCATTGGGAAATAGTGCAGCAGTTTTTCTGTTTGAGGGTGCAGGGTTTAAACAAAAGCAAGCCCTAGAGTTCAGGGCAAGAAATGTTACTGTCAGTATGCATATTCTTCTTTCTATACAGGTTTTTGAGACTTAAAAACAAATACATATAACAGACATCCAGATGTGCACAAAATGGACTTTCAGATCTGTGCGTAGAGAAGAAACAAGAGGCCCATGGGCCTGGTGCTCTGCTGACAGATGGCGCCACCAATATCGCACTCAACTTTTTTTTTTTATCTGCTTTTAGTTCTTAAAGTTATATGTGTCCACATCAGAAATTGTAGGAGTTGTTGCATTTACAACTCATTTTCATGTATATGTGTTGCCGGGTGACCTTGCAAATAGGTCAACGTCATTCATATTGAAACAAACGAAAAGTGAATTTTCCGTGCAAAAAATATTAGGCATCCCCCAATCAAAGTACCTCTCACCAGAGGCCACCCCTCTCAGAGGGCCACCATTCTTCTGTAAAAAGTCTGACCTTGACCTTTGACCTCAAGGTCACCTCTTAACAAAATTTTAGGGAAGTCTCACCTGGTAAATGATGGCAAAGTTTGATGGACTGCAACCATACCCATTTGAAGATGCAGCAGGGAAACTGATTTAGATGGTAATCAACAGGAATGTAAAAATTCACAAAGATAAATAAAATAAGTAGATAAAATAAAAACCCAAAATTCATTGGAGCACGACCATTTGAGCAAAGTTGGGGGATACCTACCCTGACGTACATCCCCACCAATTTGAAGTGAATCTGGGCAATTCTTTTGAAGAAGTGGAAAATGTGAACTAACATAGCAGTCCCATTGACTTGCATAGTAATCAACAGGAATGTATGCAGTTTGACCTTTCAAGGTCACTCATGTTTAAAATAAACCATGCAAATTGAAAGCCCATGGGTACTTTTGTATTAACGTTTAATAGTAACCTTAAGTGTACAATGCACCATTCAGAAGATATAAGCCAATATGTGAAAATTGCCGAGTCAGCAGAAAAATGCAACAAGAATTTGACCTTGATCATTGACCTCAAGGTTATATATTAATATACATGTATGGAAAAAATTTGTAGGTGGTGCTTCCAGTATCAAACTTGACCTACATTTTTATACACCCTATAAGTCCTCAAAGTTACACTGAGTTAACTTGCAAACTGTGGATGGTATTGCACTATAACAAGCAAAAGTTTACAGACGGACGGACAGACATGAGCAGTCACATAAGCTCTGCAACCTTAGGTCAGCAGAGCTAAAAAAAAGAAAAAAGTGAGGAAAAATACCTCTTTACGCAAGTGTTCACTCACCACTGTCTCCCAGCGGAAGATGTTTGCATAAAAACAGATCCAGTTCTGCGTGACATAGAGACGTCCATGTACAAGGATATCCTTTTGTAGTGCACACGAATAATCTGTTCATGTAGAAAGAAACCCATGTAGTCATCATAAGCCTTCAAAGACCTAACAATGTATCTTCACCAAAATTGGAGACGTCATGTTTCCACGATAAAAGAACTGCAGACCAACAAAGCAAAAAAAGAAAGGGGGGGGGGGGGGGGGGGAAGGGGAGAATTGTAAACTGGAATCTGGAATCTGCATTCTGTAAAAATTTCCAAATTGAATACAACCTGCATATTTTGAAAACTTTGGAACTTAAGACATGCTGTTCTGCATCCCTTTCTTCACAAATCTTTATCATTTTACATTCAGGATCTACTCTGTTGACCAGGTGGGGGGGGGGGGGGATCAGAACTATAAAGAGCAGTAGCTCTACTTGCTGGCAAAGAGACAAAGTATGAATTGATTATGGATTTCATGAAGTATGTTCGCATGGATTATCTACCAGTACTACATCATGTTAATTGGAAATTGCATCGATGCCAGACTTATTTGGAATTTTGTTCAGTGTGCTTAGAGATGCGCCTGATGGCTTTCAAGCTGTAAGCATGACAATCATACAGAAATGTGCTAATTTGACTGAGCAGCACTTGCCCTGGAGACTCCAGTGACCTCTAATACATCACTTGTCCCAACAACTGAACATTTGGACTGTTCCTGTCAATTTGCACACATACCATTGCTGGAAGTACAGAATGGATCCCAAGGGCCTGTCTAAGAATCCTTCATCTTATATTGCTTTGGTTATTCTGTAAAAGCCTCTACTAGGTGCATTACAGAAACAGCATTAACTCATTCAATGCCAGATGTGACTTAAGTCAAACTACTTAAACATGAACTACTCTGAATTATACTGAGGGCACTAGATTCATGTTCCTTGTAAAAAGACCTTTTATTCAAGTGGCAGCATGTTTACAATCACACATAAAAATAACCCAGGTCAACAGCTCAATCTTTGGTGCAGTATGGGCGCACTGTGCCCATAGCATGCCAAGGAAAACTGTTGACTCAACCCAAAACATGGCACTGAAAGAGTCAATAAAAGTCCTGCTCAGTGACGCAAGTGCTGCACAGTCTCAGAAGTGCCACTTATTTCTTGTTGAGCTATAATTTAACACTTCATGTGATTCTCTGCAAGTAGCAATGGCGTCCCCGGCACACCTTGCGTACACTGCGCTAACAGTGTGCCAGGTACAACTGATCTGGACCACTCTCTTTTTCTTTGGAAACATAACAGTTTTTTATTTTTGTTTTGTTTTTGTTTTTTCAAATGAGGAATCAGAGTCTGGAGTCATAACGCTGCTGGTTAGTACAACATTTGTCATGATTAGCATCAAAACATATTGTTGCACGTGTACATACAGTGCTCCCTCTTTACTCTTTCAGAGCCAATCACGTATAACGTTGATCTACTAAAGTCAAACTAATCTGAATTATCCTTTGGATCTCAGATTCATATTCCTCATAAAAAGACCTTTCATTTAAGTACTTGCATGCCTACAGTTCCAGAGAAAAATATCCCAAGTCAACAGCTTTTCTTGGCATGCATTAGACAAATTGCGCCCAATTTGCACTGAAAAAAGCTGTCGACTCAGTCCAAAATTTGGCACTTTAAGGGTTGTTACCACATCACACAGCAGATTCTGATAAGATGCTACAGCCCTATGCCCCCCCCCCCTCCAGAAATGCTTGTCTCATTACTTCCATGTTATAAATCTGTTTGTCATGAGGTGGTTTTGCCATAAAATAGTGTACTCCATGGACCCTACAAACAGCATTACCAGGGGGCACTGCACTATTAAAGTGGAATGATTCTACCTACAACTACATCTGCTGCAAGTAATGGAAGATTATGTACCAGTGCTTCTGGGGATGTGACTTTAAACACTTTCAAGTTGGGGCAATTTACAGGGCTTATGTACCCTATGTCTGGTGACTTTTGGCAAAATTCAGGAAGTTGGACCCAAATTTATTTCTATCTACAGTGAAACCTCCCTATACTGAACACCCTCGGGACCCAAAAAGTGTTCAGTATAGTGAGGTTTTCAGTATAGGGAGGTTTGATAGCATTGCAAGTATATATTTGGGACCGAGAAATGTTGTTCAGTATAGAGAGGTGTTTGGTATACAGAGGTGTTCAGTATAGAGAGGTGTTTGGTATACAGAGGTGTTCGGTTAAGAGAGGTTTTACTGTATACTATTACCCCCCCCTCCCCCACGAAAACTATACAGTTATTCATTGGACCTAGTACTCTTGGGTTAACAATTAATGCATTGATGGATTAGTTGATGTGTTTTCTAAGATTTTCATCTCAAAACTAAAGAATGTTAACTCATTTTATCACAGTTAGCACGGTTAGTGACACAGCAATGTGACTCTTTGCTCTGCAAGGACTCCGACTACAAAGTATTAGCATATGGGAAGTCTGACAACAGGCATAAAGCATAGAATTACGTTGTGTTATTAACAAAATACTCATTTTTTTTTCAATATATATTCCGACTAAAAACTGAAATTTCACATCTGTGGCTCCTTGTTCTTACCTACAACCAATCTCTCATCTTTAGGTAGGTCCTTGAAGTTTCGCTTGAAGTCGCCACTTTTGGACTTGTATGTTGGACTCAAGACCTGTAGAATGGAACACAAGCTCAGGTTATGGTCACGGTAACTCACACCTTTTCAGAACGCTCAAGGAGTTTTAATTCTGCATGAAATGTAAAATTGTTGTTAATTATAAGGATGTCAACAGATTATAATCTGTAGCCCTTTAAAGATACACAGACACATAAAACGGATCAGCTTGCAATAGACCCTCTTATAATTAGGATCCCAAGGGGCAGTACCTGAGGGTGATCATTTGCATAATTGTACTTATTTACAGAACAACAAATCTTTTTTTAAGCTTTTGTTCGATGAATAACCAAAATTATGCAAATGAACACCATTAAGTGCTGCCATCTGGGGGCATTAAATTTTGCTATTAATTGAACTGGGTCGATGTGCGAGCTGACCAGGGCCAGTGGTAACTACGCCACTGAACACACAAAACGTTTGCACCAAGACAGCATACACACTACTGCTACTACGCTTGGTGTACAGTTAACAACAACCAACTACGCACTGTTACACTATGAAAAAATTAACATAGCAAAACTTCAGCTCTCAGATGAAAATATGTATTTAAAATATTTTTTGTCACCAACAAAAGCAAACGCAACATCTACATTTATGTCTTTTAAAACGGGACACAAACGGTTGAAATTAATGAAACTTGCAACTCAATGCACACTCATGCATAAAGTAATAATTTAAAAAAAAACAAAAACAAACAAAAAAAACGGACATTCAAATGAAATGAAGCCAACCATGCAAGGCTCAGAGGTCCGACACACAAGTAGTGCACCTAAACTATAGGTTAAACATCTACTTCTCAGACTGTGCTCAGCTGTGTTGCCTGTACATCCAGAAACGTCTAGTCTCTCCTTCCTCCGTCCACGATTCCAGTTCCCCTGATCATGCTTATTCTGTCTTTATTTGATATATTTGTGAGTATGTGTGCATTTTTACAATCTTCAAGAAATATCTGCATGTTCAATCATAGATGGCGCCACTGCATGGTCACTTAAACCCCTCCGGGTTCAAATATTCTAAGTCATTTTCTTAAGGCTGAACAAATTTTGGCTTCAGTCGTGTCCACAAGAACAAAAAGGGTGGCATATCGTGGCACATATATATATATATGGCTCTCACATACTCCCCGCACGCAAAGTAAAAGGTTTAGCTTCGGTAAACAACACAACAAAATATAGCTATCCATGCATCAGTGCTGAAACAAAACCTAAATGCTTAATTAGCAATAGCAAACAAAAATGGCTTTGATTTAACTGACAGGTGTATGAGTGATATGATAACGTACAGTGTTGCTTGCCACAGGACACAACGGGCACGGTGGCATCCAGGTCTGTATATGTTACTCACGAATCACAGTTACTAACACACAGCTGAGCATTTCACTTTTTTTTTCTGCTACTCCGGGTATGTACACAGTTGAATATACTCTTAACTCCTACCCCAAAGTTGAGTGAGTGCTCAAAATCACAAAATAAAAGAATTAACAGTGCCAAAAAATTGAAGAAAAAAGTTTAGAACTAAGTACTGGTTAATAAGAAACTGTTAATTCATGCACAACAAACAACACCTTATATCTAGAAATATATGCTTAGCAAACAGTAGAGCCACATGACATGACCCCTTATTGGTTACATTCGATAAGAGATGTTACATAGATGTATATTTACATGCAGGTCAAATATTTATCCTGTCCACGTGCACGGAGATTTTGAACACAGTTTTTAGAAAATGCAACAGACGAGTCATAAACTTCTACATGAACCAACTCTGCCACTTCCTTTTTTTTCTAACGATTAGTGACAGGCTAGATGTCACAACGCAAAAGTCCATCAAGTCACCCTCCTGCAATCCCCACAGAGAGACAGACAGAGGGCAATGACTGTTCTCTGGCTGGTGCACCATTCTTTATGAAACTGTCGTGCGTACCGTACTCATTCCAATAGTAGCTCACTGCGCCAGTGCAAATGATGTGTGGACCAAACCCCGGGATTATGATTCTTCTCAATTTCAAATAATAACAACCTTCACAGTGCTCACAAAGCTTGAAAAGATAAAGGTACCATTGATGATGCCTGTCCTTTCAACAGAGATCCATATTTTCTTTTAAAAAGGGTTGGGAGAGCGGATAGGAGTTTAGGACACCAGATGGCAGCAGTTGAAGGTGTTCATTTGCATAAATTTGGCTGTTTGCCAATCCAACGCTTCAAAGGGATTTGTTTTTATGCAAATAAGTAAAACTATGCAAATTATCACTGTCAAGTGCTGCCCTCTGGGGTCCTTAAAGGGTCTGTTGTATGTCGAGTCCACAAAATGACAAGTTGGGGGCCTTTAGATGAAGGAACTTGTCGTGGTACCATCTGTTGGCCACATTTACCTGGCCACACATACAGCTGTACATGTACGATGTATGTGAGCCTTTGGGGTCCTGTGCCAATTTTAAATCTGGACAACTGGAACTTTCAATCCTGCCAAAATTCAAAACTCAAAGAAAGCTGAAAATGATCACAGCCTGCATTGTAACATGACAAACACATGGGTGTGACATTCACTTTGTGAGTGGTTTGGCTGACAACTAGAGCCTCAGTGGTACCTTAAATCGACAGCGTCACAAAGTAAAACCAAAGCGACTTTTGTCCTGTGGTTGTGTCTCCTATCTACAAAGACATTTTTATCCCAGTTCTCCTCACTGGAAAAGAGTGTTCCCTTGAAATTCTGCAAGCCCAGGCAAGGACCCCTTTTATATTTTATCATTGTCTGGGTTTTTATTTAGTTTTACCTTTTTTTTTCTTTTAAACTTCACAAATAATATACTTACTACAAAGATAAAAAGACCACCTCCCACGTGCATGCGACCGCAGTTCCATCAATATGATACAGGATGAGTTAGGCGATGTGGAAGACCAAGTAGAAACATCCAATAGTTTTCTACCTTTACAAAATTGTTGTTTCCCTCTTCAAGTATGTATGCCGAATATGAAATTTTTACATTTTACTACCAAGAAAGAAACAAACAAGAAGAAAGAAAGAAAAAGAAAACCTCAATATCAAAACTGGAGGTTTGCAAATTTGATTTAAAAGAAAACTTTGGGGGCCACTTGCCATACAACAAATCTAAGCCACAGTTTATTATCCACAACAAAATTCTCCAAACCTTTTAAGTGGCTAGTTGACAACTGCAGCAACAACTTTCCATGACATGCACACAGCGTGCCAAGGTTACCTGCTGCTTTTAACCACTGACATCCTAATCCTCAAATATCTGTTTGTCTTAACTCTTTCAATGCCAATCACGTCTAAAGTCGATTTACTTAAGTCAGACAAGTCTGAATTATCATAAGGATCACAGATTCAATTGCTCGTAAAAAGACCTTTCGTTCAAGTACCAGTATGCCTATAGTTCCAGAGAGAATACCCCAGGTCAACAGCTTTTCTCAGCGTGCATTGGGCGCATTGTGCCAATGCGCACCAAGAAAAGATGTTGACTCAGTCCAAAATATGACTCTGAAAAGGTTAATTAATGCAGGTGCTCAAATAGAAATAAACTGTTTGCACAGAATTTGAACCTGAAATTGTTACTGTAACAGCTTACATGTCTAGAGCTTTTGTTTCGATAAGCATCGAAAGAGGTCATATATTGTGTACCCACTGTCCTGCCGTGATTAGTTGATGTAATGCTGGACTACTTCTAGGTGGGTGTCACAAACGTAGAAACTCAAAATCGGGCAAAAGCATGACTACTCTGTACTGGCTAACTGAAACCAATGACTGCTATGTCAGCAGGCTTCACAAAGTTAGTCGAAGCAAATGTACACTTTTTTTCCCATGAGATCTTTTAATTCAATACTTGTACAGTACAGAAATTCTTTCCCCTATTCCTTCAATTTAAAAAAAAAATCCTTATAATCAACAAATCTGTCAAACAAAAAAAAAATACACAATACAAAACAATACAACGAAAACACACCAAAAAAATCCAAAACAACCCCACCCTTAGCCCCCCAAAATTCACAGCCTGACTTTACAGAAACTGAAATGAACATTTCTTCTTGTGTTAGCCAGATCTCAAGGTAAACGAAGTGAACGCTTTCTTTACCATGATCCTTTCCTGGCCAGAACGGGACTGAGTCAACAGATTTCCTTGGCCTTGCTTGGGAGCTATGCACCCAGCTAGAAGCAAGGAAAGCTATTGACCTCTGACATACCATATACTAGGCCTTACAGGTAGTTTCCAGAAAAATGTTCTGTATTAACATAAAATTTATGTAAAAGCATTCAAAGGGACAACAGTTTACATCTGTTCCCTTTACGGTGATTTGAGTGGGAAAGGGCCATGGAACAGTCTCATCAGTAAAAACAGAAAATGATTTAACTTAAGCGCAAGCAACTCCCCTTTAAGTTGAAGTGACATGTAGGTGGCTTGCTGGCTGACAGTTTTCTCCGGTTGTGGTCTGGCATTGGGAAATTGCCCTGCCATGAACACAATGGTAAATATTTACAATCAATCTAACTTTTAACATTGCAAGTATAGGAGAGAGCCTGGTGTGTTATGAGACCATAACACATTAGCCTTGTGTGTTATGGAACCATAACATGTGTCCCGCCCACATTCCAATAAGCTACGCCTACCTGGGTTTCCGAAACTCAACACTTGAACATGCTGGGCAAATCAGTTTTTGGTGGTTTCTCTTAATTCTATATATCAAGTTTCCAAATTTCGTGTAATTGAGCAGAAAAATTAAGAGGGAAATGTAAATATAAGCAAGCAGGGTCTCTTTTGTATGTGTTATGGCACAATGACGCGGGTGATTGAAGCTGGCATCGGGCGAGGCGCACTGGCATTCGCCACGCCCACGATGTCAGCTTTAATCACGCACGTCATTATGCCACAACACAAAAATCAACCCTCATTTCCTAAGTGAAAAACATACTTCACATTGCTCTCTTCTTTAAGGGTGTGGAACACTTTTATACATCACTTTACACTGAGAATATGACTCTGTTCCAAATATGTCCTTATATCCACTAAACTTCTCATTTGAGATCATGTGCACTATGTATTTTCTAAAAGTAAACATTTGGATTAAGCAATTTAAAATAATGAAATCTCTGTAAGTGTCAAGAAATAGAATTTTAATTGCTTCATTAAAATACTTAAATTTTTCCTGTTGTTCTGGAAAAACAAAAAAGAGCACAAACACCAAAATGGGAAACATTATTTCCTCATTGAAAATAAAACTGTTCACATCTAGTAGCAAAACTATATTTCAAATTTTGGATACCGGTTTTAGTCCAAATTTACAGGACATTTAAATTAGAGTAAAACTTTAAAAATGTTTGACAAATTTAAACAGCAATAAAACTGGAACTAACCCCATTAATTTTAACTTTAAAATAAAGTTTTGGAGAGTGTTATGTATCTTTCAGCATTATGTATTTTTTCACTTGACACTTTAAACTAAATCTGATTTTTATTGCTTAAAATGCCATTCTAAATTTTCTGCAAAATTTAAGAATTTTAATACAAATTTAAATACATCAATAGCAATATCAAGATTTTATATTCAGTGCCAGAATCAATCTTGAAGTTATCTTTTCTTTCAGAAAATATATACTCTTATGGGTATTTGACAGTAATCATTGACAGAAATTAAATATTTATACATGAGTCATAAAGTGTACTATGCCCTTACAAGTCGTGTAACCTATCTTCCTTTTAATTCGAAATGAAAAGGAAAATGGTTGTGACAGTGGCTGACCAAACCATGGTGATTTATTTTCTAAGGAACCTTATGTGTAGGAGTTACTTTCAGCAAATAGATGTATCATAATATGCCTCCATGTATGTCATTTCTATGACATGTTTCAGAGGTTAGTATTCACGCACCCATCTGGATGCACTCAGTAGCTTGTGCCAGTTGGTGCTGCCATCTGACGGCTAAAATTGTAACTACGTAATGCAATCACTCAATCCTGTTTAGTACCTGATGCTGAGTGATTGCATTTTTCTCTCATTCTACACACTTTAAATACAGTATCAGAGCTTGAATATATTATTGTCAGTTACTTGCCAAAACAAGGAAGATTCTTAAAGCACCTGGGGTTATTTATATCTAAAATAAGAACCTTTAGTTTGATCAATTACAAAGGCTAAAAATTTACTAGCCTAATGGTATAATTGGCCAGCTGCTGGCTAGTGCTAATAGGCAAGGACAAGAACAGAAGGTTCAAGAACTGCCTAATAGAGGGCACTGCAGTCAGTGCAGGGCTAGGGTCATGTGTTCCCATTACGTTACATTGTAATTTGCAACTTAGTAATTTGAAAACTGCTGCACATAAAAACGCCAAATTTCAGACAGTAAATCTAAATGTATGAATTAATACCTTAAAATAATCATATAACCACAGCTACATAAGTGACCAGTTTATTTAAGGTTATTTTAACATACAAAACTAATGGGAATACAAAGCTCTAGCCCTCCAAATGTGTGTGTAATGGGGCAAATACACACTTTAGAGCTAATTCTGACCTTTCCTATTGTGAGCCCTGACGCAAGCAACATGGACAAAGATTATATCATAATAGATATGCAGTAGACACAACGTAAAGTCTTCAGAGTTGTAAAGAGATTTAAATGACTTTGTTTACCATGGTGCTCACAGATACTTTACTCATACCTATGTCATTTTCTGTTTTGACTGCAAAATGTGTTTGCCAGTGGTGTTTATCAAAATCTTTAAAATAAAGAGACGCACATGAAAGCACTTGAGTATTTCTTTTGCAAGTATATTTCAAAAGTAGAAAATTGTGCTCATCGGGCACACTAGAATGACCGCCAGTTCAATTTCAATACTGAAAACATTCTTATACCCTGGTATCAATAAAACCAAAGCCTGTCGTTGAGGAAACAAGGAGTCAGCCAGGCCAACGCTAACCTTGAGACACCCTGCTTGAACAACCCTGTGGAAAGCCGACCAGTCTGTGCAAGCTTAGTAGTTAACTCATTCAGTACCAACTGTGGCTAAAGTCGAATGACAGAGAACACACTGCTCTGACTTACAATACAGGAGCTAGATTCACATCCCTTGTAAAAAGACCGTTTCATTCAAGTACCAGCATGCCTATAGTTTCAAAGAACATAAAGGACCCGGTCAGCAGCCTCCCTTGGCGAGCTTTGGGCGCAAGGTGCCCAAAGCGTGCCAACGGAGGCTGCGGACTCGGTCCAAAAGGTGCCAATGAAAGAGTTAAAAGAGTCCAAAAGACCACGAATAGTGTTTCTCGCCAAGTGAAGATTCAGCTGTCATGTGCTGAACTTGGATCCAAGAACCTGCAAAACTGTAAAGAAAAAAAACTTAAAAACTCCATCACCACCAGGGTGCAGAATCTGGTGCAACCCGGCCTCAATATAGTCTGTCACCATGACAGTTAGCCTCAATATGGTCTGTTCCCATGGTAACCCATCTCACTTCAATATTTTGTCATGGCCTCAATAACTACCTGTTGCCATGACAATGACAATGGTTTCAACCCTTCTTTGCAAGTATTCTCAACTTTCCTCTGTACCCATGGTAACCTTTTCTGTGACAATTTGTGACAAAAACTTCAGAAATGTGTTTGGGAAAAGTTAGGAGGAAGTTTTACTAACCCTTTATGTATCAATATCTAGATTTATTTTTTTCAATTTTTACCCATTTTTTATGACATTTGGACAACGTGAAGACCTGATTCAGCAGTAGATACTATTATGTCACCAGCATTTTATCTTTATTCTATGGTGCCACACTGGGTGGAGAAAAAGCATAAGGATTGACAATGCTGCCTGACAGTGTTACTCAGGCAGATATGTCCTTGAGTTGAGATTAATTGAAGCATGGATGAAAGCCAACAATTTTTGCAAAACAGAAAATGCCCCTTTAAAGTTTGCAGCCCTCATTTCTTGCCAAATTTGCATGTTTTAGAACATACCATGATTGAAACATTTTTGTGAAAATTTTGCTCAAAACAGAATTCCGTTTTAAAACAGAAAGCTCTCAGGCATGTAGAAATGTGTCTCCTACCCGTGTTTATAACTCTTTCAGTGCCAATTTTGACAAGTCACTATCCCCGGAATTGACATAATAACGCTAGATTCATAGTCTTTGTAAACTGACCTTTCATTTAAATACCAACTTGCCCACAGTGAAGGTCAGAATCCTTCGATTTCAATCAACAAGAATACAAAAAATGCACACCAAATATTTAAGTCACCTGTGCGTGTACACATATGGAAACAAAATTCATATATTTCACACCAACCAACTCTAGCCTCAGAAAACCAGTTCACATGTATTATCTGCAACACTACAAAACTACATCAAAATTACACACAAATGGTTGAGAAGGAGAAGAATTTTGTAAAGCATCACAAAGGAGAGGTTGGCAGCTTGTGTACGAAACTGAACAAATAGCATTTGAAACTTGTGTGACATTTCAACAGCAGTCAAAGTTATTTTTGCTGATTCAATCACTCCATAATATATCAGTAGCTAATTGGTGCTTGTGACTTCTTTCATAAAAATTATGAGTGACTCAATCATTCATATCATTAAGAGGTTTTGCTTGCAACTGAGAAATGGGGACCAGTGACTCCACTGTTTAGAAGCCTTTCAGTTACCGACTTCATAATTTTACATCTCAGATTTAAATTAATATACTATGATAGCTGATATGTAAATGTGCAGGGGCAGATCTAGCCCTTAAAAATTTAAAGCCAAACTGGGAAAGAAAATATTAATTAAAAGGCAACCAGAGATTGCTGGATCCATGCCCCCCCCCCCCCTTGCCTCATTTATAACCTTGCTAATCATCATAAGTCTCACTTTGGAAAGACAGCAGTCAATAAAAATAAGCTATCACCATGACCCAGATGCTTGACCTAATGACCTACTTTTGTTTCATGACAAACCTTTAGGTCAAGATATAAGCATGTGTGAATTTCATTAAACTAACTTGAATAATAAAGGAATTATAGCCCAGACAAGATTTTATCAAGATATGTCACTGTCACTCAAACTTGACCTAGTGACCTACTTTTGTTACATGACACACCCTTATTCCAAGATGCACTTGTGTGTGTAAAGTTTCATTAATCTAAAATGAAGCACACGCGAATTACAGCCCAGAAATGAATAGCGGTAGGGCAGATGCATAAAAATTGACCTACTGACCTACTTCTGTTACATGACAAACCTTTGCATCAAGATTTGTACATGATGTTTCATGAAAATAACTTAATGAGTAAAGGAATTACAGTCCAGACATGATTTTACATGAGATTCACTTTGACCCAGATATTTGACATAGTGACCTGATTTTATGCATGACACATCCTTATGTCGAGATACACACCTGTGTAAATTTTCATGACAACAGAATTACAGCCTGGACATGAAGTGTAATGTAATTTTATATAATGTATCACCATGACTCAGACACCTAGTCACCTACTTTTGTTTCATGACACAGCTGAAAGTCAAGGTGTGTGTGTGTGTGTGTGTGTGTGTGTGTGTGTGTGTGTGTGTGTGTGTGTGTGTGTGTGTGTGTGTGTGTGTGTGAAGTTTCATGAAACTAAGCTGAATGGTTAAGGAATTATAACCCAGGACAAGATTTTACAAAGATATATTACTGTGACCCAGATACTTGACATAGGTCTATGTTTGGTACATGACACACTCTTATGTCCTCAAGTTTCATAAATCTCAGTTGAAGGTCACCAGGATTACAGTCCAGACTTGAAATGTAATGTAGTTTTACACGATTGTGTCACCGTGATCCAGATACTCGACCTAGTGACCTACTTTTGGTACATGGCGCACCCTGATGTCCACATGCACCTGTGCCTGAAGTTTCATTACATGAATAGCGGATGAACACACTGACGGAAAAAGCGATTACCCTACGCTCCTCCTCCGGTAGGAGGGGGGCGTAACCAGTGCAGAATTTGACCTTACTCATATAATTCATGCTAAGATAAATTAACCACTTACACCTCTATCCAAATGAATGAAACATTAAACTGCAGTAAAACCCACTTATACAGGCACAAGTAGTTTGCACATCTGAGTGCACATGACCAAATAAATCACAGCACTTTATTCTGTTGCGCAACTTCCTTTGGCCCCATAAGTGGGTTCCCCCACATTAGCATTTGGTTAATTGGCTAATGTTGAGAGTGGTCCCTGCTGTAGGTTAGTCATCTGCATTGTGCAACTACATTGTTATAATCATCACGTAGTCATCAATAATATGTTTGTTCGGATGGCAAAACTTTGTATCGACGAAACACTGCTATAATAATGGCCTTGCATGTAATCACTGCTACGCAAACCAAACCCATGCAAATACCCCCACACTAGGCATACAAAGATACTCTGAAACCCTCATGCTACTATCTGTATATTGGTTATGTGTGTCAGGGGGTTGATGGGCAATGGGAGGGAGTTATAGAGGGGTATAGACTGGGGGGTTTGAGGCAGGATTGCAACAGCTTAGAGACAAGTGCATAGCCGTCAAGTTTAAGGTGTCCGCAGAAGGTCCCCATGCTGACAGAGCCAAGTAAAATGACGTCACCGTGGCATAGTGCTGCAGCGTCTGTCTTGGGTCGATGACAGAGGAGAGCTAGATTATGTCAGAACAAAGCAAGACAAAAGCAAGTTAGCCGTGGCACTACAACTGTATGACAAAGTGAGCGGTATCTCCACAAATCACACTGAATACATTATATACTTGATGTGTCACATATTCATAGATAACTTTAAAAAAAAATGAGTTCCCAGTGACAACACATACTAATAGTTTCTAAAATATGAGTTGGTGTATGATGTACATAGTTATAGTCTTCAACAGGGAGTCCACACTGGCTAACAATTTCCCTGACAGTACAGGTGGAGCCACTGGTATCATACAGAACTTATATATGGAGATCGTGAACCACTGAATTTCAAGAAGATCTATCAAAAATTAAAGATACTGGAGTGGCTACAAGATTTTTCTATTTTGACCCATATGTTACATCATGCTGAGGATAGTGCAACCAATATTAAACTCGACCTAGATTTTCATACACATGATACACCCTGGAAGTTACAGGGGCTACCTCGAGAACTGTGGACAATATCACACTCACACACAAAAGTTAATGGACAGATGGACTAACACACAGACACTGGTGATCTCATAAGCTCAGCGACCTAAGGTCAGCGGAGCTAAAAATGCAGGCATACATGTACTTTGTACATCACTATCATAAATATGAATCCATACTTAGTGCTCTTCTATCATACTGACATACCCACAATGTAGTTATGCACCATCAGAGATATTCACACTTGATATACCACTCTCATATAAACATGTACATCCCGCATTTAGTACACTATCATACACACCAAAACATAAATCCACTCTCAGTACAGCACCATCATATACATGTATCTAATCCACACTCAGTACAGCACCATCATATACATGTATCTAATCCACACTCAGTACAGCACCATCATATAAATGTATCTAATCCACACTAAGTATTCCAGTCTCTAAACTTGTATCCACACTTGATACTCTAATGTAAAAATCAACCTGCTGGGTTACGGTGACCCAAAAAGAAAGCCACCAAGTACAGTTTTATGTACAAGTACATGAGCGGTTGCACAAGCTCTGTGACCTGAGGTCAGCAGAGCTAAAAGTGAATTTTTAAATGTTGTCTGCAGTAAAATTAACCACAAATTTCAAAGGTCTTTTGTCATTGAGAACAAATTTAGGTTAGATTCCTACCACCCTCCCTCCCCAGACTCCCTGTGACACTCGCGCTGCAGCTCTCTCAACACACTAGTTACATGCACATCCACCAGGATTCCCTGCCACAGTAGCACAATAACTCTCCGAGTACACCACTGTCAAACATATCCTGCCATGTGGCAGCCAGCATTGGTGTTGTCATGAAGTGACCATTTTACTATAATGTCAATTAAATTTTAATGTAACTACAGTAGGGCCAATTATTTTCTGTTTCAAAAAAAGAGGAATTCCACTTCATCAGCAAAAGTTTTTCAAATTCCGTTTCACTGCTATATATTTATATATAATTCATATAAGAAAAAATATCTAATTCCATTTCAAGGATGAAAAAAATGCACAATTTCGCTGCGGTTTCGAAAAAAAAACTGAAAATTATTGGCCCTACTACAGTTACCCTTCTGGAAAAATGTAAGGAGAAATGGTTACGCTGTAAAGAACCTTTCCATTTACATGTGGCTCAGAGAAGACAGGCTCTCCTTGTCCCATTGCAATTCTACCAGTGGAAGTGTTACCATGGGAACATTTGTTGATAAACTATTGCTGGTCAAATTGCCTGAGCACCTTGTAAGAAGTCATCCCTGGGCTGTGTATATGGGGACAAGACAGTTAGTACGTGTATGTCTTTGTGGTCATCCCCAACTGATGCTACTTCCCAACAGCTGAAACAAAAAGTCACGCAGCCCACTTCTCCCCCTCCCCTTCCCCTCTACCATTTTAATACAGCATCTGTTGAATTCTGGCCCAGCAATTATACCTGAGCTGTCCCATTCGCACTCGACAAATTAACCTACATGCAGCCACTTACTCTGTTGAATTTTCCATTGATTTTTTAAGGCAAATTCAAAAAGCAGCCAAAAGAGTGAGTACACAGCTGTGTCCTTCAATCTATGGTAAATGACAAAATTATACAGTGTACTTGGAATTACGCGTCCTTTTTGCTCGGAAAAAAAAAGTGCATTGGCAGCATTTTAATGGACCCTTTCCCCCTTACACTAGCCCAAACCAGCTGCTGGTCAAATGTTGTCTGCTTTGGTGTTTTCAACTAATTTCAACAGTAATGAAAAACAATTTGATTGAAAACTGTAGATGAGAAGATAACATGCCCCCAGATCAACAGCTTTCCTTGGCATGGGTTGGGGAGTCTCCAGAGCCCAACCCATGCCAAGGAAGCTGTTGACTCAGTCTTAACTCAAGGGGGAAAGGGTTCCTAGTATCAGCAATTGCAATGTATCCACATAAAGACAGAATAGCAACAATGTAATATTGGGACTTGGGCAGTGTGCCATGGGGTCTACCAAGTATCGCACGTTAACATAGATGTAGACTACATTCATCACAAATGCCATTATCAATGGTGCCCTGGTCCAGAGACAACTCTAGGCAAAACATCCAACATTATGCAGTGCACTCTACAACAGTGTGGACAACACAATGTCATGCATATTACACTGGTCGCATACATAAGTATTAAAATGTCCATCAGTTTATCCCACAATTGCCAGATAATAAACATTTCTAATTAACTAGAACACAGCAAATGTTTTCAATGGCAATTTTATGTATATGCTGTGATTTACTCATCTTATAGACGCAAACATGAAGTTACATATATCTTTCATCGATGCATAATACCATCATTTTGCTGAGACAAAGGTGCAATTATTTTTAAAGGCTGACGAATTAAAATACTGTTTCAATTTTTTTGGTTTAAATGTAATCACTGAACAGCTGGTAAGGGATACCAATGATACCAGATGAGAGGACTCAAGGCAAAGAATTAAACAGCCATATGCAGACAGTTGGTTAGTGGGTCTAGGACTCGGCCCCCGTGGTGGATCTATTCATCATCTAGGGTACTGCAAATCCAGCTAGGGGGTTAAAAAAAGTTATGGCTTGGCTAACAAAATTTTGTAACCTTTAGTCAAACTGGCTAAGTATATTTCATAATTTATTCAAATTTTGACACATACATTGATATTTGACATTTTTATTTATCCAGTGTAATTTAGAACCAAGTATTTTATTTAAATCCTGCTTTTGGTTAACAAAAACAGCACTTAATTTTGCTAAAGTTTTATTTCGCTTGAGCCAAATTTACACCACTTGTAATATTCCTATTCCCACCCAGATCTTCATGGTATTTTACCAGAGAATAAAGTCCCAAATACCAATTCCTAGATGGGCTTCATGGCCTGCAAAAAAATGGGTCAAGTCCATTAGAACTGAATGACACACTGCCATCTGGTGTTAAAATCAGAGAGGTTTGTTTATTCAGATGTATTCATTGGTCCACTGACAGTACGGGTACCAAGATATGTTAGTCATGAATCACAATGAAAGCAAGACACCCAATTTCTTCTTGGATATATTTCAACACAACATGGACATATGCATGTCCATGTGGCCTTCAAATATAGCCAAGAAGATCGACATTTGACCACCAGTCACGTTTTGACTGCTTGAAGGGGAATGGGTTAACTCTTCAAGTGCTAATCACAGCTATAGCTGTCTTCCCTTAGTGTTTAACATATAATGATTAAAAGATTCAAATTTCCTCATGAAGATATCTTTCATTCAAATACCAGCAAGCCCAGTCTAAAGCAAAAAGTAGTCATAGTCAAAAGCTTTCCTCAGGACACTTTACACGTATTGTGCGCAGTGTCCCATGGAAAGCTGTTGACTCAGTCTTAAATCAGTGCTTTAAGGGTTAAGATTGCCCCGTTCCTTCTTCATTCTGAAGGAATTGCAACAATTTAACTCTCACCCTCTGAATCTGTTCACTGCCAACTGTGACTAAAGTCAGCACTTAAGACAAGCTTCCCCGAATTATCAAATGGATGCTACATATTAAATATTCTTTGTAAAATGAGCTTTCATTTGAATACCAACATGCCAATAGTCCCACAGCATATAACGGTCAAGTTTAACAGCTTTCCTCACCACACTTTGGGTGCAGTGGCAATGGAAGAGTTAATGCTGCCAAAATCAGCTGGTGGTCAAACACTGTCTGCATCAATGTTTCTGAATAATATCTACAGCAACGAAAAAAAAACAATTTCAATAGAAATTGTAGGCGTCCTATCAAGATACATTGCAGCATGACCACGTCAACAACTTTACTTGGTGTGAGTTGGATGCCAAGATAAGCTATTGACCCAATCTTATTTCAATGGAAAGAGAGTTAATCCTTCTTTCACCCTCTGGCTGTCAAATTTTCCATACTCTTAACCCTTGAAGTGCTAATCACGGCTCTGGTCGTTTTCTCATTGATGTTAAACATATAATGGTAAGAAGATTCAAATTCCTCTTGAAGATATCTTTCATTCGAATACCAGTAAGCCTAGTCTAAAGCAAAAGGTGGTCTTAGTCGACAGTTTTCCTTGGGGCTCTTTGCACGGCCCAAGGAAAGCTGTTGACTCAGTCTGAAATCAGCACTTTAAGGGTTAACATGTCTTTTTTCAAGTTTGTTGTATGTACAACCATTTTTATATTCAGAGCCACAGCTGAAACCTGACCATTCAGTATGCCTAGACAAAATACTTTAAAAATAAACTTGATAGAAGTTTTTTTTATTATTTTATGGACAGCCCCAGACAACCAATATATTGACTCAGCTTGAGCAAGGATGCAAGGATCAAAACTGTTTCACACAACTATGGTGCCTTCTTAATGCAGCATTTTCATCATCAAATAAGACAAAAAAAGACAGACTTTTCAATGCTCTTGGCGTGTGAATTAAAGGATATTCTGCTGTAACAAGAGTATTATTTTTTCTGTAATACTTACATTGTACCAATTAGAGCCTTTCTTTTTCTTCAGACTGTTTTCGTTAACCCCCTGTTGCTGTTGCTGCTGCTTGATGCCTTTAACCTGGACTCCTGTCTGCGCTGAAAAATAGATCCCCCCTGACACATCACTCAGTGGACTGCGTATTCCACTGTCAGCGCCACCTGACAGGGAATTCTGGGAAGAGTCATCACCCCGGTCCACACTTGAGTCCAGTAAGCTGTCATTGTACTGTTCCATTTGCTGCCACTGTATTTTGCCGGTAGACTGGTCCCCTGATTCATCCTCTGGTTCCCCAGTCGCCATCTCAGTTGCCCCACCTGCACCACTGAAGAACAAGATTAACATGCTGGTGACATCCCCTCAAAACCCGGAAGAAGACGGTGGTTTTTATAATGCAACATATAATTCCCATATCAGTGCTAAAAAGATAAACTGGTGAGGCACATATATGTACAAAGACCAGCATACATGTAAGACAAAATGCTGCATTACACAATGGCCAGATATATTGTAATTAAAACTTCCACAACTGGGAAAATGAAACTCATTATCAGCTTAATTAGCATAAAAAAACACAAGGGAAAAGAGGGAAGGTATAACTTTCACCCTCTTTGGCTTTTGAAATACTGGGGATAAGACTGGCACACTGTTTAACTCTTGCCCACCTCAAAACACCCAAAACAATCCTGGTTATAAATTATTGTCTGCCTGAACATTTTTACTTACATTTCTCATCACTAGAAAACATCTTAGCCGAGATTTGTACATGAGACCATTCATAATAGCAGGCACTAGCTCAGTAACTTTCCTTCGTGCAGGTTGGGTGCAATGTACCCAAATCATGGCAAGGAAAGCTATTTGCTCAGTCATACTCTGACCACGAATCAGATAAACATGCAGAAGACATCACAAATGTCCTGCTTGAAACTGACCAATAGAAAACATGCATGTCATATTCTCCACTAATTTTTTTCGTCTATACATGTGTTCCAGTTGAGGTCACAGCAATATTTTCCAGTCTCGTGGGCACAAAATATTGCTTTAGAACAAAATTTAAATTGCAAAAGTATGATCCTGGCCCTGTATTTACTCATTCATAGCATTTGCTCAATTCATCGCCATCAGGTAGTCCATTTTACAGCCATTCCATGTCCTTTTTTACCAGTTTCATACCTTTTCAAATCACTGCACACCCCTCAAAATTAAAGCAGAGGTTGCAAAAATCTCAAAACTTTGTCTCCCATACCCCAGTGAGTACTAAGTGAGTTTTTGCCAACATTCTACTCTGAGCCAGACAAAATCAGAAACATTGATTGTTTCATTATATTAATAGTCTCAACAAATGGGGACACAGTTGACAATGTCACACAGTTGACGCTGTCACACAGTTGACGATGTCACAAGTTGCCGATGTCACACAGTTGATGATGTCAGACAGCTGATGATGTCAGACAGCTGTATGCTTGCCTCTGCCCCTGTGAGTCTCTTTGACCTTTAATGGGTATTAATGGTCTTTAATAGTCATTAATGGGTAGCATTGTGCAATATTATAGGCCTTTAAAGAAGAGTAAGGGGTGAACAGTTGGCTGCTACAGCTAGTAATTATTTTGCCCCAGTACAAGGTGCAGAAAATGAGAAAAGTTCAGAAATAATGACTAGGATGAAGTGTGTAGGAGACTCCAGTATACAGGTACGGTAAATAAAAATGCCCAGTATGTCAGCACGGAGTACCCCTTCATCCCCCTCACTGAAGGTGTAAAAGTAGAACGCAACACAGGAAATCTGCCTCAGGCACATATAGCAAATTGTGAGCTGGTAACCTTTATCGTGTACATGTGAAACACGGAAACAGTTCCCCGAAGATATATTGGAAGAGTGGGGATCGCAAAGTGCTTTAGAACTATATTGTATGTGCAGTCATTTGAATTTGAATTTTGAATTTTTATTAATCACAAAAGTACAGTCGGTTAAGTTGTCATACATACATGCCGGGGACTGAAACTCCGAGGAGCTTATAGTGTCCTCCAAGAAAGCATTAAAATTACACAGCAAAATATAAAAGCCATGTAGTATATTTTGGTTCTTTCTACATATACATGTACTATAAACAAGGTTAGTTACACAGAAAGTTAAGAAGAAAACACATTATACACTTCCAATTAAGCACCTTTTCAGTTTCCTTTTAAATGAATGTAATGAAGATATTTTTTGCAGATAAATTGGTATAGTACTCCATACAATGGGTCCATGACATTTAATTGCAAATTTACAGTGTATTGTTCAATACCGTGGAATATATAAACTGTTTGATTGTCTGGTAACATAAGAATGTACCTTAAATATACGGCGAAACATATCTTGAAAAGCAGTAGACATCAGGTTATTAATTACCCTAAACATGAATACAGCAGTCATATAAATATTTATTTCATTGAAAGGCAGTAAATTTAAGTCTTTGAAAATGGGAGATGTATGAGCACTAAATTCAGCACTGCTTATAATACATACTAATTTCTTTTGTATTTTGATAAGTTTATCTAAATTAGTGATATAATTGGCAACCCAGGTAACATTGCAGTAAATAAGATATGGGAATGCTAAGGTGTAATATAGCTGAGTCAAAATATTTTTCACAAGTTTCCATCAAATTTCTTAAATATGCCAACTATTTTGCTTAATTTACTGGAAATGTGAGATATGTGATACTTCCAATTCAACCTATCATCAATCCAAGCACCAAGAAATTGACAATGTTCTGTTTGTTCTAACAATGCATTATTAACTTTTATTGACAAGCTATGTTTATCAAATGTGCAAGACTTATTTTGAAAAAACATACACTGTAGTTAGTTTTGTCTAAATTGACTGACAGCTTATTGGCCATGAACCAGTTAATCACAATATGCATTGACAGGTTAATATCGCTTTCTAAAGAGGACAAGTTATTTCCAGCAAAAAGTAAGCTCAAGTCATCTGCAAACAGCAAAGAAAAGAAATGTTCTAAGTATGGATCCTTTTGGTAATCCACATCATTTTTAAAGGTGCAGAAGAACCATTTTGAAAATTAACAAATTGCTGCCTATTAGTCATGTAACTTTTGAGCCAACCTAGGGCCTAACCTCTAATACCATAGTGATATAATTTAGTGACAAGAACAGCACGATTGACTGCATCAAAAGCCTGGGAAAGATTGAGAAATGTGCTAAGTGCATAATCTCGTCTGTCCAAGGCCTCCAACACTTTAATAACTAAGTAACTTTAAGCCATTTCTGTATTGCATTGTTTGTGAAAACCAAATTGGAAATTATAGAGAATATCATTAATTTTTTAGGAATTCCATAAATTGATTATACAAGTTGATTAACTTTTTCAAAAATCTTTGAAAAAAAAAGGTAAAACAGAGATAAGACAGTAATTATTAAATTGTTCAATGTCACCTTTTTTGAAAAGAGGAATTACTTTAGCTAGCTTAAGCAAATCTGGGAAAATACCTGTCTGTAGTGACAAGTTTATTATGTAGGTAGGGGAATGAGTATACAATGTAGAATGTATTCAATGACTTTGGGATTAATTTGTAACAGTCAGGAGAAGAACTACGCAGACAGTTAACCCTTTCCCCCTCAAACCGGCCAAAACCGGCTGGTGGTCAAATGTTGTCTGCTTCACTGTTCTCAACTAATTTCAACAGTTGTGAAAAACAATTTGACTGAGAAATGTACATGAGACTTATCAAGATCACATGCCGCAGGTCAACAGCTTTCCTTGGCATGGGTTGGGCACTTAGTGCCCAACCCATGCCAAGGAAAGCTGTTGACTCAGTCTTAACTCAAGGGGGAAAGGGTTAATTATAATTTTAATATCATCTTCAACAACAGGATGAAGGAACAGTGAATTAGGAAAGTTTCCTTTCAAAAATGAAGTGGCAACAGGAAAAAGAGAGTGAATGACTGAGAATGTTGGTCAACGAAGTCGTCTGTCTTATACTTTGATACGCGACCAGTATCGGTGATGCAACGGTGGCCACATACTGCAGACAGTCCCTCTGTGAAAGTCAGACAACAGGAAAAAGAGAGTGAATGACCAACAAGTTAGTTAATGCAGTCTTAACCCTTAAAGCACTCATTTAAGACTGAGTGAACAGCTTTCCTCAGGAAAGTTTGTGTGTATTGTGTGCAAGTGTCCTGAGGAAAGCTGTTGACTAAGACTATGGTTTGCTCTAAAATACAGTGTTTGTAACAATGATTGACAAAAAATCCTACTGTTCTGGGTTCGGTGTCACAGCATTGTAAATGTGGTATCTTTGATGCCAACACCCACAAAACTGGAGTACTTTTAAATTAGCCAATTTTAAAGCTTTTATGACATATCAAATTTAATTGAAGCATTCCTTGTTAAGATAAATTGCCATTTGTGAGTTTTCTTCCCTCTGTTGTCAGAGCTACAGAAACTCCAAAAGCATGTAAAAATGCTCAAATTAACATACATTTTTGTTTGTTTTTATGAATTTGAGGCAAAAATCCTACAAATTTGAGCATTTACACAAAATTCTACTAAATCCTACAATTATTCCCAAATCCTACTCATTCCAGACACTGAAAATAGGCTTGCTGGTATTTAAATGAAAGGTATCGTCATGAGAAATTTTGGATCTTCTAACCATTATGTTTAACAGTAATGAAAAAATAGCATACAGAGAACGGATTACCCTTAGGGCCCACAAACTTTTTTTCTTGAATTCTGATTTTTATTTCTTTTTTGAGACTTCGCAGTAGAATTCTTTACATTCGCTTTCCTATTTGATCCCACCTTAGAATGTTTTTTTCCAACCATATATTTTGCATTAACAGTTAAGTTTATTCTGTTCACAATTGGAAATATTTACTACACATTGCCACGATCATTCTATGCTCAGCTGAATATAATACGCTTAATGGAAGATCAGATTGAACTTAAACTAAGCACAATTTAAGCTGCTAGCTAAATTTTGTATGCTAAACAAAATAAAAATAAACATAAATATAATAAAAAAAATACTAGCAAACATAAGTCAATGTTCACACACAAAATTAATCATCAGCTTGCAGGTGGAAAAAAATATTTGCAGAGCATTAGTTACTCATATTGGGCAGGAGGGACAGGGGAGACAAAAATTCATGGGTGGGAGCAAATATTCTTTCTCCTTAGGGAACACATGTACATTTGCTGACTATTTGTTCCCAGGGGAACAAATATTCCTGTACACCAGTACCCATCCATGTGTGTAGGAACCCATCCATATGTCAAGGCATCCATCCCCTGTTGGTACCTACGCAACTGTATGTGTAGGTACTCCCCTCTTGGTAGGTACCCAACTGTATGCGTAGGTACACTCCCGTTTTTTGTAGGTACCCAACTGTACCAACTGTATGTGTAGGTACCCACTCCCCTGTCGGTAGGTACCCAACTGTATGTGTAGGTATTCACTCCTCTGTTGATAGGTACCCAACTGTATGTGTAGGTACCCCCTCTCTGTTGGTAGGTACCTAACTGTATGTGTAGGTAACCACTCTCTGTTGGTAGGTACCCAACTGTTTGTGTAGGTACCCACTCTCTGTTGGTAGGTACCAAACTGTATGTGTAGGTAACCACTCTGTTGGTAAGTACCCAACTGTTTGTGTAGGTACCCACTCTCTGTTGATAGATACCCAACTGTATGTAGGTAGGTACCCAACTGTATGTGTAGGTACCCCCTCTCTGTTGGTAGATACCCAACTGTATGTAAGTACCTACTCCCCTGTTGATAGGTACCCAACTGTGTGTGTAGGTACCCACTCTCTGTTGGTAGGTACCCAACTGTATGTGCAGATACCCACACCACGGCTGGTAGGTACCCATCTAGTAAGTATGTGTAGATACCCACTCCTCTGTTGATAGGAAGCCATCCCTGTGTGTAGAAACTATTGCTGTATGTAGGTACCCATCGGTACATGACAGTACCCTTTCCCTGTTGGTAGCTACACCCATCTGCATGTGTAAGTACTCATCCACATGTGAAAGTACTCACTCCCCTGTTGGCAGGTACCTACCTGTGTGTGTAGGTACATGTTCCCTTGCGATCACTTACCCATCAAGCGTAGTGGAGAAAACTGTTGTGGAGAAGGTAGTTGTGGTTGAGCTGCACGTGGCAGTCCCCATCCCTGTATGGGGGGCTGACAGCGGGGGCTCCATGTCTGTACCACTCACATTGCCTGTACTGTCCTCCCCAGAGGCCACCAGCATGCCTGAGTCTGTGTAGCTTTTTCTGCTGTAATCACAACAACCACATGTCAATAAATAATCAGAGATTTGCCCAGGGTGCATCAAGTGCTCAAAACTAGAGGTTCAAATATTTATTGTGATCTTGTAAACTACATTCACCAAACTAGTATGCAACCTTGGAAACTGGGCCAAGGTCATTTGTGCCCGAGTCTGAGTAGCTGTTTCTACTACAATCACAACAATGACATGTCAATTAATAACCAGCGATATGCCCAGGGGGCATCAAGTGCTCAAAACTAGAGGTTGAAATTTGGATCTTGTAAACCACATTCACCAAACTAGTATGCAACCTTGGAAACTGGGTCAAGGTCATCTGTCAACATGACAATTATGCACTCCTGGCCTGTGAGGCTTTCTATTGGTCCATCATGCTTAATTTGAAAGTGGTGGCTCAAATAATTCCCTATTCTGTGTGAGTTTTGACCCAAGTGTGATGTTTTTTGTAGATAATGATGGCTACAATGACATTATAGCATACTGGCAGGCATGTGGGTAGCTTAAGCTCAAACCTTAGCTCCAAGTGGTATGCATGGTTTAGTGTGAAATTTGTCCAGGTAAAAAATAAGCAATTGAATGCAGGCCTATTATACAAAGAGACAGACCCTGATGGGCAATATTCTGTGGAGATAACACTAAGGACTGCTTTGACATCATTACTGGCACAAGAGACCAAAGTAAGTATAACTTAAAGCAGATTTTCTGTAATGCTCCTCAATTTTATTCAGTTTCTAGGCTGTAGATCGCAAATGAATTCAATTTTTAAAGCACATGGACAGTTTTGATGGTGTTTTGTTTTTATTAATTAGCTTATAATTTGTGGGATGCTGTAGGTGGCGCCACCAGCATCTTCATCAAGAGACCCTGACCTCCACAATCCCATTTAATTTCATAATGATCACTAAAAATTACAGATGGCATTCACAAGATTTTCACATTGTGACCCCTAACTTCCAATTGCCCATATGACCTTGACCTTCAACTCAGATTAAAAATTATTCAATTCAAACTGAGTGCCCTGCATCCAGCTTTAATCCATATATGGTCGGGGGGGGGGGGGGTCAAATCGGGTAATAACTTTTTTTGGCGAACAATTGAAGAAAAACAATTAGCCAAGACAAACACCAAACTCCATAGAAATTAGGTCATGGTGACCCAAAAAGGTAGGCCACCAAGCAGAGTTTTATGTACAATGTGCTCAAGCGCACTGCACTTTTGATCCGGAGGCTCAATTCTCTTTTTTCATTGATGTCCAAGCTACACCCAGCCATTACATAAAGTCACCTCTTTCCACTTTGTAGGCCAAATGACCTAACAAAAACATGTCAAGGTCACCAAAATTATACAATATAGTAGTAATGGACACGATCTATACAGTGGTCCCCCTCTTATAAGGCTCCTCTCACCAGAAAGGCCAGCATCCTTTTCCAGAAAGTATGGTATTCCTATTATATCTCCCCCTCAAGAGTGGCCATCCCTCTTATAAGGCCACTTTTTGGCTGCAATTAGGGTGGCCTTACAAGGGGGAGGGGATATCCTATAGATTTGACATGCCTAACTCCATTATTTTTTTAGATATTGAATTTTATATCTTTGAACACATTTTGGCTCATAATTTCCGTAACATTATACCTGGTGCCACTAGTATCATATATATACACTGAGATTTTAATCTCCTCCACAATCCCACTAAATTTCATCAGGATCCATCACAAATTATAAGGATGCAACAGACTGGTCCACAATTGACCCATATATTACATCCTGCTGTGGGCATGGTAGGTAATGCCACCAACATCGAACTCAAGCTAGATTTCATACACCCAATATGTACTGAAAGTTTTATGGGGCTAACTTAAATACTGCGCACCATATTGCAATAGCAAGCAAAAGTTTACAGATGGACAGACATGAGTCACTGCATAAGCTCTATGAGCTCAGGTCAGCTGACCTGAAAAACTGGTATTTTGATTAGCAAAAAATGTGTTCCCATTTTTCATTCATTGCCATGCTAAGGTGAAACAGGCTTTGACGAAGCCTTGATAAAAGTTGAATACAGTAAAACCTATCAAGGCTGAATGCCTTTGGGACCCAGCTGACGTGTTTGGGTATTGGAGGCATTCGGCTAATAGAGGGTCGGGGTGTGGCCTGCATATGTAAGCTTTGAACTCACCTGTGCATGCACATGCATTGGGAAATTTACCAGCTCTGATGCATGAAAAAGAACTTCATTAAAATTTCAACCACTTGGGAAAAAAGTTTATAAGATTCATCAACTTTAGGGTGACAGTACATGCACTTTTCAATATCATTAGGCTACATTGCTAATGTTACTGGTACATGCATACGTGTATGTGCATGTACTTAAGTATGTACATCTGTCCTACCTGTGACAGTGCATTTAGATGTGCACAAGTTCATGGCATAAAGCATCAATTTATTGTTCAACATTAACACACAATATGTCTATTACCCTTAATGATACTGCTAACCTTCGGAATACACTTAGCACTTTGATAAGTTTATACCAGTTTATTGTACGTACAGCTGCAAAAGGTCTCCCCATAGCAGCTACACACAACACCCTTTGAGCATTTTAATGCTACAAATTTGATGAAAATGTTGAATACAGTGAAACCTCATTATAATGACACTTAGATATCCGACACATTCAATATAATGACACAGCTTTTCATGGGAAAAAGTTCATTTTCTTTGTTACTTGATCCAGTTATCTGATATATTCAGTTATCTGACACTTTTTAAGGGAACAGATGGCATCATTATAACGAATTTTCACTGTATAAAAAAATTGTGATGTTTTTGTATCAAATATAGATGAATTTCCTGAAAATTCATTATTTCTGGGGGGTAAGTGTTCAGCCTTGACAGGTTAAATGTTGCTTTGGGACCCAAATCAAGTGTTGGGTGTTCAGAGTAGAGAGGTATTTGGGGATTGCAGCTTCCAACACTTGGCTCTCCTATTAAATTACATAAAAAATAAGTTGGGACCCGAAAAAAGTGTTTTGGTAACAGACATGTTCAGCTGTTGGAGATGTTTGGCTTGGCAGGTTTTACTGTATCCACAATGTTCTGCGTCACACTGGCTAAAACATTTCCTACTTAACGTCACATATGATAGCCTGTGGCTACTTGGCTGATGGCTGGCACTTGCCCTGTGTATACATGTACTGAATGCAATGCCTGGTCCACTTCACAGCACCACATACGAAAGACCACCTGTTTTAAGAGACCACTTTTGAACCTGTTTATTGGCTGATCTAAACAGCAAGGGAACACTGTAACCATGGTAACTAAAATTTGTAAATCAACTGAAAACATTAATATATGTGCTTGTGAAACAGAGTGTATCATGTACATGCCAAGTTAACATTGTACTGTGCCAACAATAGCATGACATTGACAACATACAGATGGCAGTTTCTCATTACCACTATATCACAGCAAATATTCTGAAAGAGATCTACACTTCAAAAATCTGTAGCCAACATCATGAATAGACACATAATTGTCAAAGTTTCTCTGGTAGCCCTTTAGTAGCTCGTTTTGATAGCTTTAATAGTTCATTTTGATAGCTTTAATGGTCCATTTTGATAGCTTTAATAGCTGGTTTTTAGATTTTAGCCATTTACATATTCCCTTAACCAAATTGAAGAAACAGTAGCACGTGGCTAATTGGATAACAGGTCAGATCAGTCCCTGGCACCATGTAACGATGTTTTCCAACATGTCTGCAGATCACCTGGAAATCACACGTCTGGGCAAATATGTGTTGATTGCATGGACAATGTATACACAATGATGTCTAAAGAATGTCAAAGATTAACTCATACCACAGCTACATGATTAAGAGTTATACACCTCATGCAAACTCCCTAAGCTATTGTAAGTTAGAGGTAACTACAACTGGGACAGTGCAAGTGGGTGCGGTACTCACCCAACAAAGGAAGTTATCAACTGTAGCATTATGCGGCCATAAACTTCACCTTCCTGTCAGCTTCAGTGTCATAAACATTATGCCGAGTACAAGACACAGAGATGTGAACCATTTGCCTGGCAGTCATTAGGGAGGAAGTAAACACAGCCACTTACCTAGACAATGCATCCGGACCTCCTGACCACAAAGTAGGCCACACTCCTATTTTATCAGCCGTGAAAGACTTAATGTCACTCCCCGGCCAGCATGTTATAATTCAGGGGCACTATAAAAAGTTTATTTTTTGCTTTTATGTGGATAAACATTGCAAAAAAAAAGAAGAAAAAAAAAAGAAAAAAAGAAAAAAAGGAAGATATTCAAATTTATGCCTTTCTATGAATAGCCAGAGTATGAATTCCGTGAATGGAAACTGAAAATAAAGTTGTAACATTGACTGGCCACAGTACAACAGTGTACCTGGCCCAGAGCGACTTAACCCTATGGGCCACCCACTCAGTACCTGTGTTTAACACAGGCTGGGCACAATGCACCCATACACCAAGATTCGCGTTGCTGACTAAATTTGCTGGATAATTGTTGATTTTTAAACAAAATAAAATGAAATAAAATAAAACAAAAACATTTTAATTACCTCAATTACAACAGCCAACCTAAGTTCCAGTGATTTCTGATGAGAAAAGTTGCTATCTTTTCCATGTTGTTGTACCTCTAATGAGAGACCACCTGTCTTGAGAGACCACTTTTTGACCTGCACCTTGAGTAACCTCCCAAGAAGGGGACCACTGTACATCAGTTTTAGCTTCCTAAAGGGTTAAACATATCCAGTGGCGTTAGGATCATGAGGTTAAAGTTCAGTGTTATACTGTGCGACCTCTTCAACATGGGCCTTCTTTCCAGGCAGTCCCTGCCCCGATGCCTCCCTCTTACACAACAAATAAAGCCAGTTGTGATGCAGTCTCTGTGGACACACCCCTCTAATGTGGCCCCCTTTCTAAAGCAGTAAGGACACCCTTATTGGAGGCCAATGATACAGCGCTTCACTCCACCTCTGCATGAGGCTCTGAAGGCCTGGCTATTGCACAGCCTGCTGTAAACTGCTTCAATTTTACAGCAGCATTCTTATTTTCACGTATTTCCCTGATGGCACAAAGCCATGGAATTAAAAACACAGTGAAATAGTATTATAACAACATGGTTGGGCTAGGAATTGTACCCAAGATAGAAAAAATGTCAAAGATACAGAAACCATGAAAATTTACACGGGCGAAAATAAAGCAATTTACAGCAGTTGTACATAGTACAGTGAAACCTGGCTTGATTGAGGGACCACCCCATGGGATGACCAAATTGTGGTCTCTCAAGGCAGGTGGTCTTTCACAGGAGGTATGAATAAGATTCAAATTGCAAAACAAAGTATACTAGACAGGTGGTTTCTCGTTGAGGTAACATCCCAAAACAGGGATCACTGTGGTGCCAGTAGAGTATATTTCACAGAAATCCAAACCGGTACTGGACCAAAACCAGGAAGTGAGACCAGGGAAATGTCACCAGCAGAGTCCTTGTCCTATGTACAGTGATACCTGCTTCTGCAGACCCCTTCTTGTACCAGGTTGACCTCAATGGCTAATTAACTCTTTCACTGTTTTGCAAATAGTTTTGGAAGTGCACAGGACACAATGTACATGTTAGATGTGGGTCAGACATGGTCATTTCCACTATATGTACATGTATATCTAGTACTGTACAGACACCTGAACACTGGAGACAGAGACAAACAAAACTCCAGGTGCACATAATTCATACGCTGAATAATAATCCTGTAAAGTTTTGTAACTGTAGGCCACACAGTTTTGGAGTAATGTACAACAAACGTTCATTGCAGGATGGACAAATGGAGGAATGGAACGACAGACATTAAGGCAAATCTACATGTCTCCAGCATAGTGGTGGGAGCAAAAAAAAAAAAAAAAAGCTGTTTACTGAACATTATTTTGAATGATAAAAATCCGACCGAGTTTCAGGCCATCTATCTTGGTCCTAATAAGAAAACAACCAAAGAAACTTCCTCTATTACGCCATCTAATATTGAAATCATTGATACAAAAATTGAATTTCAGGAGGAAGTAGTATGACTGGGTATAACTATCGATGACAAACTTAGATTTGATAAACATGCCCCTAATCTCTGTAAAAAAAGCTGCTAGACAGCTAAATGTACTTTGTCGTTTAAGACATTTGTTGGATGAAAAGACCAGAATGATTATATAGAAAACATACATTATTTTAAACTTTAACTATTGTCCTCTGGTGTGGCATTTCTGTGGAGCCACTAATTTACACAAAATGGAAAGTATCCAAAAAAGGGCATTAAAATTTGTTTTTGGAACTTCTACAGATGTATCCCATAGTGACTTACTGTCAAAAGCTGAGATGTCATCTTTAACTGTGCACACGGACTACGTGCTTTGGCACAACTGGTTTTCCTGTCTGTTAACAAGATTGGGCCAGAGTATCTTCACAATAAATTTAAACCAAAGCTGCAGGCGATAAATCTAAGAAATAAAAATAATATGGATATCCCTAAGTTTCAAACTAACATTTGGGAAACATAGTCTGCGCTACTTGGGGGCAAAAATTTGGAATAGCTTACCACATCATTTTAGAGACCAGATGAGTTTTAAAGATTTCAAAGCATTATTAAACTGCTGGGATGGCTCAGAGTGCAGTTGCAACTTTTGCTCAAGGACATAATTTTGACAGTATTCTTGCAAGTTGATAGAAACTTTTTTTTTTCCTATAATTTTATCTTGAGTCATTATGCTGTGATATTACATGTACTTGCATTTGACATTCATGTCTTCATTTGATCATTGTATTATAACTATATATGTACCTTGATTAATTTTATTGCTGGAATGTGTATCTGTTTAATTTTATGCAGTGGAGCATGATTTTACATTTTATACATCGAGTGTTGGCAAAGAGCCTCAGTTGCTCAGGTTGTTCATTATGTAAATCCGACGGAAAATAAAGCTTATCTTACCTTAGTCTGACAGTATTAACATCAGATGCTTGCCAATGATTTTAATGGAAAAAAGGGAACCTGTCACATGATCATGAGATTTACAATGTATAACTCTGTCCATCAGGAGGGTGGCCCTGAAAAGCAGGGCCAAAATTCCGCAGAATTTGGTGAGAATCTATTTGGATTTTTGTCAATTAGTTTTCTTTTTAAACAGACAAGTTTAGGAGAATCTTTACAAGAATGTATTTTCGGATTCTTGCCAAAATTCTGGCCCTGAAGAGAGGGGAGAGGGAAAAAGAGAAAGAGGGAGGGTGAGAGAGTTGGAGAGACAGAAAGAGAAAGAGAGAGGGGGAGAGAGAGAAAGAGAGAGGGAGGGAGGGAAGGATAGAGAGAGTGAGAGACTGTATTAGCCAAAGTTCTGTTTTTTGTACCACACCAACTCCAAATTGTCCATATAGTATACAGATGTTACCAGGGTTACATGTACATACTGTTCAGCTGTCTTCATTTCCAACAAATTTGATTTCTCCAAAACATCCAAATTTTTGCACATTTTTACTCCTCACAATGAAGTGAAGTACAAAATTTACATGCACTGAGAACAAACGGCAAACTTAAACTCACTTTACTTGCAAGTGTAATTCCTCTGCACACTTTGGGCACAAAGCTACTGACTCAGTCCCAAACTTGGCACTGAATGAGTTAAGCAAAGTATCATGAACCGGTGGTGGTTGGAAGCAGGGACCACTGTCTCGTTTCCCTCAGGGTTTCATAAGTATGTACCATGTATCAACACAGTGATCCCTGTCTTGAGAGACCATCTGCCTTGAAAAACCACCTTTTCACGACACTTTCTTCAGGCAATTTTCATCTTTCTCACAACCCTGATGAAAGACCACCTGTCCTGGGGGACCACAATTTGGTCATCCCCTGGGGGTAAGTGTCTTTCAAGTCAGGTTTCCTTTATAGATGATGTACATGAACATGATGAAGTATGCACAGACAGAGCCTTGAGAGCTCACTTCCTCGTACAAGTACTTCACACACCACCAGATGGCAGCTGTGGCCTACATACAATGTACACACCTGTACCTGTTGGCCTAGCTATCACACAGGTATTGCATGGAAAATGTTTCTGTGGCTAATGGGTTAATTTACAAATTGTCATTTGAGATAGTTACAGCTCACTGCAGACAGGAATGAAATCATGTCAACCTTTCCTTATCCACCCTAAATCTCATCTGGTTGGAGCTCTTCATACACAGATCAACACATTTTGCACACAACAATTTTTTTCTTTCTTCTTTTTGAGCAAAAAGGAAAAACTGCTCAAGCCACTGGAAGAAAATAGCACGATGGTTGTACACTATTTGTACTACAATCGTAACAAATACATTAACCATCATTGAAGTGCCTCTTTTTTTCTTCAGTAGCTCATCATCTGAGCTTTTTCAGTGCCACATTTTGGACTGGGTTCACAGCTTTCCTTCGTGTATTTTTGACAACAACGTGGCCATAGCGTGCCAAGGAAAGCTGTTGACCTGAACTACTATAGTCTATGTAACTATAGGCATGCTAGTACTAGAATGAGATGTCTTTTTACAAGGAACATGAATTTAGCATCCCTATCATAATTCCCAGCAGTTCGTTTTAAGTACATGTACCTCGACTTTAATGGCAGCTGGCACAGGGAGAGTTAACATTTAATTCTGACGGTCTTAGGCAGTGCAGTATGTACCTGGCATTGTCAATCACATAAAAGGAAGTATAGACACATGTATTTTACACAGATTGCAAAACAGGCCTAGTTTATATCACCTTCCACGGCACAGATGATAGGGTGTATTTCCTATCTCATTGTAAGTTGGAGGGGAACAACTCAGAGAAAACCACCATGCATATTAGTCAAGATTGGTAGGGATTTTTTTCTCACTTGTTCCCCAAGGCAACAAAAAAACTGAAAGATGGGTCACTGAAGGCAAAGGTGACTGTCTCAGAGTTCGGTCAGCAGCCCATCCCTCAATCACATGAGGGTGCAAGTATCTTAACTTCATTAACAAATTTTTGCTTTCAGCCACACATTTTAGGTACTTTTGCCTACATTTTCAGGTTGTGTGAATTTTATGTACAGTAAAACTTCACTAGCAGAACACCTCTATATACTGAACACCTCTCTATGCTGAACACCACATACCGAACACCTCACAATACCAAACACTTTTTTCCCATCCCAAGGGTGTTTGGTATAGGGAGGTTTAAGTGTATCTGCTTTTTGCAATTTTTTTCTTTCTTTTTTTTTTTTTTGCAATTTGGTAGTAAAAAGATGATGGAAAATAAAGACATCCTCCACCCTAGAAAACAATCAAATTAAAATAGTTGAAATTATGAATGTTACCTGATTATGAATACATATACCTAACATGAAACACTGACACAAAATGCATCTTGCATGACACACTGCTCCACCTGGTGTTAAATAATGGAAGTAGCATCATGTCAATATATATGTTAATAAAGCATACATACAAGATGAGCAACACTTGGTTTCAAAAGCTAATTTGCTTTGGGAGGTACACATATGTATACATGAGCATGGGCACAGAAATATGTACATGTACACTGGTACCTGCTGTATGTGGCCACCCCTTTCTGCCAAGAAAAAGTGGCCGCATGCAGCAGGTGACCTGTCACTGCAGGTAAATTTCACAAAGAAATTATCTCCTATGTGCGAGCCTAGTGACCGCAAAAAGCAATACAGCTGCTCACGGCAGTGGTTGCATACAGCAGGTACCACTGCACACGTAACAGCATGCACACAGTACCACTCATTTATGGTTAATGAATAAGTCACCGACTGAGGTCATTTGCACAGATGGTCCCATCAGTAAGTGGATTTTACCTTATGCAATTGGATCTGCTTTGAATGCAATTGAACCTGCTTTGAAAGAAAACCCCATTAAAACCTTCACAGCTTGAGCAATAAATGATGTTTTTGTACCTCCTTTTCCAGTGTTCTTATGCTGTCAACTCCTTATGTGGACTATTTTTTGCATTGAAGGCCTCATTCCACAGAGACGGCCTGTAAAATGCCCCTTCACTAATTCTGGTCAGTGCCATGGTTTGTCTCACCAGCAATTTCTTTGATGTGATTAGACTGATGCAGCTACAGTTATGACCCTACCCACATGAACACAAAGTGTCAATCTTGCCTGACGTCACACTATATATTTGTATTTGAATCTCCCAAGTTTTATCGCAGGCCACCCAAATTTTTGGGTCAGCAAAACAACCCAAACCCTCTAAATTATGCTGATCCTATCATGCAATCAACTGTTCTCCTCAGAAATGATTGTCCCTGCAGTTTACATGTGAATCTGGGGCCAAAAGGTTGAAAAAAAAAGGTAAATGAGTGTTAAATGTAACTTTAATAGCACCGCAATCTCTCGAGAGGGCTTCGAAGACCAGCTTCACTAGAAACATCACCTGCATTTTCTTATCATATTTTACAGGACACAGGGAACAATGTCTGAGTTCATACTCTTTGTATGTATGTTGAAAATAAATCTACACATCAAAGGAGAGACTCTAGGTTGGCTAACATTGAGAGTAAATCTAGGACACTAGATCTGTGATGCACACTTGACTCTCTACAATGACAAGGTGGTCACCAAAAGTTCACTTTTTTTTAAGTATGTCCAGGTGAAGTTAACTCTTCCAGTGCCAACTGGGACTGAAGTCAAGCTACCTAAGATGAACTGCTCTCAATTATGATAAGGAGGCTACATTCATATTCCTTGTGAAAAGGCCTTTCATTCAAGTACCAGCACGCCTGTAGTTCTAGAGAATATAATCATCCAGGTCAACAGCTTTCCTCGGTACATCTTGGGTGCAAAGCTGGTGATGCAGTCCAAAACTTCACACTGACAGAGTTAAAAAAAAAAACAAACAAACAAAAAACATTGACTTGTAATGCTTCTTCTTTCAAAATTTTCTCTGGCACTATTTCTTCAAGGACAACTTTGCACTTACAGTGGTACCTCTTTTGAGAGACAGCCCCTACGGCAGGTCAAAATGTCGTCTCTCAAAACAGGTGGTCTATCATTAGAGGTACAACAACATGAAAAAGATAGCACAGTGTTTTGAGAGAGCGGTCTTAAAAAGATATACGGTCTCTCATTAGAGGGGTCTCTCAAGAGAGGTACCACTGTACATCTCTGTGTAGCTGTGACCCTTTCCTCTTCCCCTCCCCTCCCCCCTTTTTTATTCAAAAATAAAGTAGAGTGGCCTGGTCCTGAAAGACTATAGACTCCAATGAGAGACCACTTGCCTTGTTAAACATCCTCAAGCTACCTTGCTTAGTATATTTCGTGTCGTTTATATATTCTGGCAGAAAAAAAAAGTGAGCAGTCCCACTGGTTTTACATTGAACATTTTTTTTGTTGGGGGGGGGGGGGGATGAGTGTGAAAATCAGCAAACCAATAATCCTTCCTTCTGTTTGAACCTATTGAAGGTAGAAGTTTTGTTTATTTTAGCCTAGCTTAACTTTTATTACAAATTTGTGCATGAGAAACTTCCGACAAGACCACTTTCATTACCATATATATCTAATGGACATATACATAATCATGATACTAGAAGTATAAGAAATGTTGGGTTGTTTATTAATCAAGTTGATAACAAATTTGCGCAGGAAAGTCTAATTTTTCATATTCCAAAAGTCATAAACTCGACTGATGACAACATATTAAATAAAATCTGTTCTCATAGCCTAAAAAGGTTTTTCAAACTATGTGAAAAAATTTTTGAACCAATACAACCATGAATGCACTGTGTATGATAATTACCTTTGTCAACAAAATAATTAATCTAAAGGTTTTTGTACACCACAGCATTTTAAGATAGTTACAAGAATGTATTTGTCATCCTGATGTATAACATTTTTCTTTAAAAAAAACATCATGTTCATAACCACAATTCGAATTGTTACAAGGGTGGCTCTTGCGACAGCAACATGCATAATGTTAGAACAAGAGTCTCCCTTGACCAACTGAAGACAGTTTTTGTTGTATCAATATTTATGTATTACACCATTTGTTGGTCATAAATAAAAGAGTACTGAGTTCTGAGTTCCTCCATCAAAGTCAGAGGCCCATTGCCCTTGATTCCCATGCTGAGACACACGGACTGTCACTGACGTCTCATGTGCCCCAGGTCATATAAAGCCCAAGCGCACCTCAATATTGGACGCACTTCCCGGTGACCTCTTTGTGTTACCCTGGCCTTACCTCAGTTGCAGGCCAACTTTTTTTGTACTCAGCAACAGAACGCAAACGTAATTGGCTTTCATGAGCACGTTACACAACTCCACAACTGCATTATGTTTGCCACAGTACTTCATATTCTAAGGGCCCCTTGCTCAACCAATGGCACTGCTTACTTTTTTCTTTCTGTAGAGTATATCTCCTGTGAGACAACTGGTCTTGAAAACCCACAGTTTGGTCCTCCTAGTGGTAGTTTTTGAAGACAGTTTTTGTTATTGTACCTCAGGGGAAGTCTGCACTCGCGATTGGTTACTTGGAGGTGGGACCTTGTTCTGTGTCTCCATCAGAGAATGTACTGTCATCCTGCGGCATCCCTCTAGATGGTGCTGTAATTTTGATCAGCTCGGGAACCAGGCTATCACATTGCACGACTGACATGTACCAAAGCAGACGACACACACAAGGCAAGATGGCCCATGGAGGGAGGCTTGCAACTAGTTTATGTGAAAATTTTGTTGTTTTAATGATTTATTGTTCTTTAGTATAAAGCAAACAACGTCCTTGCAGGCTTTGGAGGACTGGAAGAATTGTGAACCTGAGGCATGGACTGTCATCACCCTAAGGTTCGTTTCAGGTTGATAGTCCATCCCACAGGTTCACAACTCTTCCTGTCCCCTGCAACCAATGGCATCATTTGTTTACTGTATACTTACGTGGAAGTAAGCAGACCACCACACTGACTACACTACACCGGACCACTCCATTACATGTTCACATTAACCCTATTCCCCCTTTTTAAATAAACCCTCTCCTGGTCAAAATATGATGGAGTCAACAGCTGTCCTTGGTGCAGGTTGGGCACTAAGTGCTTTGTGTACATGCCTATACATCTGTGTGCAGGGCCAGAATTTCGCAAAATTTTGCGAGAATCTATTTGGATTTTTATCAATTAGTCTTCTTTTTAAAGAAAGACAAGTTTAGGAGAATATTTACAAGAATGGATTCTCGGATTCTTGCCGAAATTCTGGCCCTGGTGTGTGTATTTATGTAGAAACAACAAATTTCCGATTGTAAATCTAGGTTACAGTTTAGCCTTTAAAGTGCTCATTTAAGATCGAGTCAACAGCTTTTCCCGGGACACTGAGTGCAATACATATACGTGCAAAGTGTCCCAAGGAAAGCTGTTGACTGAGACAACTTTTCGCTTGAGAATACATGTAGGTTTGCTGGTATTTGAATGAAAGGTACCTTCATAAGGAATTTGAATCTCTTAGCCATTATATGTTTAACGGTAATGTGAAAACAACAATAGCAGTTATTAGCAATTAAAGGGTTAAAAAATTCCGTAACCTGAGCGGCAAGAGATAAGCTGACTTCAGCATGTTCAGTGAAAATAATCCACTGGGAATAAGCTCTTGCAGCAAAAATAAAAATAAAAAATAAAAAAACGACAGTGCATTAATCATGTTATTTGCTAGGGTTGTCTACTTCGCTGAAGAGGTCAAGTATAGTGACCTTTACCTTTACAGGCATGTACCCATAACAGAATATGATCTTTTATCAGGTGATTAAATGAAGACAGGAAATACCCTCATATCTTGAAAGGATGACCTGTCAAACTGCAAGGTTCACTCCAGGGATCCGTGTTCTCTGCTATCGTCACCTTGCAAGATGTTTTTTTCTTTGACATAAAAAGCAGGTCTGACGATCAAAGCCACCCACTCTATTAAATATAGATGATGGATAGATCTATAAACTTGATTTAATGGGAGTACAAAACCTGTTCAGCTCAACCTTATCTCACACAGGTCCCTCAAATTCAATACTATGCATAGTAAGACCGATAATCTGACACAAGCTAGTCCATGCTCTCATATACCGTATTCATTCCAATAGTAGCATGCTGGGCTAATGCAAAGATTTCCTGGAGCAGACCTGGTTTTTGCCGAGTTTTGTGATATACGATGTGGTTTAATTTACAATACCACAAGCAATTACACTTATCATAGAATCCATGTAACATAAATAGCAACAATGAACCCTCTTCTTTCATCAGAAGCAGTTGATTTTTTGAAATATTGAAAAATACTGAATTTTCAATAAAACGCCCAAGATTAAAAAGTAGGGGGTGAGCTTCTATTAGGGCATGTGCTACAACTAGAATGAATGTGGTACACTGGTAGTAAGACATGTAATCTAACCCAAGCTAATCCATGTTCTTAGGCTCAAGATCTGGACAGCATCATATCTAAGGCTTGTGAGAACCACAGAGACAGGGGTCCCATTGAAGGAAGACACATTTTGCTGCTCTACATCCAAGAAAAAGTTCTTAATCAGCCAAGACAGTGCATGCTCTACCCAACATTGGCACCTTTCACATCTAAAGATGATATCACAGTCCTATAGCCTGCTAGAGTGCAGACTTCAAGACCCATAGTCAGTGAGGTACATCAAAAGGTTTGCTGTGCCATGAATGGAGGCCAAGGGTCAATATATCAGGTTCTTGTTCTGTACACTGTGTGGAGAACTTTACCCACTTGAAGGCGTACATTTTTAGTGAAGTGCTGCAAAGCTTGCCTCTGACAACTTGTGCCACCACCTTGTCTGAGAATCCACCATCTGCAGAGCCCCTGTGCAATAGTCCCCAAGCAGGCAGATGAAGTACAGTTAGTGAAGAATGCTGGGTCTGGGCTGTGGCAGTATACTTAGCCTGGCCAGAAGAGGTCGATGGGGCTCTAGGCTGAGGTCCAGAGTCTCCGCAGCCCATGGTCTCCTTGGCCACCAAGATGCAGGGCCAGAATTTCGCAAAATTTTGCAAGAATCATTTGGATTTTTATCAATTAGTTTTCTTCTTAAAGAAAGACAAGTTTAGGCAAATCTTTACGAGAATGGATTCTTGGATTCTTGCCGAAATTCTGGCCCTGAGATGCGATCCAGATGAGTGCCACATTATCCACCTGGACTTTCTCCAAGCATAGCAGAATCAGGGGAATCAAGGGAAAAGGCATAAGCCTACATGTTCTCCCAGTTTACAGAGAGGGTGTCTACTGCCGAAGCTTGATTGTCCTGTATTGGACAGGCACCCAACAGGTCCCACAAGGACCTGACACTCTGCGGGTGTCGCGATCATTCTATGCTGACCGCTTTGTGGCAGTATGAAAATAGATCTGCCTTCACATCAAGGACTCCCCCTACATGCACACAATGGAACCATATGCCCCAGGACATGTTTCTGTGACAGATCCTACTGGAATTTTTATAAGGCCAGCCAAATAGCCTCTTGTTCCAGCCAGATGATGGGACAAAACCTGTATTGAGGAGGCCAGATACAGGATACACACAAGTTTGAAGCCCATGTGACCCAGCCGTAGGCCCATGTACTTCCTCCTTTAAAACAAGAGGGCTGTGTGAACAGCCCGTGCCTCAGCTGATCTTGACATTCATCACACTTGCAGCTCTATGAACTTGGGAAAGGATCAAGTACACCATGTTCTGAGTAAGTCTGACCTTTATAGAAGAACACTTACATGTGCAACATCAAAGTTCAAGAAGTTCTCAAGTTATGATGAAGACTAAAATTCATGTATGTTGCACTGTGACCCCACAAACGAGGTCAAGGTCATTCAAGTACTGTCTCAGCATGACCTTCATATAGAATAATTAACATGTGTAGCTAACTCAAAACAGATCTCAAGTTATCAAGTAAACAGTAAATTTCGTGTCAGTTGTCCTGTGAATTAGCATTAGATTGCCCATTGACTTACATGGTAATCAATAGGAAAGCTGCATTGAACGATAAGTACCCAAATTGGAAATCCTTAAAAATCAGGAATCCAAAGCAGTGCCACCTAGTAAACAACTGTTTGACCCTTCCACAACAACATATCCATCACATTTCAGCTTAATCTGAGGGACGGTTCTGAGAACAAGTGAAAAAAAGCAAAACCTTACAAAAAATTCATAAAAAAGTTGAAGCGCCACCTGGTGAAAAAAATTGGGAACTAGGTGTCCCCGGGAGTGTCTATGTACGATATCAAAGCAATTGGGTGAGCGGTTTCAGAGGAGAAGAATTTTGAAGGTTTGCCCCCAAAAAGAACAAAAAAAATTCATAAAAAATAAAAAAATTAATAGAGTGTGACCATTTGAACACACTTGGTAGAGATCCACCCAAGGCACATCCCCAAGTTTGAAGTAAATCTGGTCAATATCATTAAAGTTATGATCATTACAAGAAATTCCCATGTTAAACTTTCCTATTAAAACTTTTGCAGAGATTTTTGAAAAAAAAAATCATAAAAAAATCCAACATTCATTGGATCATGACCATTGGAACAAACCTGGTAGACACCCACCCACGGTACATTGCCACCAAGTTTGAAGTAAATCTGGATGACGGTTTTGGAGAAGTCGTCGAAAATGTAAATTAGCATTAGAATACCCATTGACTAGCTTACATGGTAATCAATAGGAAAGGTGCATTTACCCCAAAGGAGCTGAATTGAAAAAATCATTAAAAATCAGGAATCTGCAGCATTCCCACATAGTGAACAACTTTGTTTGGCCCTTCCATAAGGAACATATCCACCACGTGTAAGCTTAATCTGAGTGACGGTTCTGGAGAAGTCGAAAATAGCTATAACACACAAAAATTCATAAAAAAATAGAAAAAAAACTGCAGCGCCACCTGGTGAACAAATTAACAAGGAGGAGTCCCTAGGTGTCTTCCTGTGTGATATCAAAGCAATTGGGTAAGCATTTTAGGAGAATAAGATTTTTTAAGATTTGTCCAAAAAAAAGAACAAAAAAATTCATTAAAAATCCAAAAATCACTGGAGCATGAACATTTGAACAAAATTGGTAGAAACCCACCCAAGGTACATTGCAACCAAGTTTGAAGTTAATCTGGATGACGGTTTTGGAGAAGTCAAAAATGTGAATTAGCATTAAAATGCCCATTGACTTCCATAGTAATCAATAGGAAAGCTGCATTGACCGACAAGTACCAGAATTGAAAAAAATCGTTAAAAATCAGGAGTCCGCAGCATACCCACATAGTGAACAACTTTGTTTGACCCTTCTACAAGAAACATATCCACCATGTTTCAGCTTAATCTGAGCGACGGTTCTGGAGAAGAAGTCGAAAATAGCTAGAACACACAAAAATTCATAAAAAATTAGGGAAAAATTGCAGCGCCACCTGGTGAACAAATTAAGAACTAGGAGTCCCAGGGAGTGTTCCTGTGTGATATTGGCATGGCAGCCTATAATATTCCAGAAATGATTGACTGGAAGTGCTGAAGTAGTTCCAAAATGTATACAAAAAAGTAACTACGGCCTAGAAACAAACATCAGAATTACCAATGATGATTTTACTAACATAAAAGGAGCAGTATCATTAAATATTCATTGTTTTTTACTGTTATTTACTATTTTCAGGCAAAAAGTATTTCAGCCCTAAAAATGACGATTCTGTCCGCTATATCCCTAAAGTGGGAAGTGCATGGCCCTACGCCTGCCCCTGAAGTGACGCATCTGTGTAAATAATCTCCTGCAGATGGAAAGGGACTCAGGTGTCTGACCACCCATCACATTGTCCCTGCTGTGCCACCACAAAAGCAATTGACAGAATTTGTTGAGCTATTGACAGGTTGTTGCCAGGAGGCCCCGGACCATAAGTTTAGGAATGCTTGTTGCACTCATCTTTGGTGAAGTCTCCCCAGGGGCACCTGAAAGACCAAAGACTTTAAGGTGCCTATTGGTCCCTGCCACTTCCCGGTGGGAAGTTTGGCACTGGATAAAAACCTGATTCAGGATCGTCTTAAGTCTGGGGAAGCGATTTCTCAAAAGTTTGCAAAAGAATGGTACAATTTGGTAAAGCATGTCTTGAAGCAGACTTATCCAGAAGCCAGGATCTTAATTTTGAACTTCTCCTTGTGGATAAAGATGGAGTCTGGAGTGATCTATCACCAGCCTCCACCCCTCCACATCTTTTGGAGTTGATTTCCAGGCAAACCATTTTCTTCACACCCTGATGTAGAAATAGGGCCCTGGACTGCTCTATCTGGCTTAAAATTTTCAGGACCCTGCAAACATCTGGATTCAAATCCAAGCAGCAGGCAAGTCTGCAAAGCAGCTCATTTTGGGTTATGGCCTCTACCTTGGATCGAGAAACTGGATCAGCAAATGACCTCCCTTGCTGAGAACTGGTGTCTCATATCATCTGCAGGTAGCTCTGTCCGGTGAGCTGGTGACACGGCAAGGTGAATAATGGTGAGGCACAAATGGAGAAGGCTCTAAGAGTGTACATGTACTGGGTTGGGTGGGGAGAGGAGTGGTCCTCTTAATCTGTAGGCTGGAGCAGCCAGACACGGGGCCCTTGCTCTGCAGGATCTCACCTGCTTCTTCTTTCTGTACTGGTTATGGTGCTGGTGTTCTGTACTCTGTACCTTTTCCTGGCCTCAGCTCTGCCTGGAAGAAAACACTGACTAAAGAGCCAGGGTCCTCAGTGACTGACAGAGACTGGAAACTGACGATTGCTGGGCTTGCACCTGTTCCTGCAGGAACCCTGGAACAGCAATAACACCAAGGGGACCTGGCCATTGATAATGCCTTTACAAATGCTGGGCATGTGCCACTGAATTGTTTGTATTTACTGATGGGTTGGATCCAGCTCTTTGTGTAGTAGAAAGTGGTAGCTGGCACCATTGACAGTGCTGATATGGAACTCAAAGAGCCAGTGACTGCTTACATGGACTGTGAGTGCTGTTGACAGACACTTGGTCTGAAGATGAAAGACAGGCCAAAGCCTGACTAAGGACCTGTTTCTTCTTCTCCATTTGCTCAGACTTCTGGTCCACTTTGGCGACCTTCTGCTGGTATTCCTGTGACCAAATCCTTGTATAAACAGCAGGAGTTTTCCTCGCAACATATACCAAGAAATGTTTTCTGATGGGATCAAATTTTGGAGTAGATACAATCTCAAACAGATCATGCCAAACGGAGTGGATACGTCATATATCATGACACAAATCTATTGTATTTAACCAACATTGGTTTGTACACAGCTGCAGGTGTACTTTATAAACTTAGCCTACCAGGGTAAAATAAATTTGAGGCCACCTTGAAGGTCTAAGGCAGGGACCGCTCTGACCATTAGCCAATTAGCCAAATGCTAATGTTTCTTGCATTTGGCTAATGTAATGTGTACATGGCTAAAATATTTTATAATGAATTATTAAAGGGCTACTACAAAATCATTGTTCATTATGCTAATATTTCCAATTTTGGCAACAAAATTTTGAAGACTAGATCTGTCCCTGCTAAGGCTAGGGTAATACTAATGAAGTGTTGTTGCCATGACAACCAACCTGCAAAATGAAGCTTATGAGTGACCCCTCCCCCCCCCCCCCACCACTGCATACCCACATGACACCTCAGCTGTTGCACTTCATCATGATCAATATATCAATACTGCCATTATTCTGCCAACACACAATGCATATACTTTACATTGTTCGTAATGTGCAATGCCCACAACAAAAGTCCATTTATCAATCAAATATATACAGCCCGATGCATACATGTAACCTGTTTTATTATATACCTTCATTTGGCTCATAGCCTGGTCTGTGGATGCAATACAAGTAGTTTAACACTTTACCCCTGACAAACTGTTATTTAACATCGTTTAAAATATAGCAGTTGTAATGACCTGAGAACACCATCAGCCAGTGATGACTGCTGGTGACCTTGAAAATAAGTCCATGTTGCTGAATATTACAAAACTGCCAAAGTTTGAATGAGATGCTTCTACAGTGCAAGTTTCACTACAGTTGCTCAATTTGTTCAAAAGATATTGCATTCATAACAGAGGGTACAAAAATGTATCACCCCTGGTGACCTTGAAAATAGGTCAAGGCTGCCGAATGTCAAACATAGCTAAGCACCTAATGAGCTGCTTCTGTAGTACATGTTCAATGACAATGACAGAACACATGCAGTCATTCATTGCACATCATAGATATGTGCATTGAATGAAATGACTCAAATGTGCAGAGCACTTAATGCACATCATGGGCATAGGTATAAATGCACATGTACATGTGTTAATGGAATGATCCCATTGTGCAGAAAGATCATCGTGCATCACAGACATGGTAGACGAATAAGTAAAATGACAACAAGTGATATGACCTGCATGTACACCATACTGTTTCACAGACTTCAGATTCAAAGGAAATGACCAAGAAGCATGAAATTGATTGAGCAAAAAAAGAATCCTATTCTATAGCCGCAGTCACATCTGACTTGTTCCCAGCAGAAAAAATATGATTTAGAGATCATATTGCTAAAAATTAACAAGTGATAATCTTTGTGCTCAATGACCATTTTAGGATGCTCTCCTGAATGTTGACTCAGGTGTCAGCATGTGAGAAATTTATTTCTATTAAAAAATCAGTACCACTTTTCTCAGATTGTGGAATTTTTTTCCTCCACTTTCCAGCAGTCTCATCATGCCATCCAGACATACTGTATTCTCAAAATACTTTCTTTCTTAGAACTTCTTCCTTCCCCTGCATAATTTGTCTGGAGCTTTTCTCAAACAATGTACAAGCTATAATGTTTACACTTGGCATGGTAACATAGCTTGTAGGGAAGTTGTCTCTCTACTTTGGAATAATCGACATGTTTAATTTTATGCAAATTAGGGCCATTCAAAACTTTACATCTTCAATATCTTGGAAACTATGACACACAGTTCCAAATTTTACCAATAGGTTTGCGAGAATGGGCTATCAAAGGGACATATTGTCAGATTTGAAGCTGTCAAAATTATGCAAATTATGGAAACTGAAAACGTAAATCTTTAGTATCTTCAAAACTATGATAGATAGAGACACGATTCCAAATGTTATCTACAAGTTTCTAATGATGGGCTATTACATGGACCTTAGTGACAGATTCATAGCTGTCAAAATTATGCAAATTATGGAATTGAAAAATGAAAATCCTCACTATCTTCCACACTATGATAAATATAGACACAATTCCAAATGCTAGCAATAAGGTGGTGAGGATGGGCTTTCATATGTGCCTATTAAAGAGTATTTGTCCAGAGCTTTTCTCAGACACCGTGCAGGCTACAGTGTTTAAACTTGGCATGGTAACAGAGTTGGTCAGGAAGTTGTCTCTCTCATTTGGAATAAATTATAAATAAAAAACTTCAATTTATGGGTTTGTGACACAGCCGCATTCAATGAACCATAATCCAATTGGGTACAATTTTAACTAGAACAGTTTGATTTTCCAACAGAAAATCAAATGTCTTGCCGTGCGCCTAAACCAGTTGTCGCCTTTAACCGCCTAACTTAAATGCTTTAAGACTCATGGCATCTGAAACAATTTCAAGGAAGAGCCTGCAGCTGGGTGACCTTGAATTTTTTTTTCTGACATCCATTTGTACCCGCTTCAGTTTTGAAAAAAAAAAAAAAAAAAAAAATGGAAAATCATTGGTCCAACAGGGGACCAGTAAAAAACGGAAAATCATTGGTCCAACAGGGGACCAGTAACTGAGTAGCATAGAAGGAGAAATTAGTAAAAATTCATAATACACAGCCAAAGTGGAAATAATTTAAATAATTGTGAATAAAATTGAGATAATATTTCACAGGTCACAAGAAATTAACAGCATTATTCATGTTATTACTTGGGAAATAAAGGGTCAACATTTCGGAAATAAAGTGAACACTAAGAGAAGGGCTAGGCTAGGATAATAATGATGTATGTCGCTGGAGGTGGGGCATCTTTATGACTGCACAAAAATTCTGCCAAAATGTTGGAATGACGCCACAATGTATAATAGTTCTGAATTTATTCAAGCTTTAAATTTCATGGATTATATCTTACTTGTCATAAATTATGTCTCCCTGTGCTGGGGGGGGGGCACATATTGTTTTTGTATCCTTTTCTTCCGCTTCTTCTTGTTCTTCTTCCACACATTTACGAATGTGAAAACTCAAGAAAGATTTGACTTCGAAAGTTGAATTTTTTTGTGAATGTGTTCCTATATAAGACCTTACTTGGGATTGTAAATTAGTGACCTTGATCTATTTTTCAAGGTCATGTGGGCAGTTCTTGGTCAAGGTCATACATCCGCATCAATTTTACATGACATGCCCAAGTGACCTTGAAAAGTAGGTCAAGGTCACCCATCTGCAATCCCAACCCAGTTCATATTATGGTACATAATCATGCAAAATTTCAACCTCTTAAATCGAATCCTTGTGGAGTTATTGCGTCCACCTCAATTTTACATAACATGCCCACGTAACCTTGAAAAATTGGTCAAGGTCATACATCTGCAGTTACAAGTCTTACAAAAATCTTACATAGAGACATAATCGCACAAAATATCAACCTCTTTAAGTCAAATCTTTCTCGAGTGCATTTGCAATGATTTTTAAAAGTGGCCTTGAAGATAGGTCAAGGTCACCCATCTACAATCCCAACCTAGTTCATAATTTAGTACATAATCATGCAAAATTTCAACCTCTTAAGTCAAATCCTTGCGAAGTTGTTGCGTTTGCGTCAATTTTAAATGACATGCTCAGGTGACATTGAAAAATTACTCAAGGTCACCCATCTGCAATCTCAAGCAAGGTTTTATATACGCACATCTTCACAAAAAATTTCAACTTCCCAAGTCAAATCTTTCTAGAGTTATTGCGTCCGTGACGCACACAAGCAGAAGGAGAAGAAGAAGAAGAAGAAGAAGAAGAAGAAGAAGAAGAAGAAGAAGAAGAAGAAGAAGAAGAAGAAGAAGAAGAAGAAGAAGAAGAAGAAGAAGAAGAAGAAGAAGAAGAAGAAGAAGAAGAAGAAGAAGAAGAAGAAGAAGAAGAAGAAGAAGAAGAGAAGAAGAAGAAGAAGAAGAAGAAGAAGAAGAAGAAGAAGAAGAAGAAGAAGAAGAAGAAGAAGAAGAAGAAGAAGAAGAAGAAGAAGAGAAGAAGAAGAAGAAGAAGAAGAAGAAGAAGAAGAAGAAGAAGAAGAGAGAAGAAGAAGAAGAAGAAGAAGAAGATAGAAGAAGAGCGGACGCAAAAACAATATGTCCCCCCGTTTGCAGGGGGAGACATAAAAGCAGACACAATTATCATTGTGAAACTTGCTGAACACATAATATCCTTGTAAATTCCTTCCAGAGTTATTGCCTCAGCTAATTATTTCAAGGAAATGCTCATGTAACAGTTAAGAATGCATTAAACTTAACAGTCACCAAATGCATCAACCTTTTGCAACCTTTTCCCAACCATTTGAGTGAAAGGGGAACCTTTTTCAAAGGCTTTCCAAACCATTACCTCTTACTACATTAAAACCCTTTTGAACACTTTTAAACCTTTCTATAATGGTTAATAACCATTTCACACACTTTATCAGCCTTATTGGTGAAAAGGTTGAAATGGTTTGCAACCGTTTCAACCATTTGAAACCCTTTGTCAACCTTTTACAGTGTTTCCAAACCTCAGTACAATACTTTGCAACGCAAGAAATGTATTTGGCTGTTAAGTTTTCGACGGGCTTAACTGAACCTTGAAAAATAGATTAAGGTCATCCACCCATTACCTAAAATTAGGTCTCATATTGGTACATGATCACATAAAATTTCAAGCTCCTGAGTCAAATCCTTCTGGAGTTACCACATACATGTTGATTATCAAATCCTTCTGAAGTGTGTCAGCAATGATTTTTAAAATTGGTCATGTGACCGTGAAAATAGGTCAAGGTAATCCATCAACAATCCCAAGCTAGTTTGTATCATAGTACATAATCATGCAAAATTTCAACCTCCCACGTCAAATCCTTGTGGAGTTATAACGTTCATGTCGATTTTAGATGAAATGCTGATGTAACCTTGAAAAATAGGTCAAGGTCACCAATTTGCAATCCCAAGCAAAGTGTTATATAGGAACATATTCACACAAAAGATTTCAACTTCCCAAGTCAAATCTTTCTTGAGTTATTGCGTTCACACCTTCTGCTACTTGAAGGAAGTGCATGTGAACATGAACTGCCCACATGACCTTGAAAAATAGATCAAGGTCACTAATTTACAATCCCAAGTAAGGTCTTTTATAGTAACACATTCACAAAAAAAATCAACTTTCAAAGTCAAATCTTTCTTGAGTTTTCACATTCGTAAATGTGTGGAAGAAGAACAAGAAGCGGAAGAAAAGGATACAAAAACAATATGTGCCCCCCCCCCCCCAGCACAGGGAGACATAATTTATGACAAGTAAGATATAATCCATGAAATTTAAAGCTTGAATAAATTCAGAACTATTATACATAGTGGCGTCATTCCAACATTTTGGCAAAATTTTTGTGCAGTCATAAAGATGCCCCACCTCCAGCGACATACATCATTATTATCCTAGCCTAGCCCTTCTCTTAGTGTTCACTTTATTTCCGAAATGTTGACCCTTTATTTCCCAAGTAATAACATGAATAATGCTGTTAATTTCTTGTGACCTGTGAAATATTATCTCAATTTCATTCACAATTATTTAAATTATTTCCACTTTGGCTGTGTATTATGAATTTTTACTAATTTCTCCTTCTATGCTACTCAGTTACTGGTCCCCTGTTGGACCAATGATTTTCCGTTTTTTACTGGTCCCCTGTTGGACCAATGATTTTCCATTTTTTTTCTTTTTTTTTCAAAACTGAAGCGGAATTGTGCATTTTTTTCATCCTTGGAACAGAATTTGATATTTTCTCTTATATGAATTATATATAAGTATATAGCAGTGAAACGGAATTTGAAATAACTTTGCTGATGAAACGGAATTCCTCTTTTTTTGAAACAGAAAAGCATTGGCCCTACCCCTGCTTTGCCATATAGCTTCATTGATCCAGGTGAAATATTGAGCATGCGACCACTTGAAAGGGGACGATCTAGTCATTACAGTTTGACAAAAGTAGTAATATATATATATATATATATATATATATATATATATATATATATATATATATAACACAAGTGCTCTTTAAGTTAAAAAAGAAATCCAAAGAAAGTTCTGGGTAGTGTAGAATGCAAACACATAAATCATGCTTTCTGTCAGACATAAATTTTAAGGTACATGTAGAAATGAAGAAATGCAATTTAAAATTCCCAGGAAATAAAACTTGCTACGGGGCAGATGACAGACCCTGTTATAAATACAACAAATTTTGAAATCTATGGGATCTTAAGCAAGAGTCTTTGTGCAGTCATGCACAAATTTAGAAGAGTTCAGGGTACTAAAGTCTATCATTTATCTACCCTTTAGCACAAACCCTGCCAATTACAGACATGGCACCTTTCTGTGCTCTTTCAACATATATAAAACTGTCACTGGACAGAATTATCAAATGGTTCTACTACAGAACCCACGCCTACATCCTTGGGACATTATGGTGGGATTTGGAGGTTCACACACATAGACCATGATTTATTATACTTAAGTAGTAACTGTGCCCCATCAAGAAAAGTTTTTTATGGTTTTTCAGGGGTTTAGATCTGCCACGCAATCAGCAGAATGAATTAAAATGAGGAATCTCTGGGGTACGTTCTCGATATCAGGCATTATATATATATTTGTGTGTGTGTGTGTATAAACAAAAGCAATAGCTACTAAAAACATGCAGAGCACAGGTGGTAAAATTTCTATGTGGGGATCTCCTGTAGAGATATAATACATGATATATATGCATAGCAACATTATTTCTTTGCCCTGTGAATGTGTATTGTCAATATCTAGATATTTTTCTGTGGATAAAATTCCACCTACTTTCCAGACCTTCCACTATCCCATCAGTACCATATATTTCAGCATGTTCAATTGCAAACACTTGAGTCCATTAGGTCACTGGGTTACCAACAGCCAGTAAGTGTATATGTGACACTTCGCCCCCCAAACTCTTGGGTGAGCAAGAGTCAACAGAAAATCATAGGGAAACAATAATCAGTGATGATGATAGTGACAGTGACAATTGTGTTGATGGTGACAATGATGAAGGTGGAGACAATTACTCTTACATTGATCACAATTATTCAGCCCACCCTCATCACACCCAACAGCAGACACAAAAATACTCGAGCATAAAACATTACAGTACTCTTTTGCTGAACACAACTACAGAAAACAGATTATAGCATATTTTTTCGTAGGCGTTTTAACGCATTTATGGTTTATTTACACGTGTTTTCCAGATAAGCTTATGTGATTGACAAAATGTTGTGCTATTTTCAACTCGATGTCTTACCGCCACATAAAAATATTAAATTTTAAAATTAAACTGACAGCGAATGTACCTTGTACCATGCATATTTTGCACTTTAACAGTTGAAAATTGGCAAAACAATGTAAAACAGTGGTAAAATTGCACTCGTTTGTGCCCTCTGTAAGACTGGATCACTTGCGGTTAAAAACTGCATCTTTGGTATCATTGGAAAGTTATACATATCAGTAAAATGCTTTCTCATTGGCTAAGTGTGACTGCAATGTGGTTAATTTATGCCAAACATCATTGTTTCAGATGTTTGAAATGTTGTTCAAATGATCCTAACTCTTGGCTGATAGTGATGTAGTCAGATTGGACATCATATACATATTTGAATAATTAACGCTGAAGATTAGTCACGTGGGCCAATAGGAGCATGGAGATTTCCCAAACTATCATTTCCACCGGGACTTCCGCCCAGGTGTCCACAACATGCCATTGGTGAAAGCATGGATGCAGCCAGAGCAAAATAAAAGAGACAAATCTGCCTCCTTTGACTCTGTTAGCATGTAAAAACTTTGATATTTTCACAGGATTGGGATTTAGATAGTTCTCCTGAACCTTTCTGTTGTGATTGCAATACATCCAGCAGGATATTCACTGTATATTTGGCACCGATGAACGCAATGTCTTGTGCCCAGACTCCATTTGCATATTGAAAGCATTGATTTTGCCAAACATATCACTTTTGCCTTCAATCAAATTACTAGAACAGACTGATTTTCCAACAGAAAATCAAATGTCTCCCGGTGGAAGACTAACATCTCTGAATAAGCTACAGGTGATAACAAATTACAAATGACCAACTTTGCTTGAAAATTACAATCCTATTTTAGCTCTCACCAAGATACATTACTCTAGCAATTTTCATCAAGTTCTTCAAGACTTATTGCAGAGAAAGCAATTTCACATAAATGACCCTGTGACCTTGAAAATTAGGTCAAGGTCACCCAAATACAATCCCAACCTTGGTCTTGCCTAGATACATAATCCTACCAAAATTTCATCAAATTCCATCCTGTTCTTCATGACTTATCGAAAGGAAACCAATTTCACATAACTGACCCTGTGACCTTGAGAATTCGCTCAAGGTCATCCAAATACAATCACAACCTAGGTCTTGCCTAGATACATAATCCTACCAAGTTTCATCAAATTCCATCCTGTTCTTCCATGACTTATCGAAAGGAAACCAATTTCACATAAGTGACCCTGTGACCTTGAGAATTCGCTCAAGGTCATCCAAATACAATCCCAACCTAGGTCTTGCCTAGATACATAATCCTACCAGGTTTCATCAAATTCTGTCAAGTCCTACAAGACTTATCGCACGGAAACCAAGTGTTGAAGAACCTGAACAACAACAACAAGCAGAAGAAGCGGAAGAAACCGGCACTAAAACAATATGTCCCCCGGCTTCCACCGGGAGACATAATTATAAAACTCTAGCTGTAAATAACTTGTAAAATAAGCAAGGTAATAAGATTTGACACTTTGGAAATCAATCACATGTGGTAACAGTCATTTCACACAAATTACTGCAGATTAAATATATGCAATGTTAGAGGTGTATCAAGCAGTATATAGGTTATCACATGGTTGTAGCTGTATCACCACCTGTATCAGCCCCCAAGCACCCGTAACATCACTCAACTTAAGGTCTCGTAATGATACGGATGTGAGGGGCTGATACAGGGGTGATACAGCTACAACCATGTGACAGAGTTTCCGCCAGAGGGTAAAATAGCATACCCTAAAAAATCCGAAGGATACTTTTGCTTACCCTAAAATTTTAGCCAAAAAGTAAAATTTTGGCACATATGTCCCAAAAATACCACATAAAGTCTACATTTTCAGACTTTTTACTTTAGAATATGAGTATCTGAGTACCCTAAAATTTCACTCTGGCAGAAACCCTGTGTGATAATGCATAAGTATTACCATGACTGGCACTGGGGGACTACAAATGGTCAGGACTGCATCAGATTCAGAGTTGACATAAATATGTAACTGAAATACAAGTACAGTGATGAAAGCACTTTCTTCTAAGCTCACATAAATGAGTTTATGTCTGTTCCATTCCTGCGCAAAATGTCCCGATATGTGTATAAAGTAGCTGCTCATGCAAACGCAATTTGAGCGCAACAGCAAACACAGAAAAACCCTGAAGTGAATGCAATTACATGCATTTGTAAAAAAATTAATGATGCCAAGTGCGCTTGTTTCTAATCACAACTGTATACTCTTTCTCTCTTCCACACACACACACACATATATATCAGGGATTAATCTACCATAGTTCCAGAGGCCTTTTTATTCTTCCCAATTAAAAGAAAGGGCCCTAAATTTGGTTCCTATCCTCTGAAATTATCTAAAATCATGCAGGGTTCCAAAAACATACGAAATTTCTTCCCATTTTTTATCCAAAAAGACCCCTTTCCCAAAATCTTAGATTAACCCCTGCATATAATATGTGTGTGTGTGTGTGTGTATATATATATATATATATATATATATATATATATATATATATATATATATATATATATATATACATGTATATATAAAAAAATAAGTAAGTCTACATTGGGGATTAAAGCTAGGCTCATTTGTTACAGTGCTTAAATTTAAAATGTTCTTGTGGCCAGCTTTGAAAGCCAGGCATCAAAAATTGTGAAAAACAAACTGTAAAATCTCTACAACCTGGGTCTCTGAAGCTACTGGTTTAACCAATGAATTGTGAAAGAATGCTTCTAAATTGCTGTATAGACTGTAAATCTGCTAGGATCAAGATTGACACCTGGTGCTGACTTTTTTTTTCTTGATCAGGTGCTCATTTCATATTTGTTCACGAGCATAAAGCTAGGCTCATTTGTTACAGTGCTTGAATTTAAAAAGTTCTTGTGGCCAGCTTTGAAAGGCAGGCATAAAAAATTGTGAAAAAGAAACTGCAAAATCTGTACAACCTGAGTCTCTGAAGCTACTGGTTTAACCAATGAATTGTGGAAGAATGTTTCTAAATTGCTGTATAGACTGTAAATCTGCTACAATCAAGATTGACACCTGGTGCTGACTTTTTTTTTCTTGATGAGGTGCTCATTTCATATTTGTTCACGAGCGTGGAATGATTGGTTCACATGCAAAAACCAACCAATTGATGTAATATGTGCTCATCATTGTAATGTAAACACTAAAACACCTGGTGCTGATTTTTATTTTGCTTTTAATATATACATATATATGTGTGTGAGTGTGTATATATATACTCCTTTGTACTGGTTTGGCCTCACTCCTCTGATAGCATAAATCGCTTTTCATTTTGTTCCATTTGTATGGTTATTTTTTTTTTTTGTGTGTGTGTTTTCTTTTTTTTTTTTTTTTTTTTTTTTTGGTACCTCCTCGACCCTGGTTGTTTAAATTTCATTTTGTATTGTCATTGTTGTAACCTTTGATTGTATAACGTACGAGATGTGCATTTTGAATTTAGTTTTACTACTATCCCAAACTTTGTTGCATTTCATATCCGCTGTTCAGACCTAATACTCACAGCGTCTGGTGCTTGGCTACGGTCAGTGTCTGGGGTGCAGCTGCAGCTGTTTTGCCACTGGCTTCTGCGGCTGAATGCCCGGAATGGTTCGACCCTGAACTGCCGCTCAGCTGACTGGCTGAATTGTCATTTCTGTTGTCATCTGCCAACTCCCTGTCGTCCATTCTTTCTCCATCTACGTTCAAAGCCAGATCTAGTAAAGTCTTTCTGTTGTTCTTGTTCATGGTATATTGACACTTGTGATTAAATTGGCTTCAACAGCCGCCACCTGAACTCGATTCTTTTCCACAAGCTATGTAAATAGTTCACCTCTTCCCTGTCATGTTTTCATTCAAAGTTCCTTGATGCTGACGTCATATTCATCCACTTCCGGTAAGTACCGCTGCAAATAATGAAATATTCCGGCATTGCTCAATATCCTCGTCATATTGAAAACAGTAAATCAGATGAAAAATTCGACACTTTTCTTCAATTTTTGTATCTTATAATGCCACTGATCACCTACTTGCCGGTAGAGATAGCTGTTCCAAAAGTACGAATTTTTTGCTTTGAATGGTCAATCGTCTCTGTAATCTATTATACAAAAATTAGATTTGGAAACGGAACGGAAGGCAAGGGAAAGCGTCCAAGCCTCTTTCTTTGCTGAAATGCTGAACATAGCAGGGGAATACGGGAATAAATGGAGGTTAGAATTTAGTAAGGATAAGAGTAAAGTGATGACTCTTGGGAAGAAACCAGATTGGAATATAAAATGGAAAATTGGGCAGTTCCAAATTCCAGAAGGTAATGAACAATTAATTGAAATTGGGGAGGTTGATGAGTATGAATACCTAGGTGTTAAGATAAAGACAACAGGTAAAGGCATGTTCAGATATCAGGTTGAGAAGATTAAACAGAAAGTGAACCGTACAAAAGGAATGATTAATGCTACTGCACTGAACAGTTTCAACAGAGCATACACAGCAAGGGTATTATGGGATAGAGTTGCGATACCAGGGATGATATATGGCTTAGATGTGATTTCAATAAGTGAAGGAGATATCCAGGGAATGGAGAAAGTACAGAATGAGATGGGGAAATGGATACTGGGAGCACCACCATGTGCAGCAACAGAAGCAGTCCTAGGAGAGTTAGGATGGAATAAAATTACAGACAGAATTGCCAAAGCAAAGCTTAAGTACTGGGGGTATTTACAATCAGTAAATGAAGACAGGTGGTGCAGGAAGGTTTACAATGAAATAGTCAAGGAACAAACAAGATGGGTCAAAGATATAAATAAGTTGGCAGAGAGATACGAATTGAAAGTATATGATGAGGTTGAAAACTGGAAAGTGTATATAGGTAGGACTGTTACAGAGGGCTGGAAAGAAGACTGGAAAAGAGGTGTCAGGGAAAAGAGTACACTAAAAGCATACAAGGTACTAGAAAAACCAAAGAAAAGTGTGTGTTGGGATGGAGGGAAGGGATCCAAGCTTCTTTTTCAAAGTAGGGCAGGAGTAATCAATCTAGAAAAGAGAAAACAGAAGTGGACAACAGGGAGTAATGGTAAATGTAAGGTATGTAGACAAGAGGCAGATGAGACAGTGGATCACTGGCTGTTGTGGTGTGATGCATATAGAGAGATAAGAGAAGAATTTTTCAGAAAGTGGCATAGGGAAGACTATAATAACAAGGGTCTAGAAGAGGTTCAGTGTTTAGAGGAAGAGGAACGTGTAGCATGGGTTTTAGGTTTGAAGGGTGGCTTTCTGGGAGGCAGGAAAGGCACTAAAAGCGTACAGGACTACCTGGTAGGGTGCTGGGAGAAAAGAAATGAACTGATAGGGCTTGATAACAACAGGGTGAATTAGAATCTTAGATGCAGGGAGGAGAGGGAATGGTGGTAGCCCTTATAAGGGCTCCCATGGGATCCCCCATGGGAAATGCCTGAGCCTTAGAGGCGGGGATAGGGTGTATGAGGGAAGGTTTTTCTGTCCTTTTATGGGGGGGGGGGCTACAAGCGATGAGTGTTGGGGGATATATCCAGGGCCAGGGGCCCACCACAGCTGTGTGAGAGTGTGTGGTGGACTCTTAGCCTCGGCTCTGGTCCTGGTAAACATGGCAGCATGAGCTGATTAGCATAATCATGGTTTCCTCCATCTCATCATCTCTTTTTTTTTTTTCTTTCCTTCCTAGGCCACCTGTGTCACACAGGACCGCGGCGCATAAGCGGAGAGCCACAGTATTATTATTATTATTATTATTATAGGCCATGTGCGCATTTCTTACAAAATAAGCATTTTTTGAGAAATTTAAGTTCACAAATGCCAAACTGGTATACGTCTAGTACTTCTCGAGCCATATATAAGAAAAACCTTCAAATGCCTTTGAAAAGTATTCTGTATTTCCAAAATATTAGTAATATCCCGCTTGTCCACACAGGTTCCGACCCGTATCTCGAAATATCTCACCAAGCGAGACCAGGCAATCAGGTAGGCCTATGCAGTTGGGACGGGAACTTAATATGCATATCTCCTATTACTACTACTACTACTACTACTACCACTACTACTACTACTACTACTACTACTACTACTACTACTGTATTTATGTATTTCCCATTATTTAACGTTCAACATTCATTAAATGTAAGTGTAATGAATCATCTAAGTCTAATACTTTGAAGATATTCAACAACGCTGTACCTCAAGTATCCCTTCATAGAATAAAACAAAATCTACACGTTTTTTGTAGCTCACTGGATGTGCCTGCACCATGAACTTGTGAAGTGAAGCTGGCATGGCACCTCTACCTGTAAATAGCTTGGAAGATATTCAACATTTTGACAGTTCAAGTGTCCACAACTCTACTACAACTCTTGTTTGCGCCTACAGCGCACCCTCCCCCCCCCCCCCGTCAATTAATAATGGAATGACACCTCTACCTATAATAGTTATGAATATGTTCAACATTAAAACTTTGGATGCCCCTCAGGCTCAGTTGCATTAATCAAAATTCTACAAATTTTGTTTGTTGTGAATTTCATGCCCGTACTGTACATACTGGTACGTGGATCCTGCAATTTTTGTTGTACCTGGCCCTGGTTTATTCTCTGCCTCTAAACTAAAGCACAAACCTGTAAATTCAAGTTGGAGTGGCACCTGTACTTGTACTATATTTTAACATTTCGCATGACCCCCCCCCCCCCCCCCCCAATAAGCACAAATTAAGATTCTGCAATTTTTGTTCGTGGGCCATTAGGGGCACCTATAACTGCACACATCGGATTAATCTTAGTGGAACTTCTAATGGCACATTTGAAAAGCTTTAGAGCTATGGAAGTTTCGTGTAACGCAATCCTTACCCGTTTCCGGAGTGCACCCTTTGAATATAAGAAAACTACCCACAAAGCTTTGCGGCATTCCTGCGACGGCGCCTGATGGCGGACGATTCAGACGAAGAACGTCAAAAAGTAAGTAAATGTTCTTGGTATTTGGTGCAAAGTTGACCCTTTACTTCTATCCATGTTAACTAACAACAGTATGGGATGGCTCACATTTAGTGGTGACGTTGCGAAGTATTTTCCACATACTTAGACATTCTTGTTACCTGACAGGTGCTTCATAATTTTGTCTGGGAATGGAAACCAAATCACTCTTTGGCTGCGTCTCGTTTGGGGTGAACAGAGCGCAATTAATGCTCGTTTTGTGAAACGTAACACATGTTTAGGACAGATATTTAGACCATAGTTAGTGTAGGTCACAAATTTTGGTTCATGCTCATGTTCAAATGCCGCTGTGGTGAGTTTTTTAGTTCCAATTGTTGTCCTGTGGGCCTGTGCATTGATGGCATGATGTGTATTTCCATGGCAACTATGTACACAGAGTGTCCTTTAGACATTCACTCAGAAGGCAGATATTCCTTACAGCCGCAGATTAAGTCAAATTTCACAACATAATTTGAATTAGTATTAGTAGTCATCAGACATCACTTCAGCCAGCTAGGGATGCCAACCAGCATGGGGTGACGTTTTCAAGCACAAAAAGTTTCCTGCATTCGGAACATTCACATATCAATATGTAATGGCCAGCATTGAATGTGAAGATAGCCAAGTTGTCTGACATGTCTAATGAGTAGTGTAAACTTAACACACATCACCAGCAAAGGCTGAGAATGATGATAAATACCCAGAGTAGCTGTAGTTCTAATACTTTCTGAGCTGTTTGACAGCACTGGATGACTGGGTGAATGGGGAATGAGGAACATCTGCTAAAATTTTATTTGAAAGAAACTTTGACAATGCCTGGAAGAAATTATATTAAAATATTAGTTTCATGCACCACCCTCAAACAAAAATTGGGACATTTGACAGTGATTGTGCACCTTGAAAAAAAAAAAAAAAAAAAAAAGAGAGAGAGCTTTGTAACTGGATCCAGATACAGAGGTCTCTAAACCTGTATCCAGATACTAACTGAACTATAACTATTAACTACATGTGCAACTATTATAAGTTATAATTAAACTGTTTCAAAGGCCCAGCCTAAAACATGAGTAATGAGAGAGGCAGTTGAAAACCTGTTCTGCCCGCCCCCTCTGTCAATCAAGTTTTATCAGTGTCCTTTCAAAATTAGAGATCATAATGAAGCACCACTCTTGACAAAAATCTGGTTGCTGTTAACCTGGCTGTATTTAAAATTGAGCAATTGACAGGGTAATGCCAAAAATGACTAAAAACCCTTCAACTACTGACTCAAAATGTCTGACCAGTTTCACCAGTTGTCTGGGTCATCAGATTAAAAAATTGGTGTTTATGTGTGTGTTGGACCACCGGGAGACCAGTGAAAATTTGAAAGAAAAAAAACAACAAAAACTGCCACATTTAGAACAGAGGAATATGGCCTCATTTTTGATAAGCCTAATCATGCAAGTTGGGTGTTGACTTATCTTTTGTAAGTAGTTTGTGTTAAGCTTTAATTACATTTTTGTAATGTGGGCTACGTTTATAAGTAGGTCTGTTAACAAAGAAACATCATATTTGCTCAATTCTGTCATACATCAACTCTACATGTTAGCATGAAAAATAAAAACATGGTGCCACTAGTTAGTGGAATGACTTCTCGGGGGATTAATGTCACAAAAAAAAATCTTGTACTGGTTTCAGTATGCCTAGTGTCATTATTCAAAGAAAATAGCTCATATGAATCCTAAGTTATAGCCCTCCCTATGTTGAACCGTTTGGTTTCAATGACTGCTTGGAATTGTGAGTGATTGCAGTGACTAATTCAGATGTGACCGCTTGCATGATTTCTGCAGCCCACAAGTTCTTCATGTACATAGCTGAGAAAGACTTGTCATATCAACACTGTTGACTGTGAGTTAAATATTCAGTGATATTGGCTTTGTGTGGCTGCTTGTGTTTGTCACCACATGCACAGTTTCTACTTCACGATGAGGTGCCAAATCCTGTATTGCGGATAGTACCTTGATCATGTTACCTGATGCTGATAAAGCCTTGAAAGTCAAGCAAAAACCAAAAAAAAAAAAAAAATCAGTACTGCTATGTTTGAGATTATGGTATAGGAAGCAAAGTAAATTTGGGTTGGAATAAGCCAGAGTCTGGAGCACTGCTGTCAGCTTTCCACCATCTGGAGGGTAAAATGGGTAAAATTTTCTACCCTAAAATCTTCTCTGGGTATGTCTGCTTTTCCCTAAAATTAATGCTTCAGAGCACCTTGAAGTAAAATTATGTCTTGCAGCGGTGCACTGGTGCAGTTTTAACTTTCTTGTAATTTATTTTTCCACATTTGCATGCCCTTGTGGAATATCTGGTTGCCTGTGTGTGGCTTCTTCAGAAGTACAGTGACAAACTAAGAGTATATTCAGTGTATGAGCCTTTATTGATCCTGTTGTTGGTTTCACCTCCTTAGACATGTTAGAACCAATTGGCGTGAACACACTTGGCTGAGTAAGTTGAGGGTCCTGTCTGCTGTTCCCTTTCATCTTGCAAGATTGGAGTGCAGTTTACATTTGTTCACTCCCGTTCTTGATTGTGGAAGAGGTACAGTGTTGTAATATGAATGAGCAAAATTAATTCATTCCATACCAGTCCCTGATTTTTCCATGTATTTACCTAGATTTAAGACGACAATTGCATATTTAAATTCTTCATGAAAAGAGCTTTCATTCAAGTACCAACATGTCTATAGTCTGAAGTCAGTGGGTCTGGCACTGCCTGGCAATTTGTGCTATGCACAGCTGCCGGAAGGGCAGCTGCAGTATGACTTGCCAGGCAGTGCCAGAACCACTGACCAAGGCCTGTGACCATAGTATGGAATCAGTTAAGCAATGTGTTATAATTATATACCAGATTGGAATTATGGTTATAAGCAGGTTTACCTGGATAAGATTATTTTGACCAGGGATCTTTACATGTATGTTTGTTAAATGCTGGGAAATCGTACCATTTCCAGGAAGCACTGTCTTGAACATTCAGGCAGAAATATTGCTGTTTTTAGAAGCTTCTTTCAAAAGAAATTGTGGTTTTAAATTGAAAAATTATTTCACTGGAGTTGGTTTGGCGTGATTGGGGCTGCAAGCTTCTTCACAGTGATCAAAATTGTTTTTGCAATTAATGTTGTATCCCACAAAGAAAAGTTGCTGTAGATTTGAGCAATATTTGTTTGTGCAGATCTGTCTCTTGAGCATTTATATATATACAGTAAAACCTCTCGAACCGAACACCTCCGTATACTGAACACCTCTCTATACTGAACACCATTTCTCGGTCCCGAATATATACTTCCAATGTTAGCAAACCTCCCTATACTGAACACCTCCCCATACCAAACACTTTTTTCCGGTCCCAAGGGTGTTCGGTATAGGGAGGTTTTACTGTATATATATACATACATACATAAATTCAACATGTTCAATGTGGAAATATTAACGTCTTTATCATGTGCATTAAATCCTGAACTTGAAGATAGATTTAGGACCTGTTTTAAATAATGCTGTATAAATGTGTGTATGTTTTTTAATTTTTGGCATAAATCTAAGAGTCCTTCGTAAATTTTGACATTTTGATTTTCTCACAGTAAAATTTTATCAGGCATTTCAATTGTTAATTTTTTTTCTTCAGTGGATCGTCTTCTTTTAAACGGTTACAACTTTAGCCTGTATCACTTTGATGCCTCTTGCATTGAATACCCAGGACTTTACTTCAATATATGTTTAAGGAAACTTAAGCATCTATTAAAAATTCAACATTTTGACACCAGTTTGGTACTTAGATGTGTGAACTTGCTACTTTCAGGCTAAACAGCATCAGAACCAGCCTTACGATGAGTCCCTTGAGGTTCCTGATAGCGAGGAAGTAGCTAGTATATATACGCCAACCCCGAGAGTTCCAAAATTAGGAGGTATACACCTTCTCTTTGTAGTGCTTGCCTGGGAGGCTAACCTTCCAGAATTATAGCTGCTGGCAAAACATGGATACATATGTACACTTGCATGTCTCATAGAGCACTGGTAGGGTGGGCCAGGGTGCAAACGCTTGGTGTTGTACATGTATTTAATGTTGGCATGATTAGGGTGCTTGTTAGTGTGGTGTTTGTTGTATGATGCTGACATGCATTTAAAACACACAGTCCATGCTTCTTGTCGCTAAGTCACATGTATTTGAACCATTGACCTCAGGCTTGAAACAGAAATACTAATCAATACTGTTAAGTTTATGGCCAAGGCGATTGCAGGGATTAAAGCTGAATCCTTTCCAGCTTGTCAGAGAAAAGTGCCTGGATGAAAATGGTACCCTGCTCGTATGTTCTTAGTTAAATTTCATGTTAATAGTTAACCATTTTATTGCTGAGAACTGTAGATGACACCCATCATGAATGCATGTCCCAGTTCCATAGTTCTGCTCGCTGTGGATAGGGTGCGTTGTGAGGAAAGCTATTGCCGAATCTTATTCTGGCCAGGAAAGCATTAAAATAAGGCAAAGTGCCAGGTAAACCATATCTTTGTAGATTGGGGGTAATTGTGAACTGGTCATGCCCCTCCTTCTGGAGGAGGGGCATACACAATCGCTTTTTCAGACCATGCGTCTGACCGTCTGCTACTCGTGTCCGGGCTATAATTCGCTTGTCCTTCATCTAGGATTAATGAAACTTTACAAACATGTGCATGTGGACATAAGGGTGTGTCACGTACAAAAAGTAGGTCACTAAGTCAAGGTTCTGGGTCACAGTGACATATTCTTGTAAAATCGTATCCTGGCTATAATTCCTGTACTATTTAACTTAATTTTACGAAACTTCACACGAACATATATGTTGACCTAGAGGTTTGTCATGAAATAAAACTAGGTCAATTATCTTGATCATGGTGATACCATCACATAAAACTATATTACACTTTATTTCTGGGCATAAATTTTGTTGTCCTTTGAATTAGAAACATGGAGCTATACACACCTGTGTATATGGACACAAGGGTGTGTCATGCATACAAGTAGGTCACTAGGTCAAGTAGCTGGGTCAAAGTGGTAGCCTATTTTTATTGACTACAGTCATTCTGAAATTAAACTTGTCATTAGCAGGTTTTTAAGTGAGGGGAAGAGGGCATGAATCCAGCAGTCTCTGATTGCATTTTAATAACAATTGCAGGGATTTATTTAAATTTTAGAGAACCAATCAGCACTTTTGTTTTTCAAGTGTTTAACAATATTGTGTCAACACTAAAGTTTCATACTCAGGCAGTTTGTAGAACATTTTTGTCATAATTTCACATGCGAAGATGTAGGGAATGGCAACATAAAACCCATACATATATGTTGATTGTTTTAGTATCTAGAGCACAGTGAATACTTCCCACAAGTCAGACAGAAGGAACTTTACTCACAGGTAACCTTAATTAATTCTGTTGTTCTTTTGGTTTGACCATGCGCACAGTTTGCAGTCTTTACTTCACATGTCCACTTGAAGTCACTGGTTTTTTTTTTTTTTTTTCACAAATTAATTTTAAAATAGATCCACCCATCGACATCAAGGAACTGTGACTACCAAATTACATCCTCATCCTATTGACTCCAACCTGCCCATTGAATTTTGGAACTTGGTTCACTGTGCAAAACCACATTGCAATAGAGGATATCACCTGTAGGTGGCACCACAGGTTCTGCGCATTATTTGCCTGTGGCATGTAAAGACATTTGAGGGTGGGGTGGGGGGGATAAAAGAACCTGCTTCATTCATTGGTTGAAAATGTCTTGCATGTGTATGGCACAAGAAGCAGGTGCTGTTGCCAAGCATGATGGTATGTCTGATGTGCCAAATTGGAGACCTAGTTGTCATAAACAGTTGGAATGCGGCTCATTACTTTGCCTGTCATGTTGCTGTCCAACAGAATGCAATGCTTGTGGTCTGGTTTTTGGAACTAATTGTGTTGGGAACTTTAAAAAATTGTCACCGAAAACAAGTTGGTTACCATTTGACAGCAGATGCACAACATGGTCTATTGTATGTGTACAGTTCCCTTTGGACTTTGTCGTACATTTATACAAATCAGCTTGACTAGAAGTCTGGTAACCATGGTAACAAAAAGATGTCATGGAAAAAGTATGCAGCTTTTTACCTCTGATCACTAAGTACAGGCACCAACAAGGTTTCTTTCAAGGTAGAGGTGTTTGTATTCACCCTACAAGAGCACCGAAGTTGTACATCTGTACATGTTCTTGCCAGCAGCCAATGTCTGAGATGGCTGGTTCTCCATCTTGGACTGTTGAGTGTGTGAGATGTTCACCTTTGAGCCTTGTTGACTATGACCCTTTCAGTTTTTGATGGCAGAAAGGAGCTGACACTGGACTGCGGAAGCTGCGTACATGTCATAAAACATCTGCGTCACACGCACTGCTCCTTCATTCTTGTAAACACTTATCACTATTGCTACATTGCAGAATCGTTTGCATGTTAACCAGCCTTACGACGAATCATTGGACGTTCAGGACCAAGAAGAAGTTGCTAGTGTTTACGCCCCAAGTCCAAACCCACACCCAGGGGGAGGTAGATGGAAGCGTTTGTTTTAGATGCTTGATGTTTGAGTTGAGAGACGATTGACATTTGACAGGCCGGTCTAGTTTTAGTCATTCACTCACATCACATTCCAAACAAACTAATCAAAAGTCTCGCTTGTGTGTAACCTGATGTCTCATATATAACATTTCATCATTGTATACACGTTTTTGTGTTTTGATAACAGCAATACATCTTCATTAGGTGTGCATTTGTTTGGTAGAAATCAACTTCCTTTTGAGTCAAATTTGAAATATAGTTTTATGTTTGTGTAGATGAAAGTGTGATTTTAACAGACATGGACCTCTGATTCCATGTTGAAATGATATATCTCTGATCCATTAACCTTTAGTATTTCTTTAAACAGTATCTCACACATGTAAACTTGAATGACTGGAGCTAAACTTGCCATATCTTGTTACATAACCCGGCTGTGTTATACTGCATCAGCGTGGCTTACTGTAAGTTGCTTTAATTTTGCTGTACTCTTCATTTTTGCCTATTTCCCTGATGGGAGAAAACCGTGACAATAAAAACACAGTGACAGGGACAGATCTTGGCCTTCAAAATTTGTAGCCAAATCGGGAAAAATAACAGTAGTTACTGCAGAATTTGACCTGACGCTCGTATTATTCATGTTAAAATAAATAAGTCATTTGCAAATTTCTGTAGCCAAATGAGTGAAACATTAACATTGTGTAAATAGGAACGATGTCCAAAACGGTGAAACTAAAGCTACATTGAAATGTTGAAAATACAAAAACTGTGAAAATTTATACACGCAAAAATAAAGCAATTTACAGTAAAATGACGATAACATTTTGTTTGCAGAGTGCTGTATATAGATATGCCTACCTCCCATCCATGTCAATAAAACATCTTCACTGTTCTATTTAGCCTGTTGATAATTTAAATTGCAGAAACGTTTAAAACATTTTAAATTTTAAGTATGTGTTTACAATTTGCATTGATGTTAATGTGACTTTTACCATTGAACATTGGCTGTTATAATTTGGAAATATTAGTCTGTCAAAATGAGCATGCACAGACAGTGTATATTGTTTCCTTTGTTGCATATTCGAGCACTTTTAAGAAGGCACATTTGATTGCACTTTCACTCACCCATGTATTATTTGCCAAGTCCAGCTTTCGCGAGCAGCCTAAGCATACATGTAGCCTTCAGGTTTTCAATCACCTTTTTGGCTGTGTAGCAGCATAAAAGAAATTTTTGAAGTAGCAGTATGGCAGGGACCTATGAAGTCGGTCCTTTGCTGCCGTGATGTCTGAATTTTTAACCAGGTTTTGCCCCATTAAGCTCCCTCTGGAACACGGGGAAACTAGTGACCTGCATGTACAAATGTAGTAGTTTACAGCTAGCGAGGTAATAAATGTTGATAAAATTGGCAGAATTAAGGTCTTGTGTTGGGAAACTGCCAGTTTCGTCACACCTCACTTAGTGAATGGCTATTTCCCTCATCTTAGTTCCATGTAAAGTTAACTGGATTAAGAACTCCTTGGCATTGAGACACCCCCTTTGGATCTGCCCGAAGGGTAGTCTCTGATAGAAGGGTTATCCTTGAAAGCATTTTTTCTTGTACTTGCATACAAAAACATGATACGTGGATGTGATATAAAGCTTTGGGCTTATATCAATGATGTAGATCTGTAGATACAAAGCTGCCTTGAGGTAGCCTTCATCAAGCGTCTGGCTACTGCCTAGCAGGTGGGGCAAAATGTTTGGGCGTACTTGCTACCAAGCCATTGATGGGCTGTTACCCTTTGACTTCCATTTCGTGACACTGCAGTGCTGGACTAGCTCTGTATACATATTATGTGTGCCACTCGTGCCAGTGCAAATATGGCTAAGGTTGCAGCAAGTACTGTAGCCAAATGCTGAATATGTTTCCCAAAACTGAGAGCAAATTTTCACACTTTGAAATTAAGCTTAATAAATCTAAATGTACTTTTAAAAGTAAGCTATGTGTTCTGTGAATATACGTGTGCATCGATCTTAAAAACATGTATATTTTATGTAGCTGATTTTGCCAAAGTGTACACATTTTCTTAAGCCAAATCACAGATTTGCAGCCATTGTTTATTTGACTAATGGACAGTGTCATCAAAGTGGCATATAAGTTCCTTCTTTTGTAGGACTTCCATACTCTCTCAGGACTAATAAAAATTTCATGTCTGCTGACCCAGGATTTATTATATGTACATGTACATGCACTGGTCTATCCTTTGTGAACTATTTTGAACCATATAATTTACTGATTTGACCACCCAAAACAGAATTTTCAGGGTTTTTATTTTCCCAAATCCTGAATTGGATTGAATATGTGTTTGTAGAAAATAGGTCCCAAGTGATGTTTCCCAATGGACTTTCCTGTGAATATTTGTCCCTGGGGAAACTTTACAAATACACAGTATATGATGCACAAACTTTTCCTTCAATCCCTATTTTAAAACAGAAAAAAAAACAGACTTATTCACTATAATATTTTCATTCATTTAGAGGCTCAGATAGTTCAAAAAACAACAGCAACAGTTATTCACATCCATAATTTAAGCACAATGCAACATTGTAAATGAGTTACTAGTGACAGGCAGTGGCAATAAGATTGGAATGTTGAGGCCCTAACCCGTATACCCAGCCCTCTCCTTGTGCCTTGCAGCACTTTAGGCCAGTGGACAAGTCATCATGTTGCACACTGGTCAGTTCATTGATTGCTAGTCAGAAACTCTGGTGATTTATACAAGATAATAAAAGATCAGTGAACAAACATTATATTACAATGCATGTACATATATGTATGTAGGCTCAACATGTATTTTGTTTATAGTATATTTAATGTTCAAAACTGCAAACTGTCTGTAGCCATTAATTAAAAAGATACTGTCACTCTTTCAGAATATTCTTACACAAGAGTTTTATATATTTCATGTATCTTTAGAGTGCTCTGAAACTTAATATATATGTATATATATGTATATATATATGTATGTATATATATATATATATATATATATATATATATATATATATATATATATATATATATATATATATATATATATATATATATATATATATATATGAATTTTTGTATGTATCTATGGGAGAAAATCCATAAAAACTAGTTTGAAACAAAAATTTCCTGGCATTTACAGAGCAATAATTCTAAAAGCATATTGAACTCTTTGACAATCAGTTACTTGAATGTGACTTTCAGATCGAGGTCGCAGTCGTGGTGACACACCCCCTGACTCCAGGATGAGTGAACTCAGTGATGAAGATTTTGATACTGGGCGGCCTGACCCCCAGGTATGTACACATCATGAACTACTAGTGCCCCCTGGTGTATGACTATCTGGTACTCTTTTGCGTATGAGGTAAAATAATGTGTTTTATCTAGCCATGCCAGCTGTGAACCATGTGTACATAGACATTTACTTGGCACACAAGCATCCGATGTGCATTGTTGTCTGGTGCTCTTTTGTATAGGAAGAGCATAATATATTTCCTGACCATGAACCCTAGTAATGGTCCCCGCACCACTCCATTGCCAGCCTTTGACCCACTGTTCTTACCTGCCTCCACGCTCTGATAGGCCTGTCTTCAAATACAGACTTTCGTAGTTGGTACAGTGGTACCATGATCATGCATGGTGAACTTTGATATTTTAATTGGTAAAAAGATATAGTTCCATTAATGGGTTTTCCTTGTTAGAAAATGCAGACTAACCTGAAAGCTGTCCGGGATCACATGGCATTTTTGTTGTACATGTACCCAGCCTAAACCCTCGTTACTATGTTTTTCTTGCATATTCATCTGTCACCTGTATATGGTCAGTATTTACATGAGTGAAAGGTGTTCTTTTAGGTACCAAACTTCAAATTTATGAATGATAAAGGTAGTTATATCAGATCTAAATGGATTGTCATCCATGTTTTCCCTGTCAGTTCATTTTTAGAGTTACCAGACAATGTGATTTGGATGCTGAGCACGCAGGCTGCCCAGCAGAGAGCTAAAGGTTTTTGTGTACAGTACTTGATGCATGAGCACCCCCAGCTGACTGGGACAATCTGAAACAAGTCATAAAAGTGGTGATATTCATCAGAGATATACAGGGTGTGATACTTGACTGTTTGCCAAGAGCTCTTGTCGATCTTTGGTATATTTTGCCTTTTTGGCTTGACAATTGTAAAGGATCACAGTGTATCATGCTGAATGTTGGTCCATTATGATTTGCTCTGTATGTCTGTGATTTCATTTGAAAACAGCATGGTCAGTGGAAGGAAAATATGGGCATGGTGGACAAAATCCCAAAATAAGGGTTATGGGTGATGCTGTCATATATTAAATATATTCGAGAGAGAAGACATTTCCACGCTAATTGTTGCCATTGTGTTTTTAGTTAGCGTAAATCCTCTGTTTATGAACTTTTCAATAGTTCAATGATCATTTTTCATGGGATCGCCACAAAGAAAATCCTCAGAACAGGAACATACATGTATTTGTTGCAGTTTTATATCTATATTTACTGGACTTTAGATTTATCTTCGGTTTATGTCATATCTTGAAGCAGTATAATACCCATGTTATGGGTAAAAGGGGAGAACTGTTTGTACACTGGCATTGCCGTTGTTGTAGCTAATTAAACATGTTAAAGGGTTGTGTTCATGTATAGGCATGGACCACTCTGACCATGAGCTGATAAGCCAGATGCTAATATCTCTTGCATTTGGCTAAAGAAATGTGAAAATTGCTAAAATATTTTTAAATGAGTATTATTAAAGGACCAAGGTCAATTTTTTGTAAATGACGCCTGCATTTCCAATTTTGGCTACAGATTTGTGGAAGTCTAGAGCTGCCTCTGTGTAGCCAGTGGAAAAATTCTGCTTTTAATAAACACACTGATGTTTTTAGTACTTGAAAATAATAATATCATTCCCTTGCAATATTATTTCGTTCCCTCAAAACAATTATTTTGAGTGAAGGAAATAAGTGTTTCGAGCGAAAAAAATAATATTGTGAGGGAAGGATATATTATTGCGAGGGAACAAAATAATACACCACATGCATATTGATTTCCCGGCACAAAGCATGGGTTTGACGCCAGGCGATCATGGGGGACGTGTGGGTCACATCAACGTCACAGACAGGGCCAAATGTTCATTTCTCACAAAATTAGTGGGTTTTTTTGAGAAATTTAATTTCACAAATGCCAAACTGGTATTTATCTAGTACTTCCCGAGCCATATGTAAAGAAAATTTCCATCTGCCTTTAATAATATTCTTTATTTCCAAAATATGAGCAATATCCCACTTGTCCCCACAGGTACCGACCCGTATCTCGCCATAGCTCGCCAAGCGAGACAAGGCAATCAGGTATGCAGTTGTGGCAGGAAATTGATATGATTATCTGATATTATTGCAAGGGAACGCACTATTATTACCAGAGAAGGAAATAAAATTATTTTTCCTCCATGTCCCCTGGGGCTCTACATTTAGTCAGCCAAGGGACATACGTAAATTTTTTTTTCGTGTTGTGAGGGAACGTAATATTATTTTGAGGAAACGCAATAATATTGTGAGGGAGTGCAATAATATTGCTAGGGAACGAAATAATTATTTCGAGGGAATGCAATATTATTGTGAGGGAAGGAGATAACTTTTTTTCTGTCATGTCCCCTGTGTGGCGTTGTAAATACTGAATGCCATTCAGAAACATGATATCAAGCTTGAAGAATAGTATTAAAAATTTTTTTTCCCTGTTAACAAAAGCCCCTCAACCATACTACATAAAGATAATTGAGACATCCTGGATGGGAAACCCTCTTGTATAGGTTTATGGTTAGATTTTATTATTGTTGGGTGCCCATCATAAAACAGGTTGGTCCACGTGTGGTCAATTTGCACAATGTTGAGGACCAAGAGATTTAAACAGTAGTTCATGCGAGGGCTGATTGTGTTGGGGTTATAGTACAGCATTTTGCCTGGACCACGATAGACTGACTGTACTTGTAAATACATTTTTATAGGATTAGCTCTCATGTAATCAGGCTCTGTTGCATGAGCTGGGTTCTCAAGTTCTGTTTTCCAGTAAGCAGTCCTCAGAGCTTGTAAGTCTGGAAATTAACAAACCTCATGTCCGAGAAAGCTTGTCCATCCATGCAAATATGATTTAGAAAAACTGAAATTAATGGTAGCCCCCAGGACCAGTGGTTTTCAATTGTGACTAGCCCTGATTGGAATTTGACTTGTCCCAGGCTAGCGGAATGCAAATTCGTGAGGCCTCATGAGTATAGAGCAAATCACTGATTGGTTTAATCTAGCTAAATATATTTAGATCTACAAAAACTAGTCTTGCACTCCAAGTACATATGACAATGTACATGCAGGCGAAGATCTCCGACAATGTAGCCATGTTGAGATTCAACACAGGCCAAGATTCTTTGAGTGGACATGGATTATAGTATTATTATTTCAGTGATCAGTTTCCACGGCAGTTGTTACTAGCTGCTACATTATCACAACCATTCCGTTTTCTGTTTTATTGTACAGCTACAGTGAAACTTCATTGTTATGATGCTCAGCTGCAGACGTCCAACGTAGTCACTTCACAGCACAACTTTGAGGGACTTAAAGTCAAATTCCTTGGCGATTTGAATCGGTTAGCTGACACATATAGCTATCTGGCCCCTTTTTTTTAAGGAACAGATAGTATCATAAGGGGATTTCACTGTAAATTTTAATTTTGTTTGCATGTATCTTCTACTGCAGCCTCATTTTTATTTTTAGGAAGGAGAAGAAGATCCTGAGGTAGGCCTGATGTGTTCATATAAAATGCACTTCAGCATTGTATGTGCACAATTGTGGCTGGTTCAGCAATGATTTTCACAAAATTGACACTTCAGCTTTCGTAACCATGATTACAAGTGTAAACTTGGGCTGTTAGTCTCCCACCAGAACCCTGGGGGAGACTCCATACATTTGCACCCAATCTGTGTGCCTTTCTGTTCTTTTATTTTTCTGTCATTTCGTCTCAAAATGCTTGTCCGGGTCCTACTTCCTATAGTGTGATGCATACAGATACCAAACTTCTTGCAGGTATACTTTTTTGGATGGTAAGTGTCTTGTGTAGCAAAATAGGCCACCTCGACCGTTGACCTTTGGGCTTTGTCCCATGATATAAAATGCCCCTTTGGGCCATTTTTTCTACTGTTAAAGGCCTACAGGTATCTATTTCTATGCATACTACTTGGAATAGCCGTGTGTTTTGTACCAAAATCAGGCCAACTTTACCTTTGACCCATCAGAAAATTATATACATATATATTTTCTATGTGTGAGTGAATTATCATTTTCTAGACTGAAATTCGAAAGTTGTAACCCACTGTAGATCACATATCCTAAACATTACAACTAAGTTGTGATGCGCCTGCGTCAGTGACATAGTGCATTATTAAACATGTGGACAAAATCAAATGTACGTAAGGGATGTTTGATATTACAATGTACATCACACATGGCTTTGAATAACTACAAGGAATATAAACAAGCAGGGTGCACCAGGTCAGCGTTGAAAGTAGGCAGAGGGCACATTTTTTGTGATGAATACGCCACTGAACATAGAATAAATAAAATATTACATGGCTAGGGAGTGAGTTACCACTCTTCTCTCACTCGGGATCGTTGTTGGTGGGAAAAATCACTCGTGACCTGCGGTCATTCATGATTTTGCCCACCAACGACGGTCCCTCGTGGGAGACAAGTAGAAACTCGCTCTCAGCCATGGTAGATATTCTCTCTCTTTTGCTCTCACTCTGGCTCTCTTGCTCTCTCCGCGATGCCACTGACTTTCGGTGGGGGACTCCCTATATGTATTGCCATGCAATACAACTGCCGTTGTTAATTTTGTGTTGAAAAACATCGTGGCCAAGTGTGGAATATCACAAGTGAAGTTTGGATAATTCCTTAACATAATAATAATAATAATAATAATTCCTTTTTAATAAGCAAATCAACATTTTACATTTTATTTTCAGTTCATGACCAGTGTGTTGTCTTTTTGTCTTTTAGCTCTGCTGACCATGGGTCATAGAGCTTATGTGATCACTCGATCATGGCTGTTCACTTATCTCTCTGTAAACTTTTGCGTGCAGACATGATACAGTGCACTGGTTTTAAGTTAGCCCTATATAACTTTCAGGAGCTATCTAGGGTATGAAAATCTGGCTCAAGTATGATATTGGTGGTGCCATCTGTACTATTATGTAATGTATGGGCCAAAATGTGAAAATATTGAGAATCTTATTTTTCGAAGAGTTCTTAATGAATCATTGTGAAACTTGACAGGAAAATCAATCAGACTAAAAAGATGTTGAAATTTGATGGCACCACCTGCAGTATTATGGAAGATATGGACCAAAATGTGTTGATTACACATTAAAATCAATATAACTAGACAGAACAAGGCTTTTGATAACAAATGTACCACAGACGTGTGTCATATGACGTTTTGTAGTGCATGATATGTATGACCTTAACCTTTCTCAAGGTCATAAGGGGGGGGGGGTACATTTCAGGAAATGGCATTTTTTTTATTGGGTCAAAAGATGTGAATTTGTTCACATGTATCAATATGCACCATTACAGGAATTGTATACAGACAAAAGTCTATGACTAGGAGTCATGATGGCACTATCAGTTGTATCAAGTGGAACTAGCATCATAGATATTAAAAGTACATTGAATTCTTTATTTTGATTTTAAATTGAGATGAAACTTGTAACGTTATACAAATGATGCTTAAGGCCATTGGCCGTATTTTGTGAAAATTTGGGTGACCTTTATCTCTTTTTCAAGGTCATTAAGGATGTAGTACTCTAAAGGACAGTAAATTCTACATCGAGAGAAATAAGCAGGCTAACATTACCAAAGGTACCACAAGTGTGTATCATATATCATGATATAGAAGTTTGATATTGCACCTCCCATTTTTCTGACATTACAGTTCTGAAATACTGGAAACTTAAACACACACACACACATTATGACAAAATACCAGAACTTTGATGAAATATCCCAAATTTAGGTTTACAGTTGGAGTACATTTGAGTTCAAATTCCTAAGCACTGGGGCACTTAAGACGGATTATATGGCACATGCATTGGAGCGTGGGGAAGGGGAGTTCACTGCAGTCACTGAGAGGAGGCTCTACTGTAGAATGTGTTACATGGTTGTATTGTAGCAGCAGGGTGACGATGAAGATGATGACGACGATGATGATGGTGAAGAAATTGAGGTAATGTGTTAGTATACATGTAAGTTGCCGGCTGCTGTATCCTCCGCTTAACTGTACCTGACAGAGCCTGACGGTACGGTCACGGTGATTTCTGTTTCACTTTTGGCACTGTAGTCAAACAGCACAATGTTTCCCCCTCGAACTATTTGTGCGCTTAGAGGACCAGGGCTCGGTACTAGACCGGGTCAAGAACTTTCCTTACAGCACAAATGGACCCAGAGTGGGCTACAGCAAAGCTGTTGTCCCAAGCCATTCTTTTTCCATGGAACAACAGGCATACAGTCGTCCCTGTCTTGTAAGGCCCCTCATATGCACCGGAAATGTGGCCGTATAAGAAGGGTGGCCTCTCTTGGGGGGGGGGGGGGGGGACATACATGTTCAATGAAATATCCATCTTTAGAGTTAGTGGTCTGCGCTGAAAATGCTGAAAACTCACTTCAGCATTCCAATTAGGTAGCAATATAGTGTCATGAAATACTTGATCAAAGACAGGTTGGATTTGTGATCCAGATATGACCAATATTTAAAGTGGGAAGACTCTTCTCTCCTAAAGGTTACAGAGAAAGACATGCTTCTTTGGCCTAGTCTGCTACACATGGCCTGTTGAGTCAAACCAACTAATTGCACTTGTGACAGCTGGCATTATAATTTAATTCAGTCCTACACGTCCAGTAGAGAGGGAGCCAATATGCGACTGACATCATAACAGTCGTGTCGTAATACAGTTATGTTGTTCATACCCTTGACAACATTATGCTGCCCTTGAAGACTCTGCAGTTGAACAGAGCTCACGTGCCTATAATTAGTTCAAAAATGGACAAAACCACTCAGGAATTTTGACACGTTATCTATCTACTGTCATTGACACTTGTCTTTCTATTCAAACACCGTGCCACCTACATGGAGAAGTAGCCTAAAGTTGTAGAAGGGATGGCCTGTTATCAGGGGCCTGTGCACAGTAAAGCCTGTGTTAAACTTAACAGTCAACAAATGCATCAACCTTTTCCAACCTTTTCCCAACCATTTGAGTGAAAGGCAAACCTTTCTCAAACACTTTCCAAAGCATTTCAAAACCATTTCCTCTTGTTACATTATAACCCTTTTAAACACTTTTAAACCTTTCTCTAATGGTTAACAACCATATCACACAATTTCTCAACCTTATTTATGAAAACGTTGAAATGTTTTGCAACCCTTTCAACCATTTGAAACCTTTTGGTACCTTTTGCAAACCTTTTACAACCTGTACGAGCCCCACTTAAACACTTTGTAACACAAAAATGCATTTGGCTGCTAAGTTTTAGATGGGCTTAACTGTAAAAGGGGGACTACTGCACTGGTACTGGAATGAAAAAATCGTTTTATTGGGAATTTATATCTGGAATCATCCAGATGACAACTTTTCTACCTGACTTGTGTTCTACTCTGAGGAGACAAGGACACAAGTCATACCTGACTCCTGTAATTCTCTGAGGAGACCAGAGATGAGGACATGAGTCACATTTCAGTCACATTCTATCGGGGGGGGGGGGGAGGGCTACAGATGAAAACATAAGTCATACTTGACTCATGTTCTACTCTGAAGGGACAAGGGATGAGGACATGAGTCATACTTGACTCATGTTCTACTCTGAAGGGACAAGGGACAAGGGATGAGGACATGAGTCATGCCAAACTTATGTTCTGATCTGAGGAGACAAGGGATGAGGACACAAGTCGCACCCAACTCATGTTCTACTCAAAAGAGACAAGGGATGAAACATGAGTCACGCTTGACTCATGTTCTACTCTTAGGAGGGGAGGGATGAAATGTTCATGAAAGAGCATCCAGTGCTTCTGTGCTGGCAGTCAAGTTTCAGTCACAGGCATACATGTCAGACCTGTTGCCAGATAGGGATCCGCATGGCCAAACAAAACTTACATATTAAAGCTACAGAAGGTGACCATTATCTCCATTTTTAGTGTTCTCTGTGCCACCTAACGATCCATATCGTTTAGAATGCTAAGAGAGTTTATCGCTGAATATAAACCTTCACGAGGGTGCCCAGTTGATTTTGTAGCAACACACTTGCCATTCACCTCCTACAGCACTGGCACCCAGGTTTGATTCTTGGCTTGAAGATCCTTTGCCAGAAGAGTAGGCCCACGCAGCAGGTGACCTGTCACAAATTTTTCTACCCACAAGGCCTAGCTTAATTTTATATGCCATACTGCATATTAATCACTACCCCTATTGTGATTTTTAATCCCTAATTCACTTGGGATTAAAAATCCAGGAAGAGTTGTCTACCTAGCATTTCTCACTTACAAGAGTGATTGCACTCTCATCATATTTCTTTATTGTGAACATGTCACCATCCTGTATGTGCCATCAAAAGCTCCAATATTTACGTCAAGAAGAAGCTGACGGAACTCATGGAAGAGATCTCTCTCCACGTCAGTCAGTGACGTAACTCCCGTTACCAAGGACATGTCACACTGGCGTATATACATGTAAACAACGGCCATGGCCCTTCGCACGTAGCCCTTCTCCAGCTATAGAGCATTTAAACAATTCCTGATGGGCCTAGACATGGGTGAAACTCATCGAACTGCTCTTTACTAGGAAATACTGAAGAAACACTTTTTCAGAGAGGCCCAGAAGTGGCCAGGCACTTGTGTGGTTTGTTTATTAGAATCTTCTAAGAAAATTGTCATCAATAAAGGATAGAGTATCGCCCAACATTTGATCCATGATTATGACTGTACGCATACATGGTATGGTGATGAACCCTTGACATCTAATCTCTCGTCAATCCACCCATATCCCAGGAATTAAGGAACTTCTGTTGTCAGGGGCGCATCTAGACATTTCATAGGTGGGGATGGGGAAAGTGTGGGCTGGGGGGTCTTGTATGCAGAAGCTGGTGAATTTTAACCTTTTCATACCCACCTTTCACCCATTCCTGACACCAAAAGACACATTTTAACTGTGTTGTTCTGTAATTTTTTTGTCAAACATATGGCCCTTTCAAGAGGAATAGAAAGAAAACTTTATTTTTTCCCAGATGATTTGGGATGGACCCATAAATCATGTTAAAGTTGGTTCAATAAAATCAGCCATATGACTTAATTCCTGACAGCTTTATGTTTGCTACTGTTCCCATATAATTTTTGGAGTTTGTTCTTAAGGTTTTGCTGTGCCCCCTGCTGGAGATAGACTTGCATGTTTTGAATTCCCATTAGTTGACAAACAGTTTCCAAGGCAACTCAGAATCTATCAGAAACTGGCTGTACGTGTGGAGTTTGAATGAACTGGATAAAGATGGTATAGGAGAGAAAAATAGGCACAGGGAACCATGCAGTCTGGTAAGATTTTCACAGTTTGGTAACACTGGCAAAGGGAACCATGTAGCGAAAATATTGGAGTATTCGGAAAATGAAAGTACATGTAATGATGATAACATGGGAATTTTATCAGCAGGTGACCTAATTTAAAAAGTTAGCGATGCACTGCCACTGTTTTGGTGTTTGAGCGCAAACACAGCCGAGCTATTGTTCACGTGTATTGCCATATTCAAGGCCAAACCTGAGCACAAAAACTCTGTTCCAATTGCTTCTAGCAAACTTTATAAAGCAGAGACACATACTTGTCAACATTCTCTGACAAAAAGTAGGGAGATTTTGTTGTTCTTATGGGGGGGGGGGGGGGGAGGGGAGCAGAGACTTTATGTTATTTAGAAGTAATGAATTTTCATGGAAGAGATTTGCTAAAGTAGACATAATTACTGTCAAAAAAATCCAAAAATTTAGGCAAAAAAGTGAGAGACTCCCACCAAATGGGGAGACTTGACAGGTATACACGAATGCACTTTCAGTATATTTCTGTACAGAGTTTTAGTGTTAATTGTTATCATTGTTTTACTCCATTCCCAATGGAAATTTGCTTGCAATATAAAGTACATGTACTCCAGTAGTTTGCTATGAGACTGAACATTAGTTATTTGTATCATAAATTACATTAGAAAAATATACACGATAATGTTTGTTATAGTTTATTTATTATAAGTTAACAGCGTTAACATTGTCTTATAGACCAATAGTTGAATGTGGATGCTTTTCTGTTGACTTACCAGACACTTCTCAAAATATGTAATTTTATGCTGCTTTTTTAAGGTGCTTTTGTTTTCTTTTTTTTTTTTTATATATGTGGTTTATCACCATATATTTTATGGTGAGGTAATGAAATAAATACTGGTTGAACATGGAGAATGTAGGGGCCGAAAGTTGCAAAACTTGTTTATGCAATCATTCTGTTTAAGGTCGTGAGTATGAGTATTATTTGGGCATAGGTGACAATGTACTGCAACTCTGCAGATAACTGACTTGTGACCCATTGATTAGTGACACTGTGTGACCATTTGTCAACAAGTGACAGTTTATGACTACCACTTATTTGTATGTGCGACTCTAGACACCATGAAGTGACAAAATGTGACCACTGCTTACAGATACATCACAACATGTGATAGCTCTTTTGATCAATGGTATTGTGTGACTGTGTAATATTTCATAGATAAGTGATGACGAAGATGAGGACCAAGCAGCTCAGGGGGTCGGGGGTGCTTCAGAGACCGGAGCTGGTATGGCGGGGGCTATAGGAGCCATGGCAGCTAATGCTGCGGCCTCCTTACAGCCTCAGGCACCAGTAGCGACAGAGGCCCCAGTACAGCCTCAGGCACCAGTGCAGGAGGAGGCTCCCTTGCCATCTGATGAGGTACCGGTTCAAGCCGAGGTAGCTCCTGTGAATGCGGCTCCTGTGCAGACACAGGCGGCTTTGCCGGCTGAAGCTCCCGTAAAGGCTCCGCAGGCACTGGCTCCCTTGGGCGAGTTGCCTGCCAAGTCGAAGGTAACTTCTCAAGTAGATCAGGTCACAAGGACACCGGTGTGAGGGCCACAGTCACTGGAACTCACTGTGCTGGGTGTCTAGCCGTCACAGCTGACCACAGATTGTACAGTTGGCATCAGTCTTGGGATGATTGCATACTGGGTATATAACTGCCTATCAGACACCGGTCATTCACGTGGTTATTACAGGGCTGCAGGTTGCACATTTGTAGTCGGTCATAGGACATTGCTTATAGTAACGGTATTGATCACACAAAATTCTTGTTCAGTATGTCGTGACTATCAGACAGCAACCTCTTCACTTTGTTACAAAGCCACAGGGTTAATATATAGTGTATTATATAGGTATTTGTTTTGTCTTTCTGTTGGTGTAGAAGTGCATAACAAATCCTGGTCCCTATTCTCAGCTTCTGTGTTAGCCACACCCATTTAATCTTTCATGTAGGAATTTCGATTTCATTTCTGTTTCAGTTCAGTAGTCTGTGTTTCACAAGGCAGCAGGCTTGTTTTGAAATGCAATTTCATTCTTGGCTCAAATGCTCCCAAAATATATGTATTAAAAAAAAAAAAAAAAAACTCAACATGCTGCCACAAGTTTTATTCCAAACTTTCTGCCTCCATGCAGTGAAGCAAAGCAGAAAAACGCCCACTGTCAGAAATGTGTGTCCAGTTCAGCCTTCAACATCACAGGACACACATTTCTAAGAGAGGGCATTTTTCTGCTTTGCTGTACCACATAGGTGGTAGCACAATACAAATGTGATGGTTACATGTGTATATTGTCAATTAAGGGGATGATTGCATGTACACAGTGTGTATTCTGCCATCTCCATGTATATCAAGCTTATTTCACTGGTTGAACATGTGAACAGTTTAGGTGCCACTCGAGGGATGTTATGTACATAGCGAATTTAAGAACAGGTGACAGCGACAGCAATGTATGTGGCACAAGGTTTTAAAATTTTCTGTGGGTTTAGCTTGGCCCGTAGAGAATCTAGCATCAGGTGACAAGTGCAGACAACATTTTGTGGTGACGAGATGTAAGATTTATTTGGGCTTTTGTTTGGCATGCCTCACAAAAAACAAAAGAAGTGCAAGAAACATTTTGCAAAGTCTGCCACCCAATGCTAGATGTTGTTTCCCACGTATATACCTATAGGTATTTGACGGGAATTGCAAAAAAATCTCAGAATCGGAGTTAATTTTCCCATCAGTTTTCACCATTTAGTTTGCCACTGACTCAGCAATGATCATGAAAGTTAGCTGCAACTGGTTGTGGGTACAAATGTTAAGCATGGCTTCAGACAGGCACTTGTTATGCATGGTATGTGAGAAAGAGTTCCACAAAGAATCACTATTCAGGTAACTGGCCAACAGGAAAAGAGCTGCATCAACAATGAGGAAAGCTGCCCCAGAACCTGGTGTGAATAGATAAATGGTAAGCACATGGCTTTAGACAAGCACTAGGTGTGTGAGCAAAGGGTAATATGCCTCTGTCTGGTTGTGTGGTGTGGCATTATGGCATTAGGTTTACTTTGGTTTACTTTGTTGCAAGCAAGCTAGTGTACATGTAGGGCAACCAAGGTGGGACCATTTCCTGGGTTGCCTATTGTACTGTACCACACCGTCTGTTTTATTTCAATTTTATTCACTGTTCTAGTTTTGACTACTATTGTACTAATGGCCTTGCCTTGTCTTGCCTATGTATTTCAATTAAAACAAAGCATCTGGACATTTTAATTTCAAATTCTGTTCTGTTCTGTTTTGTTTTGTTTTTTTCTGTACAGTGGCCCTATTCCAATAATGTCAGCCCAAATGTGACAGAAAAGTGGCCACCTTAGAGGTGTGGCCTCTTTTGAGGGGGTAATGTCATGCAAATACTACTTGTGGCATGGAGAAGTGGCCTTTGTAGAGAGGATGTCCTCTCATGAGGGGGGCCTTATTAGAGGGGGACCACTGTATTGTTAAATTAAAACTTGGTAGACGGCATCCAGCATGAGATGCTGGCGCCCTCTGATGTTACTTGGCCTGTTATAATCACCATCATCAGCCAGGAAACAGAAAGATGCAATGCATGCATCAAGTGACAGTACCAGTGATTTTACCATGCTTACAGCTGACATTAAGCTGAAATACCTTGTTACGATGGAGTGAAACCCCACGTTAGGTGTGTTGATCCAGCTTGACCCACGGTCAGGGTGTGCAGATGTCATGCCCTTGATCCTCTGCTCCACTGCAGTGTTAGAAATAAGGACAAATTTTTTTTTACTTGCCCGCAGACTGACTGATTTTGGTTTAAAGATTAGCTGTGTCCCAATTCACATGCATGTAAAATTTGGCCAAGCGTTATGGCAACTTGACCTGTCCGTCACGTGTGTCACTTGTCTGGGACAAGTAACATGGCCTAATTTTGAACACTGTACAGTCTAGAATCTACTCTATGTGATTCACAGGCCCATTGTTGGTCTGGGTGAGCCACATACCTAAGACATGCAGCTCAGCTGCCTGGTTAGTGTGACAAATACTTGTTGATAAATGGGTGTCATTCAGAATAATGGGGATGGTGTCAGTGGTGGGATGTTGCATTCATGTATGCTTAGATTCTACTAGGATTGTTATGCACAGTTTCAGTCACAAAAAAAAACAATGCAGTGCTGACACAGCATATACTCAGAATGGTAAGTATTGCTCACAGTTTTTGGTAGAATGAGTCAGTCATATGAGGCACTGACAGTTTAATTTATAGCTGGGGTGATCGCATCTTTGACCACAACATCATTCAGAGGGTTTTTACTTACAGACTTTTTATTTGTATTTGTATTTTTTTTTAATTTTTACTTCAGCTGACTTATCTGTCAGTTGAGCTTGTCTTATGTTCAGTACATGTAATCCATATCTCATTATGTCTTGTTATTCGCTGTGTCAAATTAACTTGGACAACCCCAGTGCCTGCTGATTATAAAATCCTTAAATTCAATCATATTGACATGATCTATGAGAATTTGTTCTGTATCCATACTCCTATCCATATATTTTTCTCTGCTAATGTAATTAATTGCACTGAATGCTGATTGGAGTCACTGACACCAATGTACAATGTTGCCCTATCAGAATTCACATACCTAACTTTTCTAATATCATTGACTGGCTCATTTTCAAACTTGGGGATGCATGTACCTTGGGCGGATCTCTTCCAAGTGTGTTCAAAATGACACGTTCCAGAGATTTGGAGATTTTTTTTGTCAAAAAAGAAAAAAAAAGATAAAGTAATGAAAACAGATCATATGGTGTGTGGTAACTAGTACCTTTAAAGGTCCATAGATAGAAACACATTAAATCAAACCTTTTAAAAGTTTAATATTTTTTATAAAACAACAATTACTATAAAGGATCTCATAACTGGATCGAATTTTTACTTTCTGAACCAATTGTTGCATAAACAGAGATTTGTAACAAATGTGTAAAATTGTATATACTTACACAAATATTGTTCAACATTTTACAAGCTGGATCAAATTTTGATCATTTTTTTTCACAGAATTTGTATGAACAAAGCAATATATTTGCATAAACAGGGATAATGTGCTGCCATCTAGGTTAGAGCAATGACCTTGACAGGTTCAAGGAGGGCAGATTCATGTATTAGCAGGGCTAAGTGGGCTTATATGGTAAAAGTAGCAACTTGACAAGGTAATAAAGCTTATGTAAACTCATTCAGAAAGTTCTGTCACATACAAGTTGCTTAACATATGGAGGAAATTTCCTTTGTTTAGTGAAAGTTTTTTTCTGGATGGTTAAGTTACATAAGTGGTGCAAGTGCCCTGATCATGGCAGAGGCATACTTCAGTTGCCTGGCAACTGAGGGGACCAGACCAGGTCTGCAGTTAATGAGGTTAAAAAATACTGACCATTACTTGACCTTCTGCAAACTTGATGGTGGTGCACATGGATATGGTTGGGTTGGTTGAGCACAGGCTGTTCTTACAGCCTTTTTGTACCAAGTTTTGATATTACAGCATTAACTTTTGATACCCAAACATTTTACAAGAACTTATTTACAGCTCCATAGCAAGGCTTCTGGTTGAATTTGGTGTCACTCTTTTGTTGGGCAATCAATTTTATAACTAGCTAGTGTTATTGCAGTTAATTTTCACATACAAAGTAGTTACATGGAAGATTAGTGTCAGTTACTTGTTTATTTCACATCAAGTGTTACCGTGAGATATAAATGAGAAGTACAAAAAGTGATATATTTCACATAATAGAAAGTTTTTTTTTAACTTTCTTCTCTTGTCCCAAGAAAGTGTTACACTTGTCCAGTACATCAGCGTCTGTATACCCAGTGTGTAGTTTAAGCACTAATGAAAACACTGCTCAAAGGGTATTTTTTATGTGCCATTTGGTCCGAAAATTCTATACTGCATGAAACATTGCTGGATATATAAAAAGTAAACTAACAAGCATTAAAAGCAGCCAGACTTTTTGTAATATTAATGTTGCTTCTAAGTCTGAATTCTGCAAAAGCCTAAGCTTGCAAGGAATAGAAAAAATGACTAGGCTGTCTTTTAATTTGCCTGGGTCTGCTTCAGGTCTCACAGCAACTGGGACAGCCACCTCCAGGGACAAAACCAGGCGGCAGTAAACCAGGAGCGCCTATGTATGGTGGGGAGGAGGAGGATGATGAGGAGGAGTCGGGCTCCACTGATGAAGAAGATGATGATGACGAAGATGGCAATGGGGGTGCAGTGGAGGGGTAAGTGATGAGGGGGTTCCGAGTTCCTGTTCTCCTCGGCAGTGGAAAAATCCCTGATTGTTTTATTAGCTTTGCTGACCATTAGTGTCCGTCCGTAAACTTTTTGCTTGTTAGCATGATACAGTCTACAATTTTCAAGACAGCCCCATATAGCTTTCAGGGCTGATCAAGTGTATGAAAATTTAGGATGAGTTTGATATTGGTGGCGCCACCTACAGTATTGCTAAATATATGGGTGAAAAATGCAAAAATCTTGTGACTGCTGTAGCATACTTTATGTTTGATAGATGTTCATGAAATTTAGGGAATTGTGGAGATATTGCATGATATGGATGACCTTGATTAATTTTCCAAAGTTGGAGAGGGACCACATTTCCGGAAATGATTTTGTTAGTGATGGTAACCAGCAGAGCATTAGACCCATGGGCCTTTTGTTAAGACTGAATATTGACTTGGAGCTCAGATCTGTGGATCAAGTTTAAAATTTTTATCGTGGAGAAACTAAAACAACTGGCTCTGAGAGCTGACGGGTGTCTTTTGAAGCGAATATTTTCTTTTTATTCCACTAATGTGTAACTTATCATGCAATGTAAACACAAGGCACAGGGGTAGGAAGACTGTTTGTAATTAACTTGATTAAAATGCACTGTAGCTACATGAACTCTTTTAATGCCAACTGCAGCTTAATTCAAACTACAGTAAAAACTCCATATGTGGGCACCTGTCCAAAGTGGGCACCTCCTTACAGTGGACACTTTTCTTCAGTCCCATTTCATTTTTCCTATTGACTACATTATAAAGGCGACTCTCTAAAGTGGGCACCTGCCTAATCTGGGCATTGGGCACCCTAAACAGGTACCAAAATCTGTAAAAGTGGGCACTATTATTTTGTTCAATAAATATTTTACTTTGTAAAAGTGTTATTTTTTGCATCAAGACTTGCCACCATTAACTTTTAATTCTTCAAGTGTCATTTTTCTATCAGTGCATGTATCTGCACACGTTTCTATACTTATTTTACTTTGTAAAAGTGCTATTTTTTGCATCAAGACTTGCCACCATTAGTTTTTAATTCTTCAAGTGTCATTTTTCTATCAGTGCATGTATCTGCACACGTTTCTATACATGTACATGTATACATGTAGATGTGTATGCATGCATATGTATAGCATCTCCCTTATCTTTGTTGCTCATCCACTCAACCTGAAAAGGCCAACCCTCTGTAAACTTTCCACCTCCCTAAAGTGGGCATTTTGCTCCGGTCCCAAGGGTGCCCACTTTACGGAAGTTTTACTGTACTTAAACTGCACTGCTCTTAATTTATAATAAAGGTGCTTAATTTATATTCCTTGTAAAAAGAAACCTTTTATTCAAGTACCAGCATGCCTGTAGTTACACACAATATAACGGTCCAGGTCAACAGCTTTGCTTGGTGTGCTTTGGGTGTAATGTGCCCAAAGTGTGCTGTGGAAACCTGTTGACTTGGTCCAAAATACAGCACCAAAAGAGTCCAAGAAGCAAGACATTGGGCTGTGGTGCTGTTTTTAACCCTTTCCCCCTTAAATTAAGACTGAGTCAACAGCTTTCCTCGGCATGGGTTGGGCACTAAGTGCCCAACCCATGCCGAGAAAAGCTGTTGACCTGGGTCATGTTGTCTTTGTAGGTCTCATGTTCAATTCTCAGTGAAAATTTTTTCATTGCTGTTGAAATCAGTTAAAAACGCTGAAGCAGATGACATTTGACCACCAGCCCCTTTTTTTGCCGGTTTAAGGGGGAAAGGGTTAAATGATATTCACTGTGGACTCTGCTACACCATGTCTAGGTAAATCATGCTCGTTGTGTTGCTAACGGAAAAGACAATATCGGATGTGAGTGCTTCATTGCGATGAGGTCATGATAATAATGTTTCAGAGCCTACGACCCAGCAGATTACGATCATCTGCCAGTCACCCCAGAGATCAAGGAATTATTCCAATACATCACCAGGTACGTCAAAAATGCCAATCAAGTTGAGGTTGTGAGAGGGAATTTGGTTTGATTGCATTTATTTCATGATCACTCATGCATCACAAAAGAGGTAAACATGTAAATATGTATGTATACTGTCAGTTCCCATAAGGCATATTGAAGTGCACAATGATTGTTGGGATGGCCCTTTAAACCCAAAGGTTTGCCTTGAAGTGGTCCCATAAGAGTATTTACATGTATAATCATAAATAAAAATTAACTCATAAATCTGACTAAAAATGATATAAAATTTTTGCAGCTGTAGATATGACATATACACACACTTTTTGGTGCAGGTACAGTAAAGTCCAAATCAAGACAAATTACGATGGCATAAGATAAGTCAGCAGTATTTCAATTAGTATTGGCAAAATAGCAACATACAACAGGCCCTTTAGTCTTTGGGGAATGTTTTTTGAGGTGACAGAACTGTTCATAAGTACCCCAGCTGCAAAGACTTCTGGGTAGACCTGGTGGAGGCCCCTGTGGAGATAACCTGGACTCCTTATTGGCCAGTGGTTGTTTGCAAGAAATGGAGTGTCATGAAAATATTCACTCTGCACCAGTGCTGCCATCTGCAGGAATATCCCTCATTATAAAGTAACAATTGGAGATGCTTTGAGCCAAATGTCAGTGTATGTCAGAGGTTTCACTTTGTGTTTAACATGTTTAGAGTTCTGTGTATTTGCGTATCATTTTGAAGTCTAATAGAAGGGAGTTCCAGTCCAAAGAGTTTGAATAGCAAAATGTCTTTTTTGTTGTGTCTTTTGTATCAAAAGAGAATGTATTACACCCTCAAAACATTACATATCTGAATTTAAAAGGGTTTCCGCAAGGTACCTTTTCTCTTGTGACACCAAAAAACCCACACACAAATCACAGGCAAATGGACGAAAACAATGGCAAAGATAGAATCCTTACCAAGGAAAAATAGCTCCCGACTCCAGCTTACTTCAATGAGTCGAAAGTTTATTATAATTGTACGAGGTCTCCACTTGAGGTGCTTGTCTTTCCACACAGGTACACCCCACAGTCCATAGAACTGGATCACAAGCTCAAACCATTCATTCCTGACTACATACCAGCTGTCGGCGACATTGATGCCTTCATCAAGGTAACATTTGTATCAGTCGATTGCCCAGGGAAGAGATTTTTTTTTTTAAAAACCATGTTTCCACAAATTCTTTTTTTCCAGGAAGTAATTAGTGTAAAGATTCAGCAAACGTGATAAATTACTGGAAAAGTAGCTTATTAAATCAGCAATGGGACAGGTATGTGTACACTTAAATTTAAGATGATGACATTCTGTCAGATCTGGTCCATGTGTGTGCTGTCTCTGATGGTTTGGTGGATAGCAGGCAGTCATCTGTACATTTGATATACTCACACAGCAAAGTTTGAAGGGCATAATGTAAGGCGGTGCACATTTATTACCGGACGTATTTCCATTTACCCAATCAAAAATCACATTATAGTTGACTCAGCATGTATACTTGTGTGAATGATAAGAAAATCGTTTGCCTACAAAATCACAAAAATATAAAGTCAGCTTAATATTGTGACTTAATGTTTATTTTTATATTTTTACTCTTCGGCTTTATAACCCGAAGGGTATTGTCTACCTTTATGTCGTCCGTCTGTCTGTTGTTCCCATCATTGATTAAGAAGCTTTTGCATTGGGACTTCCAGTTGCATGTGATTGTACACTGCTATAAGATCTATTTTGTGTGTAAGCATGGTTGACCTTGACCCATTTTTCAAGACCACACGGTGACATATGCAAAGAAACGTTACTGCTCCAACTATCGAAAGCCTGCCTTATGAGCTGGAATTTTACACAAAAGAGGCATCATGGAGTGTTAAAGTCAAGGTCAAACCTTTATACTTGACCTACTTTTTGAGGTAAAAAGTGAAATGCAGAATACAAGTGCTGATGTAACTAAGAGAGGTGGTTGAGATCTGGCATCCAAATTGCACATCATTATGCACCATAATAAATCCGAACTAACTTGTCTGTGCATTTGACATTGACCTATTTTTCAAGGTGACTTGCATGTGTGAGGTGATATTACCATTCCAACTTTCGAAAGCCTGCATCTAATGATCTGAGTTTTATTCAAAAGAAGCATCATGGAGAGATTCAAAGGTCCATATAAAAATCAAGGTCATACCTTTATATATGACCTGCTTTTTAAGGTCGAGTCGTGTGCACAAGGACTTCCAAATTACACATGGATATGTACCATTGTAAAACCTAATTTTCAAATATGTTTGACCTGGACCTATTTTTCAAGGCCACCTGCACAAGTAGAATGCATTAGTCCCTCTCTTGAGAGGCCACTCCAATGAGAGACCACATGCCTGGAATGAGGACCTTTTCAACACATTTTGCTTGGTGCTTTGGTTGTTATTTATACCTCCTGGAAGAAGCCACCTGTCTTCAGAGACCACAGTTTGATCATCTTTGCGGTGGTCTTTGAAGACAGATCTCAATGCACACAGTATTGAATTTTTTGGATCCAGGACTGGGGAGGGGTTCATCAGACAGGACGTAGATGTCTATGGCCACAATAACTTCTTCACAAGTGCATTCCCTTATCACTGAACAGTTGACAAACTGTATTTCTAATTCCATAAAATTTGTTGAAAAGAACTTAATTAAATCTTTGGAAGGGTCAGATGAGGATAAAATTAAAAGGATGATAGCATGTTTGACAGATGTTGACATGTATACAACACAGAGGGCGGTTAAGAGGGGGCGCCAGTGCACTAGTGCTGGAAACAACTTCGCCCCAGTCCAATGTACAGAATATACATTTTTTCAGCTAGGCGACTGGTGCCAAAGGTAGCAGGTTTGAGTCCCGCTCGTTCCGAATATAAAATATACATTTTTCGGCATTTCCTTAATGCTGGTGGATTTAAGTCCCCGATTCTGGAAATAAATGCCGACTCAGTAAATATACTGTATTACCGTGTTGATATGGCACTCGCACATAACTACCTCAATTGAACCATTCTTTTTTAGGAATGGGGATTTGGTCGAGTGGATATGTGCGTTTCCCATTTCAGCTAGGCGACTGGTGCCAAAGGTAGCAGGTTCGAGTCCCGCTCGTTCCGAATATAAAATATAAAAATGTTTCAAAATAAAGTCCAACATGACGACAGTGCAGAAAGTAATTTATGTGGAAAATAGAATGCCCCGCTATGCTGGTATGAAAATACCCTTTATTCCCTGGAATACAGACAAACACACAGGGCTTAGGAGACAAATATAAGTTTTGAACACATGTATGTATGCAGATTTTCAGTGGGGTTTTTTTTTTTTTTTTGATTGCAGGTGGGACGTCCAGATGGGAAGCCAGACCAAGTGGGCCTGACAGTGTTGGATGAGCCCTGTGCCAAGCAGTCTGATCCCACAGTGCTCAAACTGACGCTGAGAACCATCTCCAAGCAGACCACTATGGGAGACATGGTAAACGGCCTTCCTTGTCGTACTCAAAGAGGGCACTTGTCTGGGTATCAGTTGGAGCATCTTGCAAACCACACGTGTACCTATAGAAGAATTTTGTGGCTAAAAACCATCCATAAAATAATTTTATTGTAAATTTTTTAAGGTCAAAAGGTTCTGTACTTAATGGAATCACTCTGTTTTCAGTAATGAAATATTTACTGGGCTGGATTATTTGTTTGAGATAGTTGTTTTACCAGCTGTAACATCATAACACAGAGGGGGTCTTTAGCTCTGCTGACCAAAGGTCGCAGAGCTTATGCGACTGCTCATGTCTGTCCGTCCATCTAATATTAAATCTGGAAAATGAAAGTGATACAAAAGCTTCTTTCCTTGATCAGGATTTAGAAATAAAGAACAACCAGTATGTAACAAAAATATTTGACAAGAGAGACCAGTTCAAATTTGATATTATCTCCTATCCTGATCTGACAGAAAACGTTCCTGAGAAACAAGCATATGGAGTTTGTATTGGACAAGTGATACATATTGCTAGAAACACCACACTTTTTGGCGATTTTGTCAATAGAGTCAGAACTTTCTTGCATAAACTATAAACACAAAGGTTAAAAAACAACAACTACACAAAATTCTGTTGAAATGTTTCCAGAAATATGACCAAATACATGATAAATTCAACAGTAACTCAAGAACATTAGTCAAATTGTGTCAAGATGGAGCTTGAAATGACAAAGTATAGTCCTCAAAGTGTTAAGAGTGGTAAGAGGGAAAGTACCTGGGGTAAAGTATACGTAACCCACCTAGAGAATTTTCTCTAGTCCATCTTAAGTCGGAAAACCATGATCATACTCACTTTTTGCAGGATTTCTTTCTTTTCTATCTTCATCTAGTATATTGGAAGAGGTGCCTTCCAGCTAATACCTTAGTACACTTTACTTCCTAACACCTCTAGTCAACTTTATGGTGCTAAAAATTGTCTTACTATTTACCTGTTTATACCAATGTCGGTATGGTGGAATGGTGTATGAAGCTTATAGGTTTTAAAGGAGACATCCGTAAACTTTTGCTCGTTAGCTCGATAGCGTCCACAGTTTTCAAGTTAGCCCAATATAACGTTCAAAGACTTATAGGGTGTATGGAGTTCGATATTGGTGGCACCACCTACATTATTATGTAATATAGGGGTCAAAATGTGAAAATCTTTTGAACACTCTAGCATCTTTAATTTTTGGCAGATCTTCATCAAATTTGGTGGGATTGTGGGGAGGTCAAAGTCTAAGTTGGCAATGATACTAGTGGGGCCACCTATAATTTGACAGAAAATGTGAGCCAAAATGCATTGTAAGATGTAAAATTTGATATTTGGTAAAGTAATTGGATTTGACTTACCAAATTTATATGATATATAGACCATGGCGTAAGGTAGAATGTTATGTAATATCAGTGACCATGACATATTTTTGTAGGTCACCATGCCTGTAAGGTTGAATAGGTGATTTTGTAAGGGCTGGGTGTAGCTTGGACATCAATGGCAAAGAGAATTGAGCCTCCGGATCAAACTTGCAGTTGATTACATAATGTATAAAACTGTACTGATTGACCTGCTTTTTGGGTCACTGTGACCCAGTCATTAATGGAGTTTGGCACTTGTCCAAGTTTATTGTTTTTTTGTAAATAACTCGAAAAGTTATTATGCAATTTGAACAAGCAGACTATATATGGAAAGCTGGATGTGGGGCGCATATTTTGAACACTAACAATTTTTTAGTCTGAGTTGAAGGTCAAAGTCAAATTGCCAGTTTCAATATTTGGGTCATCTCGGGAATGCGCTGCAGCCCACAATTCTTGAGATAGGTCCATGTAACGTTTAGGAGTTATAAAGTGTATAAAAATCTTTGTCGACATCTATGTTGGTGGCGCCACCTATAGTATTATGTAATATACAGGTCAAAATGTGAAAATCTTGTGACCACAGTACTGTCCACAGTTTTCAAGTTAGCCCAATATAACTTTCAGGACTTGTACGGGATATAAAAATCTAGGTTCTTATTGATATTGGTGGGGCCACCTACAATATTATGCAATATAGGGGTCAAACTAGGAAAATCTTGTGAACGCTCTAGCATCTTTAATTTTTGGCAGATCTTCACCAAATTTGGTGGGATTGTGGGGAGGTCAAAGTCTAGGTTGGTAATGATACTAGTGGTGCCACCTATAATGTGATGGAAATTATAATCCAAAATGTGTTTTAAGATATAAATTCCATATCTCAAAAAGTTATTAGATTAGGCTTGCCAAACTGATATGATATATAGACAATGTCCAAAGCTAGAATCATGTGTAATATGAGTGACCTTGACCTATTTTGTGAGGTCAACATGCCTGTAAAGTTGAAAGAGGTGATTTTGTAATGGCAGGTTGTATCTTGGACTTCAATGGCAATGTCATCACAGCACCAGGCAGGCCTGTGGGCCTCTTGTATTACATAATCTGGGTGTCCTTGATCTTCTGTCCCAATGTCACTGAGGACATAAAGTTAAGGACTCACTCGTTGTTTTTGCACATGCAACAGTATTCATTAAAGGAGTTGCACAAATAAGCTATGATTACATGTGGAGCGTAGTGTCATCTGGTGGCCAGTTTTGACATTAAGCTTTATATGTTTAGAAGTCGCTTGAGGACTCACAGCTTTGAAATGAACAGGTGCAATATAGCCAGGATGCCAGCAGAGCATTAGGCCCATGGGCCTGTTGTTTTCCTTCTTGTTTTCGTGACACCGTGTGTAACTAGTTCTGCCTCTTTGATCTGCAGTGCAAATTTTCTTTGGAACCTGGACAGCCTGTTCATCTTTGAAATGCTTTAAAGAGGCTACTGCTTCACCTTAGTATGCCACATGGTGTAATGTCCCAGGCCTAGCTGCTGTGACAGCTTGTGCGGGGGGGGGGGGGGGGGGGGGGGGGCACTGACAAAGGAGGGAGTAAAGTTGTAATGGTTCAGTTTATTTTACACTTTGCTCCCTTCTTTTTATCTGGGCCTGAAAGTGGTCTCAGCAGGTAGGCCTTGGTCATTATGCCATGTCAAAATTATACTAGGTGTGTAGTATCCGCTGGACTAACAGAAGTTGTAAGATGTAAGTAGCAGAAGCTGTAAAATGAGAACACAGAACAGAAGAACTTGTAGGGTAAACATTTGGGGGGGGGGGCAAATTATAATGTACATATGGTGTGGTTAATTGTTTATGTCATGACACACTGAGGTGTACACCAATGTTGCTGGTGCATTCCAGGTGGTAAAAAGCGTAGAGGATGCAGACCGAGATCCACGGGCCATCGAGAGCTGGATTGAGAGTATACGAGATCTACATCGCTCCAAACCCCCACCCAATGTACACTATACCAAGTAAGTTGTCCACAGCATTAGTCACAAACATCTGCCGAAACTGTCCCATATTTCTTTTAGTAGTGGCTGTAATTATATGACCATGGGCAGGCTGATGTGGCTCTTGAAAACCTGGGCATTCAACATGATGGTAAGCTTCTTACAGCCATCATATAGCTGGTAGGAGCAGAACTATTGTCAGTGTTTTGATTTTGCCATGTTTTTGTCTCAACAAATTGTTGTTTGGTCACCGGGATGGTAAATTAATGCTTATGTATATGTACCGTGTAGCCAGAAATTGAAACACAAGAGTGTACACAACAGTTTGGGCAGAGATTTCTGGTGTTCTTTTATTATACAAACAGGAGCAATTGCCACATCATCTGTGTAGTTCTGAAAAAAAAAGCACAATCCAATCTCTCTAGTCCATAGCCAATCCATTCACTGCCCATGTCTAAACCTAAATACAGCGGTGCCTGTCTTGAACGGCCCCTCCGATGAGTGGCTACCTGGTTTGAACAGCCTAATTTGGTCAGCAAAGGTAGTTTTATTTAATAATTTACCTCTTAGGAATGACCGCCTGTTAAATATGACCAGCGACCATTCCAAAAAATAGAATTTATCACCACATAACAAAATTTTGAAATTTTAATTGGTATTCAACTAACCTTCATGACGCAGAGACCACGTTCATGTCATTGCTGTCTCAAGTCACAGCGACACTGTGTAAAAAATGTTTCTGTGACAGAAGTTTATAAGAACACAGTAGTGTGGCATTTATAGGCTGTTTTGGATCGTTTACACTCAGAAGCAGATCACAGATACATGAAGTAGCTAGCAACAGCATTAAAACTCATACAAATTCCAACCATTCATTATTATGGAGGAAATTAGCCTGACATGTCCGTGGTGTTGAATTTTATTTACAGAGCAAAAAAAAAAAAAGGAAGAAAAAGAGCAAATATATATGGATATGACAACTCGGTATTGGTACCGTTTCCATCACTATAGCAGCCAGTTTTCCTAAAATGTTTCTCTTTGTAACTAGAATAGAACACCTGTTATCTTTGTCTACTGTTGCTACACATACAACATTCAAATGAGTCCTTGAAACAACTCAAATAACAGCTAAATGTGACTGCCACAATTTTTCGTTGATGCCAAACACTGGTGGGTGGAAGTGTGGGGAAATTGCATGTGTGCAGGTGTCACAGCTTTCTATTGGAGCATACAAAATGCGAAAATGAGGCAGTCTTGCAATTTGCATAATGATGTCATTTTCAGCCAATAGAAAAGTGTGGCTGATGCCCAGTGTTTATTAATGAATATTAAAATGTGTTGTGTTGTTTCAGGAACATGCCAGACATTGACACTCTCATGCAGGAGTGGCCCGGAGAATTTGAGGAATTACTTAAAGAGGTGTGTTTCGCGATACGATGTTTACCAATGACATGCTGTGATACAACAGTGTTTTTTGAATTGTGATTGAGGTAGTCGTCAAGTTCCTGTTTACTTACATACATGTGCGTATTTGTAAGGTTCCAATTGCCAAACTGTATGACCCAGGGAGTAATGCTGCTTAGACTATTATATAAATATTCTTTCTTCATTTTGATGAGATTTGTTTGAGGGGGAGAGAAGGGCAGGTTGGCTCTTTTTACACAATTAAATATATTGCTTAATAATTCGATCTGTCATCAGGCATGCATGTGGGTGCCTTTGAACAATATTCAGCTCTTTGAAACCATTTCAATATTGTTATAATGGAGATACTGTGAGCAAAAATTGTGACATATGTGATTTATTTAACTGGTCAAACATAGTGAACAATTGAGGATTATGATTATACTATCACATCTCATCAAAAGCACACATGCAGCACCATGGATACAATAATGTCAATATTTGATGTATAGGAATTGTAATTAACGAATTTGCCTCTCGTATTTATGTGTATGATGTCACTTCCCGTGCCCAGGTTGGTCTTCCTACTGCAGACCTGGACTGTGATCTGGCTACGTATGTGGACATGATCTGTGGTAAGACTGTTTATTCAATATAATAATTATCCATTCTCTTATAGAAAAGTTAAATTGTATTAACTTTTAAATGTTGGTTAGGAATGTGGAAAGTGAAGTTCTTTTTCTTCTTGTTAGTAAGTGCTGCTACAGAACAAAACATTTCTCTCAAAATTAATTTCTTGGAAAAATATGAGTGAAACATCGACTGTCCTGGAAACTTAAAAACGTTCAACAGATTTACACTTAACCCTTTCCCCCTGAATTATGACTGTGTCAACAGCTTTCTGCAGTGTGGATTAGATGCTAAGTGCTTAACCCATGCCAAGGAAAACTGTTGACCTGGTTCATGTTAACCTCTTGTGTCCCATCTACAATTCTGATTCAATTTGTTCGTCACTGATGATTTTGACAAAAACATTGAAGAAGACAACATTTGACCATCGGCGGATGTAAGGAGAAGATTGATTTGTTTCCTCAAAAAGAGAAACTGGGGCAGCCTGAAACTTAATGTTCCATAATATTTGGTAGAAGAGTGTCAGGAAAAAAAAAATTAGACCTAAGATTTGGTTGATTGTTTTGCAGCAATCTTGGATATTCCCGTGTACAAGTCGCGCATCCAGTCCCTACATGTTCTCTTCACTTTGTACTCAGAGTTCAAGAATTCACAGGTGAGGAGGATTCAAAGGCAGTAACTTGCTGTCAGAAAGTTATTTTCACAATTTCAGTTGTCGTAAACTGTGTACTGTTTGTAAACATTTACAAATCTCCCATTTCAAGTAAATATTACTGACTTTCATGTACAAGCATGACTTCAAGTTTTCCTTTTTGTTCTTTTTTTTTAATGCCTATTATATTCAACTTAGAAACTTGATGTTGGTTATCATGCACATTTACTTAATTCTATATTTTTCTCCGATTTGGGAAAGCAAAAATACCCTGATAATCGTATGTTCAATAGTCAGTGTACCGTGTGTGCTGTTTGAAATACATGTACAATGTATTTCATAACTGGTACTGAACACAGATCTCATCCATTACAGAGTAGTCTATTGCTCATTTTATTGTGTATATATTTTCAAGGTCACCACATTTTAGGCAACTGACTGAAGTTTTAAGTGCAAGAACTTGGTCAATCATCCCATTAATTAAGCCTGTGCTAAAATGTTTTTCATTGTGCTTTGAGAGTTTGGACAAACCAATTAAAACCATGCTAAGATACTTTTCCACTGTGGTGTTCTTGGTCTGTGGGGGTAGAGAAATAAGGTAAAAGAATAAAGTTACACACTGGTAGAAACTTGCAATATGATTATTATATTTTGCACAGAACAGTCCAAAATATCGAATAAGATTTCCCTTTGTTGTAACATGTATACTATATGTGTGTGGCATTTTCTTGTCATTATATTGGTCCTCCCATCAAGACTTTTTATCCTTATTTACATATGAAGATGCCTTCTTTTTCATAGGTGACAACTCCCACATGATTTTAATGGGGAAATCCAGATAAAAGTGCACGCAAACAATGAAAAAAAAAGGTCATGGCACCTCAGAATCACCCCATTTTAACTTTTGCAGTCTCCAAATTGGGTGACTCATGCCCAAATTGAGAAAGTTGACAGTATGTGTTTTGCATGATGCAGTCTTGCTCTTTTGGTTTTTCAGCATTTCCGTGTGTTGGCAGCAGAGAACAAACTAGACAATTCCCTGAAGGGGGGCGCTGTGGAAGATTCAGACAGACTTATCTTATAAAATTGAAACACTTTCTCATCAGAGACACATCAAGAGTTGTGCTAGGACAAAGTTTACTCGAGCAAAATTGGAAACGAGCACCAAATCAATTTGAGACAGAAGTAGACCGTGCTGCTATCTAACAACAAAAACTGCAGGACACGTCGCCATACAGTGGTGCCCTCTAAGGTGCATGTCAGCCACCAGGTTCTGCAACTGATGTGTATATACTTCACACTGGTGCATCGGATGTGTCTGATGCAACATCAACACCATTTTTAGGGGGGGGCTGTCCTGTTCTTGCAGTCTTTGCAGCTGGTGAATGTGATAGAAATAAGCAAAAAAGTAAAAACTAAAAAAAGAGAGAGAGAGAGAGAAATTGCAAAGTGTGGGGCCATTGTGACTTGGGGGGGGGGGGGGGATCACCAAAAGTGTGCCCAAGAAGATCGTAATCTTATTTGTAAACTGTGTGAAGATGTATATACTTGTAAAATAATATGTCACATTTGTTTGGGCTGGTGGAAAGAATTAAATGAAAAAGATAGCAAAAGCATCTTGTGTGAAAGGATGCATATTTTTGGAAGATTTTGGGTCTGATGATGTTGACAGAATTTTCACCACCAAAAGCCAAGTCACCCCAATGGGAAAGCTAAGTTCAGCTTCACAGTAAGAACCTGAGAATCTGGGGATACATGCCCAGCTAACACGTAAACACTTATGTGCTGTGACATGTTAATGCTGTATATTTTGTAGAAAAGGAAGTTTTTCTTGTAATAAATTTATTGAAGTACCCACATATATGACATTGTTTTTTATTCAGTTTACCTCAATGTTTTTTTTTGGGGGGGGGGGTCTGCTGACCAAAAGTCGCAGAACTTGCCCAATCACTCATGTTGGTCTGTCCTTTTTACTGTAAACTGCTTGCTTGTGAGTGCGATACAGTCCACAGTTTTTAAGATAGCCCCATATAACTTTCAGGTCTTATCAAGTGTATGAAAATCTAGGTTGAGTTTGATATTGGTGGGCCCACCTGCATTATTATGTAATATATGGGTCAGAATGTAAAAATATTGTGACCGCTCCAGCATTTTTTATGTTTGATAGATCTTTATGAAATTTAGTGGGATTGCAGAAGAGGTCAAAGTCTCACCTGCTTATGATACTAGTGGCTCCATTCATAATTTGGTGGAAATTAGGAGCCAAAATATGTTTCACAGCATCATAAAATTTCATATATCTTATAAACTAATTGGATTAGGCTAACAAATTTTCAGGATATATAGACCATGTCCAATGCTAGCATGTTATGTAATATAAGTGACCTTGACGTATTTGTGTGAGGTCACAAGGCCTGTAATGTTGAAAGTAGAGCCTGACCGAACATGCATTTTGAGACTGAACCTGGTTCTCGGTACTCAGTATGCATTACCTATCCCAAACCGGGCACCGTTCGGGTTCGGTATGTGCAATTCAAACATGCCATAAATCAACTTTGACATCCTAGAATGCTCATTTAAAGCTTCATTTAAACAGGGGTTTATAGCTGTTACCCTTTTGCACTGGGGCATTACTATTGTTAATGTAATTCAGGCGATTAATGCAACCCATGTGACGCACGTAATTGCAAAGTAGCGTTTGTTGCATTGTTTAAATTTAATTGTATACAAGTACGAAAAGTAACCTCAGTGACCTTCTTATGTAACTTTATTGCCAACATTGACAATGATAAGCAAACCTGAACCTTTAGTGACTGTGAAAGCCAAACCCCAGCCGGTCTTCAATCCTGAAACCCGGTAAGCTCGGGTTCGGTCAGGCTCTAGTTGAAAGGGGTGATTTTGTAATAGCAGGGTGTAGCTTGGCCATCAGTGGCAAAGAGAATTGAATTTCCAGAATAAACTTGCACTTGATTACATTATATGTAAAACTGTAATTGGTGACCTACTTTACAGTTATGGATTTTGACGTTTGTCAAAGTTTATTATTTTTCTTCAATAGCCTGGAAAAATTATTACCCTATTTGAACAAACAGACCAAGTGTGGAAAGCTGGATGCGGGACGGACATTTTCAACAAACTAATTTTTTAATCCCAGTTGAAGGTCAAAGTCAAATGGCCAGTTTGAGTATAGGGAACAGTTGTGAATGCTCTGCACCTCACAGTTTTGAGTTAGGCCCATGTAACTTTCAGGGCTTATCAAGTGTATGAAAATCCATGTCGCCATCAATGTTGGTGGTGCCACCTATATATCATAATATATGGGTCCAAATGGTAAAATCTTATGACCATTCCAGCATTCTTATTTTTTATTTTTTTGTTGATCTAAATGAAATTTGGTGGGATTGCAGATGTCAAAACCTTGGTTGCTTATGATACTTGTGGTGCCACCTATAATTTGATGGAAATTATGAGTTAAAATGTCTTGAAAGAAACAAAATTCTAGATCTTGAAAAACGATTGAATTAGACATGCCAAGTTTATAGAATATATACAGTGCTACCTGCTGTATGCAACCACTGCTGTGAGCAGCCACATTGCTTTTTGTGGTCACTAGGCTCAGACATAAGATGTAAGATTTACCTTTGGTGACAGGTCACCTGCTGTATGTGGCCCCTTTTTCTTGACAGAAGGGGTGGCCACATACAGCAGGATTAAGGTAACTATAAATCACATCATGTCACATGATCCCCAAAAGTTAAATCATCCTTTCAAAACCATTTTGATTTTATCAATGTTTTAATGAGTGTTAAACATGCTTATCCTTGCACTGGATTAAGATAATCCATGTAAATCCACATCCTCATGATATCTCAAAACTCCCCTTCCTTAAGCCTATAAAACCTCTCGTGTTTTTTTTGGATTCCTTTATTTAAAAAAAATTAAGAAATTTGAAGCAGATGAACTTTACATAAAGTAGCCTGCACTGTGGGTGCAGAGAGACAATGGTCAGTGGTCACAGCTTTTATTCTCAAAATGGGGGACACAATAGTGTAATTATAGCTATATAAAAAGTACCGTAACTTTCAACATATTTGAGTGATTCAAACAGATTTGAGTTTCTTTAATTAAGACCTTTCCAAAGAGCCTAAATTAATCTTTCTTTAGTAGATTTGCAATTTTTGTTCATATACCGGTACCTACCATTACTTATGCAATAAAATTGCAGGATATATAGAGAATCTTGCATGACAAACTGTCATGAGCTGTGTTTCCTTTTGGGATGAAATGATTGAAAGGGATTCTTTATTCATATTGAAGCTCTGCCTTTATAAGCAGTTCATATGTTTTGCATTAGTATGTGGGTTGTCTTGGCTGAATATTAAGCTTAGACAAGAAGCTGCTACTCAGCATGCTCAGAGAGACATGTACAGGCTCCGAAACATGTTCTGAGTAGTTGCAATTGTTAAATACAATCAATACACTGTTGCAATGTATATATATATATATATATATGTGTGTATATATATGTATATATATATGTGTATATATATATATATATATATATATATATATATATATATATATATATATATATATATATATATATATATATATATTTATATATATGTATGTATAATGCACAATTTTTGGACTTCCCACCTGCAAATTCTCATTGTAAGACATTAAAATTACATTTGCTATGGCTCAGTGTTCAAGCTATGACAACTTGCATGCAATGCATGGCCTCAAGGACATCCACCTAAAGACTCCAAAAAATTGTGGAAATTCACTATTAGTGGCAAAGTGTTTAAATACAGAAATTAACTTTTTCATTAGAAGTTTGAAAAAAAGTCCTCAATATTTGCAAAACCAACTCTTTGTAAATATGTAGAGAATTTTTCCTATAAAGTGTAATGATTAATGCTCTTTTGACAGTGGTATTATATATATACATGTATACATATATATATATGTATAATATATATATATGTATGTATGTATATATTAACAAGAAAAAAAGCACATCCTTCACATCAGTTTCTTGCATATACGTGTCCAAAAATTTCATAGCTTGATCCAAAATTACACAAGGAAAATCCCAAAATTTAGAAATTACTGCTTCAGAACCCTGCACATGCTGCGCAGTTTTCATCGATACAATTTTCCTCAAATAAGGGTCCTAATGACGAACACTTTAGGCCAAATCATTCAGCTATGCTGTTGAACATTGTGTTCGATGGAGGACAAAATTAACTAAGAATGAATAAACACATATTTGTTAATTAAATTTCAATCAGTCAAGCTGACAAATAACTTTAATTTAAAGTAGATGTGTAGCTTAAGTTTAGAGAAAAAAATACGGCAAAAAACATAGTTAAGCTGGCAGATTATTCAATAGCAATGCAAAAGTGGAATGATATATTTTTTCTCCTTTGGTAAATTCAAGGTGTTTTTTGGGAACAAACCTCTAACTTGCATCTGATGAAGAGCACAAAGTTCATGTAGTTATGATACAAGTGTGTAGCTAACAACCTTTTTAACAGTGCCAATCATGTCTCAAGTCATTCTACTAAAGTCAAACTAGTCTGAATTATCATTAGGATCTCAGATTTGTATTCCTCGTAAAAGACCTTTCATTCAAGTACCAGCATGCCTATAGTTCCAGTGAAAATACCCCAGGTCAACAGTTTTTCTTGGCGCAATGCGAGCCGAGAAAAGCTGTTGACTCAGTCCACAATTTGGCACTTAAAGAGTTAAAACAACACTGTGGTCTTTCTGTTTGAAGATTTTTCAACTTCCTCCCTATGTGTTCCTATAGTATTTTTCTTGGAAATGCCCAACAAGGTGTCGGTTTGCATCATGTGTTTCTTTCTTCTATCACTGCCATCTGTGTTGGCTTATATATTCCTTGTGCCATCTTTGGAAGTGTCTGTCATTCTGTTAAAGTAATATTAATTAGTAATTTTCATACATTCAGGTAATATTAATTTGGGCAAGTCTTACATTCAAGTAATATTTGTTCAATTTGATACATACAGGTAATATTTGTGAAATTCATTCTTTCAAGTAATAATTATTGGGGCATTTAATAATTTTATATTGACCATATCAAACTGCAAATGTGAAAGTGACCCCCCCCCCCCAAAAAAAAAGGCAGAAAACTTGTTCTTGGAAATATATTAAACTTAATTGCCAGATCCAAAATTGCTAGAAAACAATTGCACAAGCCGGTCTCCTTAGTGACCATGTATGATGATGATGATGATGATGATGATGATGATGATGATGATGATGATGATGATGATGATGATGATGATGATGATGATGATGATGATGATGATGATGACAACTTACCAAAACTCCAATAAAAACCTGAATTGGGAATGCTGAACTCCAATATCACCCTTTTTCTGGAGTCTGGTGTGGGACACAACACTCCTAATTTTTACAAGTAGGGGCGAAGAACAACTCCATGATCATAGTTTTACACATTTTATTCCATCAAACAGGCAATGTACTAGATTATTATGCAGCTTTTCTTAAAGTATTTCTTCTGTCATACAACAGTATATTTTACTTTTTCAGATGACAAATGATCAGTTAAACCGTCAAGTATATTATGATTTTTTCTCTCATTCACTAATTAAAGTCAAATAAAGATGTGTTTCAACATACATGTGTATCTGTTTTGTTATGAGCACCAGAGAACTGAAAATGAAAAGCTGCACATAATATTATATGCAGTTGTAATGCTGGATTCACATTTGTGTGTTACTATCATGTATTATAACCAACATGGGACATAGGCCTACTAATTCAGTTCAGTATCAACAAAATACAAACTTGTGATTTTATGCAACAAAGTCACAAAGCACCTCATTATCATGCTCTCCACTCTCCTTGGGCCTTCTTAACAGCTTGCTTCTTAGCCATTTCTTCGTGTACATTTGTAAACTGGTAAATAAATTGTTCATAAACATTTCGGGGATTCTTGGGCACAGTTCTTGATGATTTTATTTTAAACTGAAAAAGGGCCTCCTGAATGAATCATTCAAAATGCCTCTTATTCATATTTATGGACATTACTTTATCAATTTATGCCTACAGAAAATATTGACAATAGAACCATCAAAAACCATACTTTATAATTTTACTTTTAGGCCGTTCCTCATCTAAGTTAACTTTTGGTCGAGTTGGCCATCGTCTCATTCATAACCGGTCGTTACTTTTGGCAGCCACTTCGTGGTTCCATTTGCCTGGTGTGACCTCATCTGGAGAACCCAGAGCTGGCCTGCACATGGACTTGTGCCTGACTTCATAGGGAGGCCCTTTCGGGATGGCTGCGTTTTGGTGGACTTTTTAAATTTCATTTTCCCTGGCGGCAAAAACTCTTCGATATTTGGTGCTGCAGACAGTCCGATACCTCGGCTATTGGGACTGTCTGGAGTCTCGTTATCTGATTGACGGCTGTCAAAAATACAAGACAAACCGCCATTTAAAGATATTTTTAATTTAGTGGTGAGCACGTGCTCAAAGTGACCCAACCTTAGAGTTAGACTTGCTCAAGTCTCACTGGACTGTCTTCCGTATTTTATTTAAAATCAAATTCATTACAAAATAAAATTTTATTTTTAAGTAAACACATGTCGTGACCTTATTCTGTTACAATACAGGTAGGCCCTTAAAGTGAGTTAAACCTAGCTAATTGGCATGGAATGTGTCTATAACCAGACACCATTGACTCCAGATGATTAGCGCCGGGCGGTCTGCACTGTGTTTCTTATCACACAGACAAGCGAGTGGTCATAACGCACCCATCTTCAGAAGCTGTTAATTGAGCTACTGTGTACTGAAGGATTAATTGCAGTGCACTGCGTCAGGCGGAAGGCGTCCAGTGAGACTTGACTAGCTTGCCGTCTTGTCGCTGCTATGAATTATTCATGAGCAGTCAAGCACGTGACAGATTCAAGGCCATCTCAAATTCCTTGTGTTGACTCTTGTTTATTTACATGCAAGCACGCACATTTTAGCATAGAGAAACGTCTGTTCTTGCTGATGGCTATTTCAATTTTGCGTTAAAATGAATGTTTTCCATCTACGATGATTTAAATCAATGATTGGGCCGTTGCTTGTGACAATTTGAATGATGTAACTTTGCAAAACTGTGCAAAAAATAGGGTGGTTTCATCGTCTTGATCTCGATCTTTTTTGGTCTACGCCCCATGTTGTTTATATCGTTAGAATGCGCAGAACCTTGTCTATTTTAACAACAAGCTCTCCCATTGGCTGAAACAAAAGTATTTTAGGGGGGAACCCCTTAAAACTGCTTCTATTTCAAACAGATGCGTCGTTATTTTAGTTGGAAACTACAGGGGCCCAGAATCGATCACATGGTGTACCTGTCCAATTGAAAAGTTTTTCTACCGCTGTTTCGTTCGGTAGTACTCGCTGCCTTGTGTTGTGAAGTCTGGTTTGAAAGATGGGTGACATTTGTGTGAACACAAGTGACGATTACAGACAATTCGGATCCCGCGAAACCCCTGATGCTGTGACGTCACTCCCACTGAATTGATGGTAGTCCAGAGTTGGCTTGTGCAAGTTTGACAAGTCCCTGGTGTCGGCAGCCGGAGGGAGACGGTCAGCTTTGTCTCGCTTGAGTGGCCAGTGACTAGCCATGCATTCATGGAAGACCACTTTCCACTCAGCCTTATCGCAATGATAATGGGATTAGAACTGACTAGGACTCAAAAGCTGCTACTGTTGAAACCGGCACGGCGGCAGTGTCGACCAGTTAAAAAAAATAAATACATAACAGTAGGACCTACTTAATAACACAGTGTAGTTGGCATAATATTATACAGTAAATGTATCGCACTTCTGGATGGGACCGCGGGATGGGAAAAAGGCACATGCACCAAGGACTTGTGCAAGTCTAACCCAACCTACGTTCATTCATGAACATAGCAACATTGTAACAAACTGGAAATAAATTTCCACGGGCAACGACAAAATTCCATAAATGTTTTTTTTTTTTTTTTTTGATAAACAAACGTGTTACCCTATTTATTTTCTATCATAAAACGTATTCAATGCTAGTTGTCCGATTACCAACAGAACCAGGGCAGCAGAATAACGATCCAAAGTACACAATTCCGGACACTATTTTACATATGTATCATTGTCAATGTCACTTGCTGAGGTTGAAAGTACAAATTGTTATAAACGAGTGTTTTGTCTGAAGGAACAGCCCTAACTCCAGTCTCCAGATTTAACCGCGTCGATTTGTTTCACTGTTGGGTTAAGTAATACTAATAGCAACATAATCCGACATTTTCACGTTTGACTACAATTCCCAGGCTGGGCCTGGCGCAATTTTACACAGCAGCGGTAGGCCTAGTATAAATATAACGCATAGTCATAGGCCTAACAGTTAAAACGCACGTGCATGAATAGAAATTAAATATGATCATTTTATGCCATTCAAGTTATCTTGTGTTTCTGTCTCTTTATATGATAGGTACTCCTGGAGTATACCGATAAAATTATTCAAGAGTCTATGTTTTTCAAGACCTGGAAGACCTTTACAGTATAGACATGAAATTTTCAAGTTTTACCCAAGATTTTTAACCTTACTTAAGTCTGTGTGTGTGAACAGAGACTTTCTATTTTTCCTCAAATACTTTATTCTTTATTTATTTCCTTGTCAATTTTGCCACGCGTGTTTCTCCGCTGCATGACTCACAATTTCAGAATGTTTTGTCTTCTGATATAACCCTGTGATTCTGTTTTTTTTTTTTTTTTTTTAATTTTGGAATGCTCGCATAATTTTAATCTCTTTATGCTCGGCATTGACCCTGAAAATTAAAGGACGTTACAGATTTTTTTTTCAGATAACCTTTCACCACTGCCACAAATAACGATTTATGTATTACATCGAGCTTGTTTAGCATCATTCTTCGTGTTTCTGTACTTATTTGGCGACACAAAAACTTTCGAGTATTATATATTGCACCCAGGATATTAGATAGTTATAAAAGATAGCATTACAGTGACGTATACTGCTGTTAAATGAGCAAATACGACAGCAAATCAAAAACGAAACGTAAATAGTAGGGGCGCAGACAGGATTTTGGATTGGTGGGTTCAAATGATATAAAGAATGGACCTGAAAGCCGAAGGCTGCAAAGCTTTGCTGGGGGGGGGGGGGGGGGAGGGGGAGAGGGTTCGGGAGCATCCCCCCCCCCCCCCCCATTTTGGGATTCGAAGTGCAAAATGGTGCATTTTAAGGGCTAAAATAGTGCTTATTTCATCCACCAAGATTGAAGAAAAATCTGGGGATGTGGGTTCGGGAGCATCCCCCCCCCCCCATTTTGGCATTCGAAGTGCAAAATGGTGCATTTTATAGGGGCTAAAATAGTGCTTATTTCATCCACCAAGATTCAGGAAAAATCTTTGCTAAATAGGAAAAACTATAAAGCCTAATATTGGAACAGTTGAGGTTCGTTACTTTTAACCACCCATACCTGTATAATTTTAGTAATTTCAGTCTCTAAAGCATTAGTTATGATCCCTTAATCTAATCATCAGATGTTGAAAATTAAAAGACCGCTGGTTGCAGCAGTTATAATATGTGTTGTCTGGTCCCTTTGCTCCCTGCTTTAATACTAGATTGACGATCAAAGAGGAAAGTCCATCTTGAAAATATAACCACGTGATACTCTTTACAATAAGGCCAGAGTACTTTAATTATTCGTTTCACGACCTCCGCCGACCCTATTTTTGCCAAAATCAGAAAAGAAAAAGGAAAAAGAAAATTCAACTTTTTTTTTTATTTGCGCCGACCGTCGCGGACAGTTCTGCTATTTTTTTTTTAAATTTCCGGATATTCTGTTCCCATAAGCCGTGCCTAGAATCCACACACAAACATGGATGAAAGTTGACATTACCTTGTTTTCTCATAAATTTCATGTTGTCATTTTGATAAATTTACCAGGGAAAAGTCAACGTTCATCCATGCAAGTAGTTCAGATTGAAAAGCTTGCACCAGTCTAGGACTAGAGGTCTAAAAACATACTACAATACAAACACGCAGGTGTATAAAGTGAGAGGAATATGTTAAATACACTGAAGTCCTGTATGGTGTACAGTAATACATGTAGGCATGTTTTGGTGCATAGAAGTAACCAGTTGTGCGGGAAATTTCCCCCTCCTACCCTTTAGTCTGGAGACTAAAACAAACAAAAAAATGCAAGTGATTTATTTTTATTTTTATTCCCCCCTCCTACCCGAGCTTTTTGTGGCAAATGTCTGTGAAACTAAAAATTAAAAAACTCTGGCCTAAAAGTCGGCACAATTCCTTTTATATTGCTCTTCGTCAAAATGTAAAATTTGCCTGAATGTTAAGAAGTTGGACATGAAAGCTTTCACCTTCTATGTCAGCATATTTCTCTTTACACTATATTATGAAAATAATAGAAAAAAAACCCACTTTATTTCATGGGAAGGTATTAAAACAGTTTTGGCCTAAGCAGTTCATGTTATTATTCATTCAGCACATTCCTATTGTGAAACAGTATCCTATGCATTGAAACCTTCTTACATGACTGTAAAACTAAGCTTAGGTATATAAATGTTAAATATATAGTGGGCATAAACTGACAACACAAACTGATGACATTCCAGTTCTGGACATGCAGAGCCAATCAAAATTATTTTCTGCGAGAAATCCTGTGGTGTGGGGCATCATTGCAAAATGACAACACACTGAAATTAAGTCAATTGACACGGCACTAGTCACATTTGTCTTGCACTCATGGAACTGTATTGAAAAAATGGATGATAATAACAGACACTGAAAGCGTGACTGCATGATCACCCCGTCCTCTTCCTTCTCGCCGCCGTCGTCGTCGTCGTCATCATCATCATGTGTAGTAAATGAAATTTTATTTCAATACATAAGAGCCAAATTTCAAGGTATACACTAAGTATCATGTTCTTTAAAACTATCAAATACAATATCTGGAAGAAATAATATTTTATTGTTAAAAATTATGGATATTTAAAATTTTACTATGTCAGCTTTGTCTTTTATTTGAAGAAGTGGGGTCATCGATCAGGATAGCATACTACGCCTTTTGATGTATAGTATAAAGGTAATCCTTTCAAGCAAATTCTGTCTTCTCTTTTTTTTTTGAGAAATTGATATGTCCTCAAGTAGTATGCTAAACTTTCTTACATTTGAATCACACATATTTCTCTCAGGTTTTTGAAGTTCTTTAGTGATTAGGAATTCAAATTGCTGTTTATAAATTGTAAAAAAGGGAACGGTGTAATATTTATTTCCTCCGTTTGTCAAATTGTAAATTGTGGACCATTTGAAATTATCTTAAGATTTGAATATCATTCATGTTGTGAGCTGTACATGTAGCAAATTAATTCTATGAGTGAAACCTTGAGGGCGAAGAGAATTTATTCTCACACTGAGCTTCCACACTCTTCTGCAGGATAGCGATCGAAAACAATTTTCCAAAGTTGAACCTTCTTAACTTTATACCCAGATGCTAAACTTCTATGAAGCTACAAATACACCAGCTAACACTTGAAGTAGCGTAATGAAAGCTGATATTCTATTATAACATTTTGCCGATCAACACAACTGGAAGTCCACTTCATGCGTAAAGGCTAATTTTATTAAGCCGTAACCCGTAACACAACGTCTAGCCACCAACATTTTTTGACCATTTTATAATAATCACATACAAACTAACAAAGAACTTTTGCTGTGGTCAACCACAGCAATCACGGTAATAATGAAGAAGTATCTTGTCATGCTAGTAAGTAAAGCTGTGTTTTGATTCATGTGCTTTCTTTCTTTCTTTTCTCTCTTCTTATTTTGGTGGTCGAAGTAGAGCCTTCTGCTGAAAATGGGGGGGGGGGGGAGGGAGGGGGTCGTCCGTACCCTTTGACCCTTAACCCCAACCCTTTGAATAGTCAAACTAGGGAGTTACTTACTGACGCCTAAAGGACGCACACATGTATACACTATAATGTATACATGTTGCACAAAAGGGGGCCCGTAGTATGCTAGTACATGTACATATACAATAATAATTTGGCCCTAGCACAAGGTACGGAAATTAAAAAGGCCTCCAGTCCGTAAGCACGGCAAATTAATATGCCCAATATGCCACTGCGAAAAACCCCTTACCCCGCTACGTGGAAGACTACTTAAACTCGGGCAACGGGTGTGTTTTTGACACATTGTGCAATAGATTAACCAATTTAATTAGCTCAACCAGCAACTCGCCTATTTTCGTCCATTCAGTCGTCCACAGTCTGATATTCCACATCTTTTCCACAGATTAGGCCCACTTTTGAAGTTGATGCGGTTCATCACGTATGTTTACATTGCCATTTGGTCTTCTCGGGGAATGCTGAATTGTAAACACATTCATTTTCAAAATAAGAATGACCCTGTAGCTCGACAGGAGCTAGTCGAGGATATCTCCAGGACATACAGACGCACATGTAATAATAACAACTTTATTTCTTCAATAAAAATAGCCAATGGCTAATATAGTAATATTAATTTTTCTCCTCGTGTAGATACATACGATGTTCCACAATGCATGGACCTACTATCAGATAGCAGGTCCATGCACAATGATATCAAACCGAGCACATAATGTTAAAATTTAAAAAAAGACAAACAGATAATGATAATGTAGTAGGCCTATATACAAACATAGCCTAAACCACTGATATTGTTTGTCACGGTATAATTGTGTATGTCTCGTCAATATATTGTGATCATAATAGAATCAGTTGCATTGTTGCAGTAAATAAAGTGCTTTGAGGTCATACAAACAGTTTATTTTTTAAAGACGATTTCGTTTGTAAATCTGTGGCTACCAATGTGTGCAGTGCTTCAAATATACAGCACTTTCATATATTAAGGACTCCTAAAAATCCCAAAGGCATATCTGCTCATTTACAATGGTTTAAAAGTAACAATGAAGTGTTTCCAACTCTATTTTCTGTGTATTTGTATAGAAAAGTTTTATCATACAGAACATGGAAGAAAATGCATTTTCGGGATGCCTGAATCCATTGAATTTCTATTCTCCTGATTCATTAAATGATGTAATATTTTTGTAACGGTGGCCAAGTAGAAAATCACACCATACTTACTTAAATTCTGAATTTTTTAACCTTTCGAGCATCTTTATCATTTTGGGACATAAAGTACACACGAATGTATCGTGTCATTCAATAATTCTTAGGAGAAACATACTACTCGTGGATGAAGGGATTGGCTGAAACTCTGCAAGAGCCACATTGTTTTGTGATGGATAACGCTAGCTACCACAGTGTTCAGACAGATGAAAGCAGAGCTCCATCCTCGTCATCTTCAAAACTTGAAATTATGCATTGGTTGGAAAAAGAAAACGTTGTCTTCGAAAAAGATATGCTAAAGGTTATTAATGATTAAGTGTCTTCAAATCAGCCTAAGTTTGATTAATCACATTATTCTAAGAATACCTATGTTATATTGTCGCACAAACTATATATAGATAAACAACAATTAATTTAAAAAAGAAACTTTATACCATGCTTTTATAATTGTTTCTGTAACAAAAACCACATCGAGTCACCCGGTTTTTCCGATGCGTTTTGGACAGTCCATGCCGAGGAGAGCTATTAACCTGGACCATGCTTAAGTTCCCTGATACCACTGTTATGTTGATTTTTAGTAACTCTAATGATCAGTTGTTGTACGATTAACTATGATAACAGAAGCGAAATAAATCATTACATTTGCAAGAACAATGTTCAGCAGAAAAAAAAACTTATGAAAATGTAGGCAACCTTCATGTTTCCAATTTTCAACAAAATGATCTGTTGGGGTAAACAATTTACTGTTAACATTTTTCGATACAGTGTACATATACTTCTATGTTGAAACAAATTTGATTGAGGTCGTAATATAACTAAAATTGTTATATGGCTTTTGCACAGGCTGAGTTACTGCAGCTCGTACGGCAAAAGAGACGTCCAAAGGTGTACAAAATTGACCAAATGTTAATGGAACACGGTCACGCAGTATTACGTTTGCCACCTTACCATAGGTAATTATTAAAGAATATAACACAAAAAGGGAGACAAAAATACACAAGACTAAAACACGTTAATCATGTTTTTTTCAAATAGGTTATGAAAGGTACAAGTTAGGCCCCTGCTATTAGTACAACATGATATCATATAATACTTACTATAACTTCCAACTTTCTCGTTTGGAGAAAAATCAAACTGTAATTTACTTTGTTGCACATGGCTATCAAAATACTTTCGTTTTCGTTGTGAACTTAGCAAACGTCATTGATCGTCCATATTGTACATACATAACCAATTTTAGGACATTGTTTATTCCATAGGTTACTGATATGTACAGATATATATTATGAATATGTTATATTTCAGTGAAATTTATCAATCATGTATGTATATATATATATATATATATATATATATATATATATATATATATATATATATATATATATATATATATATATATATATATATATATATATATATATATATATATATATATATATATATATATACCATGAATATATAATTTCCGATAATATTTCAGTGAGATCAATCCCATTGAGGGAGTTTGGGCTTTTCTGAAGAACTATGTTGCGACATATAACCACAAATTTACAATGACCCATGTTCACGATCTTTTCATGGAGGCAAGGCAAAAGGTAGTGTTTACACCAGTCACTTATAATTCTATATTAGGTAGGACTAATCACAATAAAATAAGCCTTTTCACGAGAAAATGACATCAGGACAATAAACGATAATATGGTGTGTTATGTAAGGAGATCATTGGACATGACAAAAATAAAACTTTTAGTTTTGAACATTACCAAATACCTTTTAAAGAAAAAAATTCAGATCTTCATTTCACATCCGTATCATATCAATATATAATATAAAGAAAAAGAATTGCAACGAATAAATCGAATAGGTCCCAGAGCATACTCAAAAAAGTATTTTTTTTCCTCCCTAATTGATTTTATCTCCACCCTCATGTGCAGTGTAAGCTACACTTTTCTTTGTAGCTTGCCGTTTTAAGATGCCTTTGCACCAGAACTGCCAATAAATTACAACGCAGTGATATCTTTTTTATTATGTTTGATAATTGAATTGCTTCCTTAACTTCTACTCTGTACACTTTTGTGCATAATGAAGGCAGAAGAGCAGGTCATATGGAGCAATATTGTAAATCATACCAAATAGAAGAAGAGAATGTGGGAAATTGATAACATACAGGAAGAAGAAGTTGAAAGGGTGGAAATACATGTAGGAGATAGTGACAGTAGTGATGACAGTGACGCAGAGGTGTGCATAATTTCAAATATGGGGTATATGTGGATTAAATGAACCTGATGTGATCCGACATGTAGATAACGATTTCATCCGCAAAGAAGCTTAACTCACAAAACTATGTTTATGGTGCTGTATTTCCAAATGGACAATGTAACAATTAGTCATTCTAACGCTACATCCCTTTTCTTTTTTGTAATCATTATTTTCAATTTCAATAGAACATTTTACTACAAATATTTGATCATGATGATTCCGCTTAATTGATTTTAAACCGTTCATAATATAGGATAATGATATTAGAATACGTGTTAACCTGGAAAGTGATTGAAGCTTCATTTTCATGTTAGCACTTTCATCTTATTTAACAAGATTGATGAGCCTGACAAAACCGAGAAAGAAGAAGAAGAAGGAGTAGAAAACGAAAATGAGGTGGAGGATGACGAGGACGAAGAGGCATACGTGTGCAATGTGTGCACACTGACACGACCACCGGGTGTCCAGGGAGATTTTGGCTGGACAGATTGTGACTTCTGCCATATGTATGTCCACGAAACATTTTTTAAATGATATGAACATGCTTTATGGTGCTTACAAATTCCAATTGTTCCAATGTAGGATATAGTCTATTGCCTGTTATTTTGTCTGCTCTATGCAAGTTTAAAAGCTAACCACATGTTAACCAAAGGTACATTTTCACATAACCCATAAACATAGGTCAGCAGCCAGATGGATATCTCAAGAATCTTTTCATTTGTCGTTTTCTTTAGCATTTGAAAAATGGGAAACGTTCATATTTTCAATTTCCATGAAAGCAATGTATTATGTGTCAACGAGCAATCAGAGCAACCTTTTGGTAGCACAGCGTAGCAACGACGTCAGGACTACTTTGGTTTTGTCGGTTGGATAACCTAAAATTTGTGCCCCACGAAGTTTACCCCCCCCCCCTCCCCCCCCCCCCCCCCAATTCCTCCAGCTTGTTCACATTATTTACATTATAAACACAATGAGATAAACCACAGACATAAATATTAAGGTTAGCCTACTATGTTTCTTGAATGTAAATGTAAGAATTCGACTTACGGAATAATGCCTGTCGTAAGTTGTCATCACATTCCCGTAACTACTGTCGAAAAGACGTTCAATTCTTAATTACACACACACACACACACACACGTTTTTTTAAAAGTCGTATTGTTTTTATTGCGACACACACAAAAAAAAGAAAGAAACCGAAGATAGCATAATTTGATCAAAGTTAAAATACCAATGCAATTAACTCTTTCAGTGGCATGTGTAAGACTGAGCCCACAGCTTTCCTCGACGTGTTTTGAGTGCAATACACCCAATGTGCGCTCAGGGAAGCTTGACATGGAATAATCTTATTTTGTTCTGGAAATAAATGCGTGTTGGTACTTGAATGAAATATCCTCTGATAAGAAATATTAATCTAGGATCTTTATGATCATTCGAAACAGTTTCAATAAAGTAATTTTACTTCAGTCATGACTTGCAGAATAAAAGCGTGACGGTAATGCTTCTCGTAGTTTTATAATTCTATCGTTGTTATGAAATGTTAATATGGGGGGTAGGCTACTTTGTGGAAGTACTTTCAAAATCTGACCTTGGTCATCTATAGACGGGGAAAAAATGCTCAAAGATAATGATGTTGCACTTCAGTTTTATGTCAGTATTTTATGTATTTGCAGTCAAGGATTCCAATTGATCCTACAAGTTTCCAGCTTATCTTAAAGAGCAGGTCTCAGAATAACTTTCAATTTTCAGTTTTGTCAAGCATCGTACTCCGATACCAAATATGCATAATACATTGAAATGAACATTTAAATTCTTCTGGACAATTTTAAAGGAATAGTACTTTTGAACAAGGCTGTTGTAAAAGGGCATGTTCTTATAGTTTTTCAATGTTTATAGAATTAGCAACAGAAACTATTTAGGCATGATAAACTTATATGTTTCTGTCACTTAAATTACACGGCGTGCAAGGAAGAAATACAAGGATCGACACACTTGAAGGTGTAATTCATAATTATGATATTTTACAAATGTAATCATGTAAATCGAAGCTGATGTTCAAACCAAATGTGAAAAAGGCCTACAATTAAATCAAATGAGAAAACCACCGACGAAACATGCATACATAGTTTATGCAATCAAATATAATCTGCAAAATTTTTCAGACTGTAATAACCATAAACACATAAACAAAATATTAATTTCATGAATAATAATATTCATGCTTTACTACGTAACTGTCATTATGCTAAAATTCTTTATTGTCTACTTTGGCAGATGGATTCATGATGCGTGTTGGCCGGAGAAATGCTTTTTTGTTCTTCACGGCCAGCGACGAACATGTTGCATCAGCTGCAGCAACAAACTATGGCCTGAAATGTAGGCACATTTTCCTTCAGTGGCTTCACAATCAGACTGGCCAAGGGACACTCAACTTCATGTGCATGGAGCTCCAATATGAATTTTTGATATTGAATTAAAAAAAAGGCATTGTCATTTTTAAAAAGCTGTCTGTTTTATTTGGCTGTGCAATATGAAGTTCGTCGAATTTCCAAAGCTGGCAGGCTGGCCAAAATTTCCTTGTAGGCCTCTATTCATTGATAATGTATCAAGGAATTGGATTTCAGTGCACGTTACAGCATCTTCTCCATCTTGGATCTGATGTGTACGATCTAGCACTATTATTGTTGGTATTGGCAGCCTGTGCCCATTTTATACAGCCCGACCTGATACAAAAAGAAAAGTAAAAGTTTTTAAACATTTCAAACAGGAAAGAAGTTATTTCTCGGTCAGGTGAGTACATGTCTTTCACTTTCAATGACACACCACACATTGCAGACACATAAAACAAAGTCTTATTATGATAGGCCTAAATGTAGCGCCGTCCAAGCGTACGAGTCTTCTGTCGCACCTGCTTCACGCAATTCCAGTAATGAGCGATCCCTTGGGGAAATCCCGTCATCCGGGTACTTTGTTGACGACGGTAAGGAAAACACAGCGGCGCCATGTTTGAATTGTGTCGATTTGTTCCGCTTCAACGACTTTATTTCACGGGTCTGCGATTTCAGCGCAGGGTACGATATAAATTTCATACGATGACCTGGGTCCAGTAACAAGGTAACACATAATGTGTTCAAAGATGTCTTAAGTGTTTATTTTGATTTCATACGGGACGCTAATGACTGTCTCAATTTTCAATGGGACAGAGTATAATAGTGACATGATCACAACATTTCACCCTGGCGTCTCATCATTTATGACCTTAGAAAATCTTTTGGAATCATATATATTTCAGAGAAGCCTCCATTTAATTAAACAGTTACCAGAATCTCGGGCAGATTAACTGCCATACAATAGAAGCTGGACCCCGGTCTCAAGTACCAATTCAGTGTGATTCCAAACGAAAATTCTCGCAAATTCGCGTATTTTCTCGCAATTTTGTGTCTCCAACTAGTCTCGAGCTGTCCCAGTCCAGTGAGGTACGGCCTTTAGTAACGTAGATCGCCGATAGCGTTGCATTTTTAAAATGGCATTTCCCGTATTGTTGTGAGTGTCAGTGTTCTAGCTAGCCAAGCTTCAAAGTGGATGTCAGAACTTTGCCAGAGGTGTGAACAACTTCAGTCACCTGAACAGCCACACACCATGATCTGGGTGCAGAACGGATTAGGCCATGGAGCTGGACAGACATGTTTAACCTGTTGCCAGCCCTGTGACCAGCAGTTGGACTCTGTCTCTTGTGTAATGAGACCTGAAGATATACATATACACATGACTGTGACTTTCATGGACTAAGAAGGTATAACTTCAATTTACAACAGTATCACCAGGAATCCCATAATAGCGAATATCGTTTAGGCCTAGGCCTAATTAAGGAATGCAGATTGCGCCTAACGTTAGATCAAAACATCGGATCCTGTTGAACGAAAAAACTATACCCTCACCCCCTGTGTCTTCCATATCCAGCTTTCTTCTTGCATCCTCTTGTTTGTTGAAAAGGGTCCCGGCACCTCTAGGTCTGTACCCCTGACCTGAACTGAAGCACCCCATTCTCCTGGTGGTAATCTCATACTGGGAAAGACGTGACCAGCCTCCAACAAGCCAATTGATGATCCTGCCTCTGTTGAATTCAGAGAGCTGTGAGTAACCTACTAATAGGCCTAGTACTTTAATTATCCCATGTTTGATAAAAATCTCGGCTTCTGATTGGCTAATAGCCATGGGCTATGCACTGCATTCCACGCTTTTCCGCCGTTCTGCCTGTATCCCACGCCTTCCGTTGGATACAGCCTTTACAGGTTCTGTGTCCAACGTCTGGGTGCACATACCGATGCAGACGAGGACAAAATGGCAAACCTGCTGCAAGCCGGAGGGGCGCGCTGCAGCTTTATTGATGCAACCAAAAAACGTAGGTTTAGATACTTTCTGAAACAGTTGCCTGTGTACCAGGTACACTTCCTTCCAACAGGTCAGTATTCAGGCGTTGTTCCCTGGAATACGAAATATGGAGGCAGTGCAATACCTAGGGCATTACCACAGCTGATTACAGTTGTTGTCACAGACCTATGGGATGTTATGGCCTGAACACGTGATCCTTTAGTAGCAACTACTTTAGGTGGGGTATGTTGTGTGTTGCAACCTGTCTCATCCAGATTGTAAATATTTTCAGGTTTGTCCAAAAGATCATATTCTATTAGAGTGCGCTCAAGTTCTTCATAATAGGCCTGTATAATTTCTGGTCTCATTGCTTTTGCTCTGGCCATCTCAAGGGCACGTGGCCTCACTGTGTTCAGAATGGGCCACCTATTCAGAATTCCAATGAGCCACTTCTCACTCAATAGTCTTTCTTCTTTCCCACGCAGCTTTACTTCCAAAGTGTCCCCTGCTAGCTGTCTCAGTTCTGATCTAGAATACCCAAAACCTATTTTGGCCATATCCTTTATCTGATTTACAAGGGTAAGCTCTTCTTCTTTTGTGAATAAAGTTTTTTTCCCTGCTATTGCATCAACTGCCACTTTGCCAATAACTCGATCTCTCAGAGTTTGCTCAGGGATCTTGCACCTGAGGGCTGCTTTATGTACACTTTTTCCTTCATCTTTCACCAATCTGTAGGCCTGTTGTAATGCTGCTTTGTTGTATTGTCCATAGTGGCACCCACCTTGCTTAGGAACCTGATTTGATAAAAAAAATCAATTTAATTAATTCTAAAGAATATAAAATTATGAATACCTCAACAGGCTTTACTTTTTTTAAACAAAGCAATTTATAAATGATTCATCTGAAATTATACCAAAGTTCCAAGTCTTTATTTATTCATTTATTTATTTATTTATTTATTTATTTATTTATTTATTTATTTATTTATTTATTTATAACTATTATCAATATTATTAAATATATCAATATTATTATTTGATTGCTGTATTAGTGCCTATTAATTAACCTGCATGCAGTCCAGGTCACAGATTTACTTTGTGAAATGTCTTTAATTTGTTTATAAACTTTTATATTATCTATTTGTGAATAATGCAACATTATTAACCCCATTAGGAAAATAGGACTGGTCCCTGTCAGGTCCCTGGAATGACCACGTGACCTGCTGGTCTGACCCACTTGTTGCAGACGAGAGAAGGTGCGAAGTGCGAAGTTGCCAGTGTAAGTTGCAAATAGCATTAAAGGTACTTTGCAAAAATGAAGTTTCATTGTAAATTTATATTCTATATAATGTAATTTATGATGCAAACGCCCGGATTTTGCATATAAACCTTCTTTATCCTCATCTTTCATAAAAAAAATGTTGCTGGTAAACAAAGGCGCGTGTAGCTGCGCCCAAAAATAGCACGAATCGCGAAAAATAACGCAAGAATTCGCGATACCACGAAATTAGGAATACCACGAAATATGGTAGGTTGTAGATATACTATAGGTGTGAGCTATAGGCCAATACTGTATCCCACTCCAAATCATTGACTAACTAAAAGTATCCTATGTTTGATAAAAATATCAGCTTCTGATTGGCTAATAGCCATGGGCTATGCACTACATTCCACGCTTTTCCGCCGTTCTGCCTGTATCCCACGCCTTCCGTTGGATACAGGTTCTGTGTCCAACGGCTGCGCGCGCATACCGATGCAGTCGAGGACAAAATAGCAATAGCAAACCTGCTGCAAACCGGCGGGGCGCGCTGCAGCTTTATTGATGCAACCAAAAAAACCTAGACACAGCTTTTCAATCAAAAATGGGATAAAATCGCCAGTAAATGGTTTGGAGTGAGATACAGTATATAGCTCACACCTAGGATTCAGGAAGCTGTCTTTCACTCGGCTTCGCCTCGTGAAATACTATTAGTTATTCACTGTTTTGATGTGAAATACAGGAAATATCTCCCCCAAAGACAGCTGTATTACCCGAGGCGAAGCCGAGGGTATAGAGCTGTCTTGGGGGAGATACTTCCTGTATTTCACACTAAAACAGTGAATGACGATTTTATCCCATTTTTGATGATGTAATGTTCGACCCGCTGCTGCAGTTCACTTCACAGTCCGCCATCATGTTGTCGTCTGCAGCGTGTCAAGGCTTGTATCGCATGACAGAGACTTCTGGTGGCTGATCTATGCACTAACCAGATAGGGAGATACAGCGAGAATACCGCTGCATTCCCCGGCCAGTTACGAGAATACCGCTGTATTCCCCGGCCAGTTACGAGAATACCGCTGTATTCCCCGGTCAGTTTCAGGAATCGCGCTGTATTTCACCTTTGCAGTAATTAATGCACAAATAAGGGTAATACAAAGAGTGTACCATAGCTATTAACCAATCAGAAGCCAAGGATTCTATCAAAAATGGGATAAAGCTTCCTATCCTACTCCTAGGTCGCCTCGTGAAATACAGCTTCCTAGGTGTGATCTATATACTTTATCCCACTCCGAACCATTGACTTACTAATATTAATAATAACCCGTACGCCGAACGTAGGCTACAGTTGATTAAGGGGCGTGGTTCATGGGATGCACGGGAAATAAGCAAGTTATAGGATTGACTGCAGCTCAATAGTTGACTTATTGTGGCATGTTCACCCGAGGTGGGCCCGGCTAAAGCCTCCCCCATCTCACGTGAACAAATGCCTCGATAAATCAACTACTGGACCTTGCCAATCCGATAACCTATACTTTTTTTAAAAATTATTTATGAATATGATTACTCTGGGACACCCTGCCAGAGCATAGCCTATAGTTTTCCAAGGGACCAAGCAACAGGAACTTGTTTTCCAGGCAAGTCAGTCCACAACTATCCTATCCACCATGGTGAAAAAGTGTGTTGCCTGTGCTGTGGAGTGTGGTTGTGTCAATAGCCACAAAGTGACAAAGAGGGACCCAGTCTTTTCCGCTCCCAAAGGATCCAAAACGGGGGCTATTCCGGTAGTGGGAAAAACGGTTGACCCGGGGCCGTTTTCCTGATAGCAGGGTGGTGTGCTTAGCACATTTTGTGGAAGAAAATAATAAAACTATGCGAGTGTGAATGCCTGGCCGACCGTTCTACATGGCACGAGCCTAGCGGCGGACAGCCAGGATACACGAGGTGAAGTCCGCCGCAGGCGGACCATCGAGTGTATCCTGGCTGTCCGCCGCTACGCGAGTGCCATGTAGAACGGTCGGCCATGGTACTCAACACGAGAATGGTTTTATTTTTATCCCATGTATATTATCATTCATCCACTCATCCATCTTATCTTTTGTATCATAGAATTGCCGTTCGGTACTTTTCATAGCAGACGACAGAAATCAACATCCTATGTGCGCGCGCATAGGGGGCGTGGCAGTAGCGTGTGGAACGGTCTCGAGAGTGTAGAACGGTCTCGAGAGTGTGGAACGGTAAAAAATACTACACGGTGTAGATCGCCACGTCCACAGCTACTCTGGACTACACATACATGGGATAAATGTACGATCCATCCTGTTATGATGGCAAAGCAAGGTTTTAAAAACAAGCCAAAGTTAAAATAAAAGGAGACGCAGGGTGACACAGTGTCAGCCGAATATGCAAAGCCTATAAAATTAAAAAACAAAAAAACAAAAACAAAAAAAAAAAAAAAAAACGGTTACAACTAGGCCTACGCCTTCAGCTTAACCAAGACCAGCATCGACGCCGATCCGAAAATGAACACTTGAAAATCAGCAAATTTACAGAAATAGATTGAGCATCATTGGATTGGAACTAGCCTACGTACTGCACATGTAGCTGTGTTCATTTTTCTATTTAGGCCTATGAGTGGAACTGCCTTCCCGTGCCCCGCCGCCGCCCCATCCCCAGGTCCATACATTTTTGAGGTTCATGATAAAGCGAAATAGGCTCCTAGTTGTTTTCTGCGTTTTGACCTATGCAGAAATTCAGAAATGCCAGACCTGAAAATGTTTTAGGCCTAAATCAGATTCGATCTATTGTGGCAATTGGATGACAATCATTCTTGAGATGCCAATTTTACCTTCGCCAATTTGGTGATGGCTCGGTATTCCGAATTGCCTGCAAAGGCAGACCAAGTTCCGTGTTACTATAATACTACGTAACTTGGCTGTGCTTTGGAGGCAATATTCCGAAGGTCCAATGTCCCGAAAGTTCATAGTTGTGAAGGTTCATGGTTCCGATGGGTCAGTGCTCCGAAGGTCCACAGTTCCGAAAACTGGCAAACGTTCAGAAGGTCCCGTATTCTGAAGGTCCAATATTCTGAGGTTTATTGTTCCTAAGCTTCAATATTCCGCAAAATTATTTGGAGATATGGCGCAACCAACACAAGGACGTCAGTGTGTCTAGAAACTAGGCTATAGCCCACATCATACAGTACTAGCATACATGAAGATATGCCTACATTTTATAAAAAATCTTGGAAAAATATGTTATTTTAAAATAAATTCGAGAAAATAAATTCAGGAATCTCTTAAACTGAGTAAAAAAGATACACGAATAACCTATATATTTTACTGATAACATCACAATAAAATAGTATATGGTATTCTTTCTACACACAGAGGCCTAAACAACACAATTATAGGCCTACAAATCACATTTGTAAATACACACAATTTTAAAAGTCGTTATTACGAAAGAAAAAACTCGTAATTTCGAGAAAAAAATATAATTTCTAGTTTTAAAAACTCCTTACTACGAGAAAAACACGTACTTAGGAGCTTTTCAAAATAATATTGGTATCGGGTATTGCGTGGTGTCAGGCCTTTTCGGCATTAGGCCTATGCGGTATAGGATTAAAAAGTCACCTGATACCCGGTGCTGACAGAAAAAGAAACAAAAAGGAAAAACTTTCAAAATTCAATTTCTCTCTCAACATTATATAGGCCTAGATAAGTGTACAAATGAAGTACGACTAATCTTGAACGTGGGCCCTACATGTATGTGGAAAGATTTCGTGATGAGCGATGACGGAAGCCTATAATGACTCACTAGGCTATCGGAGTCGCTTATCATGAAATCGTTACACTTAATATTTTCTCTTTGTAGTTGTTTAAAATTGGATGGGAAAGCGTAAGTAAATGACCCGACATTTTCCCGACATCATGAACGATTACGAAAGCGTGATGACTCATAAGGTCATCGTAGTCGCTCATCATGAAATCTTTACACCGAATATTTTTTTCCTTCGGTCAATATGAATAGCCTACGTCATATTCCAAATGACACCGGCGTTATAAGATGACATATTCAAGCAGATCCAGTTAGCTAACGACAGCCCTTGTGCTTAAGGGGTCACAGTGGGTAAACTCTGACTTTTTTTAAGTTTTGCGTTTCACAGGCTCCTGAGATTTTACGGTGCACAATTAACAAATTTCGTAAGATGTGCACACTTGAGAGATTATGACACAAGTTCTGAACAGAAAAGTCAGACGGGAACTAGAAAAGAAAGATTTGCTTTAAAGCAAATCTGTCATTTGTTTATGTTCCTCATGCACAATCATCCAGCTATAAATTAACACTCAGTGTTAATATCTTCTATTACAGCATCATTAAATCGAAAGTGAAACCAACTATTTATTTAAATAGGGATCTTTGCGCATTTATGCTCCCCATGACCACACAAATCGTTGAATATATTTCATCATCTATCACAGGAAGTAAATGTATATATCCGGTATTCCAAGTTGTATTCTTTCTCAAAGAAAACTTACTTAAGGCCTACCCACATCGTTTAGAATCGTCCGAAAAGCCTTGTACTTGAATAGGCCTTTGGGAAAGAGATTTTCGCCCCTTGCGTCTGCTTGACAACCCCATATCCCAGCTCATTTACGCAAATTATCGCAAACACATTGGGCCATTTACTACTTTTAATCGAACAAAAGTTTCCTGATTCAGATCTGTACACAACCTGTTATGGAGAGGCACCGAAAACTGGGAGAGTGTAGTTTCTGGACCGTTGAAAAGAGCGGGGACCATATCCACTTTGATCTTGGTGTCCACTCAAAAGCCAGTTTTGATCTGTCAGTCAAGACCTACCGAGACAAAGTTTTAACAGCGAGCATCAGCGAGCCCTTACCGTAAACACATGTGAATACAAGACATAACAGGATGGTAAATTATCTAATCAGATGACTACTCCGTATCTAGTCAAGGAAGTTGACCTTCTTTGTCACCCCTACAGCGCATGCGCATGGGGTAATTTCCCCAGTTTCATTTACACTAAAGTCTCGAATTTACGGAAATTAGTTTGTCAATGACTCACAACTGTTCAGAAAACGTTGTCGATAAAGTGTAATAAATGATCACTGTTCACCAACTGGCATCGTGGACACCTTGATGGAACGTGGGCATGGCAAGCACACTTCTTGGGCTACAGATGGGTTTCCGCCTGGTAGAATAACTTTACAGGTGTGAGGGTAACCTGAATAAACATCGCAAAGTATGCAACATTTGTTGTGCATGTTGCATGATACCTTAGTTAATGTCTGCAGTCATCATTAAACAGGTAGCTCCTGGAAGTCTTTCACATCGCAACTGATGCTATATCCCTCCGAGACCCCCAACGGCCATGCTGCCAATGTATGCTCAGATTGGGTGTTGTCACGAGAGAGGCAACAATGACTCTTCGTACTGACTACGTCTCTGCCATAGGTTTCGACACTGTTTCAATGGGGATATAGAGATCTTGGGCACAAAAGTTAAATTTGTGGAACAGTGTCTAACAAAAAGAAAGGCTATACGACAGATGGGTTTGTCCAGCCGCTTTAGGCGCTACGGCCTTGCTCCTCTAGACTGGTTTAGTGAAAAGCCGATAGAGGGACCTAGCGACAAGGTAGGGCTACTACTTCCTGATCCACCAGCGCTATTATCGATACTTTGTAATGCTGACGCTCGCACCTGAGGCTATGCCCACAACGTATTAGCAAGCGTCAACGAGCTCATACCATTAACACATGTGAATACATGACATAACAGAAAGATGAATCATCCAATCAGAAGACTACTCACTATCTAGTCTATGGACTCGATTTTCTTCGTCACCCCCTACCGCGCATGCGCATATGGGCGGAGTCATTGCCTTTTTTATGCGCCCCGGGGAATCTTCCCAGTTTTAGTTACGCCAAAGTCTCAAACTTATTGGACTTTATGGAAATTATGTCAATAATTTGTGTCTGTTCAGAAAACGTTGTCCATACAGTGTGATAGATGATAACGATTGACGAACTTGCGTTGTCGACACGACGCTGGAACCAGGGTCTGCCAAACACGATTCTGGGGCTGTAAATGGGTTTCTACCCCATTGAAAAACTTCACAGCTGTGAAGGTGACCTAAATAAACGTCGCAAAGTTTGTAACATTTGTTGCGCATGTTGCGTGTTACCTTATTAATTTCTGCAGTCACCAGTGACCAGGTCGCTTCTGGAAGCCTTCCAGATTGCAACTCACACTGTCTTCCTCAGAGGCCCCCAATTACCGTGTTGCCAATGAACGCTCAGATTTGGTTTTGTCCCGTGAGATTCCAACAATCATTCTCCGTACCCACTATGTCTATGCCACAGGTTACGACACTATTTCAATGGGGATATAGAGATCTTGCAGTGAGCACAGTACTTTAATCTGTAGAACAGTGTCTAACAAAATGAAAGGCTTTATGATAGATGGGTTCGTTCAGCGGCTCAAGGTACTGCGGCCTCCCCCTCCTCCTCCCTCATTCTAGTCTGGATTAGTAAATGGCCGCTAGAGGGACCTATACACATAGCGACCAGATGCTATTGCCTGTTCCAGCGATGCCGTTTTTCATACTTTTAAATTAGGATCTTAGTCTATGCCTACAACATATTTATTTTGACTGTGACTACTTGTGTCCTATGTGGGTTGCGATTGTCCTTTGGTTAATATGACAAACTGCTTTACCCCATATATGGCTCTTGTGTTTTTGTTATTGTTACTGGGGTATATGATGCTGGACCATGTTGTGATACGATGGATTTTCAGAGATGGTTAAACCAGCACATTGTGGTGGTAACAACTCATATATGGCTAATGAATGGCTCATCGGCAGAAAGCAAGGGAGAACTCCATCCTTAAAAGTAATGACCCTAAAGAAAATGAGTGCAACACAGCTGCCTATTTTCCTTACAATACGACCATTACCACACATTACATTCCTTATTTACTCCCATGGGAACCATGCCGAGAAGGTGGCTTCCTTTCCACGGAAGGGAACGGTGATTACAACGTAGAATTTTTAGTTATAATCAAGGGTATCATTCATTTACTACAAAATGTCTTGTGTAGTTACTATCAAGGAAACCATACTGATTGTTACAAGACAGTTTTATCAATCACTTTGAAAAAGAAAACCCATGACCATAAAATGCTACTCAGCAGGGAACTATGATAACACATCAACCTCCCTTTACTTTTAACTCAACCATTACCCCAAACAGCTTCCTCAGTTCACGTCCAAGAAATTGTCGGTGGAACCATTACCACAAAGTAGTTTTAGTTATTCTCAAAGCATCTGTCAATGCAGGGCAGCCTGGTTAATATCACCCTAAAGCTGACGTCATGCAAACCATTTCCATAGGGTGCAGTACGAATGACACGTTTACATCCGTACCAAATTATTTTAACATACGTATAAGTTTTCAGGTCGGTAAAGTACAATTATTGACACCTACATTTCACCGACATCATTTTACGAAGAAGTGCCCCTCAGCAAAATGATCACTGAACACCACAAACGTACCTATTTACCTTTTACTTTTCAGCTAAATCTTTTGCTAAACGGAATGTAATAATAAGATAACGTTATCTTAAGCAGTCGGTTTTGTCCAATTGAAATATGCCAATGACAAAGGGCAGCAGAGCATTTAATGACGAGCAGGGAACCCATGCTATCCCCCAATGTTTAAAGTAAGGGCAGTATTTCCTGCAGATGAAGATAATTGTGAGTGCTTTTAGCATACTTTGCAAGAAATTTCAAATTTCTAGTCGAAAAGAAATCATGCTCGTTCATCTTAAATTGGAATCACCTCTTAGCAAGTAGAATACATTTAATATCTGACCGAGACATTGAGCACCATGTACATATTTGTGCACACCAAAAGTTACAAAATTGTAGAATGCAAAACACATAAAATCAATAAAACAAGTACCCAAGGTTCTCTCATTATATTCTCGCATCTTTAATGTTACAGTCCAGGCCGTTTCTTTTTTATGTACTTATTGCCTGTTTACGTTACTTGGAGGAAGCACTGCTGTGGAACAGTATTAGAGGGTGTACTTGCCCATAATATCTCGGCTTTGAATGTAATTTTTGATTGTGTGGAGCCTAAAAAACGTCTCTGCTCACGACGATGACGTCATTTACTCTGTTGCGAACACACTTTCTTGAACCCTGTAGTGATCATGCGTGGTGTTTCTGCGTAAGCACTTAAAAATAAAACTGTTGATTGCATAATAGCATCGGGCACAAGGCCTTAACACGCATGTGGGAAGAAGATTTTCGCCTCGTGCGTCTGCTTAACGACACCTTGTCGCAGCTCATTTTAGCGCATTCCCACGAAAATATCCTGCCAATTGCTACTTTTAATCATCGAACAAAAGTTTGTCGATTCCCAATTGCACACAGATAGTTTCGCACAGATATAACACCATATTTGCACAAACGTGTTAACATGCTACTAAAATATACCAGGTTATGACCATACGGATTTGTTGGGAAGGTTTTGAATATGTCAATAATGGCATTCAAAACTTTTTTGTCAAACTTATATTTCAAGCAATCATGTTCAGGTACAAATACATTCCAATCAATCTATATATATATATATATATATATATATATATATATATATATATATATATATATATATATATATATATATATATATATATATATATATAGTTAAAATGATAAATAACCACATGCTGACATTTCATAATTATAATAATGACATGTTAATAATTTAAATTTCCTGTCATTTTGTTAAAAGCTTGCATTTGTTTTAAATATCCTTGTGGTTTGTTGTTTGAGGAAGTGTACTGCGACCCAAAATTTCATATGGCCGCACAAAGTGCTATGTTGTTGGCAAGGTGCGAAAGTTGTTTTGTTCAGTTACCGTGTTATGTCATTATACGTATGCAAACATTCGGCCATGAGGGAGAAATCTGCTTGCAATGTTGCTATGACCATGCATTTGATTCTCACATGGAAGAAGTGATTTCGACACATCAAAGCAATTATCATATTCTTCCAATTGTTCTTTCGATACGACAATGGGTCAAATGCATGTGTTCCACGATCGTTCTAGCCGATGGGCTTACCACATCATGACGTGAATGGAGACTATTGACTCGGTACTGCCTTGCAAATCATGGATTATGATGCATCTAATGTCTGCAACCAATTCTCTAACCTCTCTGCTTACATTTTGACTCTACATTACCTTTTTTTCGCCACTCAAAACCCCAGCTACCTGAGAACTCATGAATACTCTTACTTTCTTGCAAGGTACTTAGGGGGCGATATCGGAATACCTGTATGTCACAAAGAATGTCAATGAGGGAATGTAACATATATATGTTTGTCAAATTCAAGTTCTTTATTTCGCATTGTCCTCTACCTGAGATATACGGCCGTAGCAAATTTGTGCAATCATGATGTAAAGATAGTACATGGTAGCAATCAAATCAATATATTAACAACATTTATATATATATATAAATGAATGGCAATCACACCAGGTAACATCCACATATTTGTGTTGATTCAGATGACAATGTCTGGTTATGGAAGACTATTGTTTATATGAAAGAAATATTTCACAAGTCATTCTCCCCAATCTGTTGAGTATAGTTACATTTGATGTCATTGAATAATTATATTTCAATTAATTGGGGTTACTGAGATAATGCCTCAGTAAATGGTATTCGCGAAGCTCTTGGAACGTTGTACACTCTAACAGCATGATGGAATTGGTCACCAAGTTTTTGGTCATTACATAACGTCCAATATCTTTGGTCCAATTGAAACTGTGTAATAGTTTAAATATCTTTGGTGCCAAATAGTCCTCTCTAAATCGTTAATTTATTATTTAAAGTTCTAAACGGACAGGGGTAAATCTCCATTGGCGAAGAGACAATCAGTGTTAGTCAAAACTTGATTGCCGTTTGTACATTCTGTGGTTTTAACATACATCTTACTCATGCACTCTGCACGGTAACGTTAATAACAAGGTACTTCGGGGGCAATGTAACATACTTTTTTGTGTGACACCAAGAATGTCAAGGTGCTATGTCACAAAAAATGTCAACTTCGGTGGGGGCAAAAGAAAGAGATACTTGTGACCAGCAAGATCAAGGTGCCGGGAACAGGGTGAAATGTAAGAAAAATGTCTAATATCAAGATAAACTTAACAAAATTCGAATCTGTAAGCCCAAGCACCGTTTGAACATTATCAAGTCCGATATTCTAAGTGCAAAGCCCTACTTGGTTTAAACATATTTTTCATTATCGCCAAAAAATTACATACTTTCTCAATCAACAGAGCAATTCGGGAAAAGGGCATGGCCCTATGCAAATTCATCTTGCAGAAAGTGAGACAAAGTATACAGGACAGACTAAACAAACAAGAACAAACAAAAGGAAGGACAGACATGGGCAAGACAGAAAGTGGGGCGTCAGCTGAAAAAAAAAAAAAGAAAAAGAAATTCATAAATTTACTAACTAGGAAATCAATGATAATAATGATAGGAAGATGAACAACAACAAACCCAAGCAGAGCAATCATACCCACGGGAATCCTATAAAAGATACAGTGTCAATTTAAGCAATGCCTACAGTTTTAAAAGCGCTCAGTGGCAGATATATATTCGTGGACAGCTAAAAAAATATCTCTATTTTCTTCAAAAGAGGAATCGGGTGAGCCATGAAGCAGAGTCTGAAGGGTAAATGGACCAATATGGACAATTTTAGAGTGTAAACTTCGCCAAAGTTGGTCAAATTTTGGACAAGTGAAAAAATAATGAAAGGTATCTTCATTAGATGAACCGGAAATGCAGTCAGGTGAATCTTTTTCCCTAATTTTGAATAGATAGAAGTTAAGAAGGCTGGCTCCTAAACGAAGACGAGTGTGTTGAATAGCGTTAAATCTAATGCCGACAGTAAACAATTCTAGATATTTAGAGGATCGGGACACCGCTTTATAAATCTTGGATTTAAATACAGATACATAGTTTGAGTTACGTGTTTTAAGTGGTAGCTGATTCCAGAGTCTAACAGTAGAAGGAAAAATGACTTATGGAATAAATCTGTTCGAGCTTGGAAATGGGAAAGGTCGAAAGATGGCACACTGGAAGGTATAAGAGAGTATAACATATCTGGTACAAGCTTATTAACAATTTTGTACATAAGGATTAGTTTGGCTGACTCTCTACGCTGAGCCAAAGTGTGCCAGCCAACTTCTTCATATAACCTTTCAATGCTTGTTCCGTGCATGGCACCAGTCACAATGCGAGCAGCCGAAAGTTGAACATCTTCAAGTCTTTCAGTATCTGAACTAGTGCAGCCACTCCACACTGGAATAGCATACTCCAAAATAGGCCGAATGAAAGAAATATATTGTCTCTAATGTTCTTCGATCCAAAATATATTTCAAACCTTTCATAATGTTAATCAATTTATTCGCTTTTTTAAAAATTTGATTTATATGGCCATTCCATCGAAGATCTGAACGTAATAATACTCCAAGATGTTTGTGTTCAAATGTGTCATCCAGAACATGACCTTGAAAAATAATTGGCGGGTAAGAGGGAGAAACTCTTTTCCGAGAAACCAGCATGGATTGAGTTTTTTTAGCATTAAAAGTTACAGGTCAATCTTTAGATCACTGTTCAATGTCGGACAGATCGGCATTGAGTGTATCTGCTGCAGTAATAGGGTTTTCAACAGTAAGGTAAAGAGACGTATCGTCAGCAAACATTTTTTATATCAGATCGAATAATATCTACAATATCACTGATGCATATAAGAAAAAGTAAAGGCCCGAGGACAGAGCCCTGAGGCATGCCTGCTTGGATATGTCCCCAAAAAGACTGACCTTTGATAACTACCCGTTGATAACGATTCGAAAGATAATTGCCAAACCAATGCAAGAGATTTCCAGAAACTCCGGCTTTACTGAGCTTGTACAATAACGCGGGGTGCCACACTTTGTTGAAAGCTTTACTAATATCTAGAAATAATTCTGACTTCCTTTTCTTGATCAACAAGACATAGTTGATGGTAAAGAGGGAGCAGCTGATTGACTGTAGAGTCGCCTAGTATAAAGCTTGACTGGTGGGCTGAAATTAATCAAGTTTTCACGAAAAAAATTAAAAACATGTTTAAACACAACTTTTTCAAAAACTTTGCCAGTACAACTAAGGAGAGATATCGGTCTATAATTGTTGCATAAAGATTCAGTGCTTTTTTATACAGTGGTGCCACATTAGCATTTTTCCATTTTGAAGGAAATTCCTTCTTGGAAAGTGAGAGATGAAAAAGGTGAGTAAGAGAAAAAGAAATTGCAGGAGCAGCTTCTCTAAGGAGCTGCTTTGCACTGATGCCATCCGGACCAGATGCTTTAGACGTATCAAGGCTGAGAAGAGTTTCGCGCACTTCGGACTCGGTTATTGTTATAGAATTCAGGCAGGAGTCAGGTGGGTCAGAAATTCCTGGTGGAGTGGCTGTGCTACAATCGATATTGCATTGCTGCAAGAAGAATGAATCAAAAATATTCGCTTTGCCCGCTCTAGTAGAGACAACCTTGTCATCATGTAGAAGAGACGGTATACCAGTTAACTGTGTTCCATAAAGAAAATATTTGACGGTGCACCACCAGCATTTGCTATTCCTTGAAGAATCATTTAAATCAATTCGTAATTTATCGTTATAATCCCTCTCAGCACACTTTAATTTGTCTTGATAAAGATTCCTAATATGACAGAATGAACTCAAGGCATTTTGTTCAAAATTTGATCTTTTGGCTTGATCATATTTCCGTTTTACTTGTCTCTTAAGCGAACGAAGTCTACTGTTATACCATGGCAAATCCCATGGTCGAATCTCCACCACTTTGCTCGGAATAGATCGAATGGCCGCTTCCATAAAAAGATCTGACCATGCTTCGCAACAAGAATCAACATCGTCACAACTAAAACTAGCGTCCCAATTTAAAGAATAAAGATATGATCTAAACGTATTGAAATCCACTTTACTATATTCCCAAATATGACGTTTGTATGCCACCTCCGTCGGCTGACGAAATATTAACTTAACCAACGACAGAGTGGTGACAATTAGCAAACGGGGGAAGCACACAAACATCGCAAACAAAATTGGGAACACTAGAAATTATCTGATCTAGACATCTTGCAAAGTTCAATGTGATATGCGTGGGCTCATGAACATCAATTGTAAGGGTGTTCATTCGAGCAAAGTTAACAAGATTATGACCAGATGTAGTATAAAAATCTGAATTTAAATCACCAGTCAGTAAAATATTTGACGAACCCGAGTTCCTAACGAGGTCTAGACTATCTTGGAATTTATCCCAGAAAGAGACAGAAGAATTCGGAGGACGGTAAACAACTTCAAATGAGAATTTATGAAGCCCTACTTCGCAGCATCCACTGAAAAACTGCAAACTTCTACATCATTAATAGCAAATTAATTTGTGAAAAAAACCCAAATAATATTCATGAAATTTGAAAATGAGAAAAAAAAGCTTTAAGCTTTATTGGCCTTTACATAAAATCCTAGCATCAGCGGGGAACTGGAGCAAGACTTGTTTCGGTGCCATAAATCCCCGGACAAATCATTCTGCTGACTGGCGGCACAATGTTTGCATATCCAAAACAAACATCCAGAGCTGATGTATTACGGAATAAAGCGAATATGATGTTCTTTTTTTGATAGATCTACTTACTACTTATACATATATATATATATATATCAAGGTACATGCGCTTAAAGTAAAAGTTCGTGACCGTGTGATGTATTTAATCATGTAAACCTATACGTATAAGTTACCAGCGATCACAAAGTTTAGGTTTCGTGCAAACTGAAAAATAGAAATATTGTTCACTATTATTTTGATGTCTTGCTTGAATCAGAGCTTTCTACTTTTGTTTTCATGTGTCTGCAGCCACGGCAGTAATTGATATGACGGCATCGTGACGTCACATTCCGCTTCATTTTTCTAAAGCCCCGATAGTACACGTCAAGATCAGCAATGACCACCAATACGATGAAGCCAATCATAAGAGACAGGCCAACACAGCCAAACACCACAGCCCCGGGAGCCTCTTCCGGCTCCCTGAGGTCCGGCGGGAGCAAATCTGGAAAGGAAACCACAAGCATGACACATAATGCAGATGATTCTGTTCTTCTCTTTTTAAAGTGCGTGTGTCAACACACACTTTTGTTTTTCCTAAATTTCTTTCTTTCTTTCTTTCTTTCTTTCTTTCGTTCGTTCTTTCTTTCTTTCTTTCTTTCTTTCTTTCTTTCTTTCTTTCTTTCTTTCTTTCTTTCTTTCTTTCTATCTTTCTCTCCCTCTCTCTTTCTTTTTTATACCAGTGAATTTGTCCAACACTTTTCTCTGACACTAGTATACATAGAAACTCCAAACTTGGCTTGCTTGTACCTCCATACAAGAAGTTGGGCCTTTTAATGCAGAAGAGTGAAGATGTTTAAAACTATGCAAATTAGGGGCATTTGAAATTTTGAATCTTGAATATCTTCAAAAGTATAATAGATAGAGATGGCATTCCAACTTCTATTAGAGTGTTATTGACTATTGCGCATCTAATGAATTTAAAACAAAAGTTGTAGCAATTTAAATTATGCTAAGAAATTAGAAATTTTAAATCTGGAATAACTTCAAAGCTATAATTGAATGAGATGCCATTCCAACTTCTACTCCTGTGTTATGGAATAGTTGTACATTGCCAGACCAATATGCTTTGAAGACACACACACACACACAAGGATTTGTTCTGCAGCAAATCATCTTTTCAAGTGTGTTTTGTATTTGGATGTTTGTAAGTCATGCTTGGACCCTTTTCATTATGATTGCCCATCGACTAAACATTGCTTACCTTTGTTCGATAAAAATCAAAAGCAATCGCAAGGCATGCGATGCAACAAATGACGGCCTTTGGGAGACAATGCTAAGTGACTGATGAAATGCCTGTATTTTTGGGGCGTGGGGGTGGGGCGGGATGTTTGTTTTGTTGTCGTTGTTCTCCCTTAGCCTTTTTTATGTGGGTTGGGGTGGGTGCTTTGTTTGTTTGTTTGTTTGTTTGTTTGTTTTTTTTGTTTTTTTGTTTTTTGGTATTACGGGATTACTTGCTGCTTGTTTCCGTTGATCAAGTGCATAACCACACGAATAAAACACCAACCTGTCTAGATATGGGTCCCACTAGTTTTTGGCTTAATGGCTTTATGATAGATATTAGAAAACAGTACTTTGTCTAGATATGGGTACTTCTAGTTTTGGAATACTGGCCTAACGTCGTGTGACAGAAAATTGCATTGTCTGGATAAGGTTTCCATCAGTCTTGTCATACCTTAAGGGGTACTGCGGTGATAATTTACAATTTTTGAGTTATTTAAAAAAATAAATATGGACCCATATTAGAAAATACAAACTGTTTTCCCAACTGGATAAGCAGATATCAAATTTTCTTAGATATGTAAATGGTGATGCCACCTGGACTACCTGCTACAGCTTATGCAATGACAGCTGAGTGAAACTCTGACAAAAATAAGAAAATCTGACCAAGTACACATATTCCACTTTTATTCTGGATGAAGCAGCGTCTGCAGATATAATCAAATTTACTAAACTGACATATTTTCTCATTTAATGAGGATTAATAAGGAAAGAAAGATGCAAAGATCATTGCACACAGGCTAACAGCTCCTGTGGTTGTGTATTCAATTACTGAAGCAGACGCCAACTTATATACCACAGTGATAAGATCAAAGAGGGTCATTAACAGAGTACACAAGTCATTATGATATGTCTTCTAATGTTGTGTATCTCAGCTTGGTGCCCCTTCAAAGTTTGCGTGTTATATATGGAAGGTAGCCCAGGTGACATCACACATGAAAACACTTACTGGAAATATAAAGTAGCTCTAACTAAATACCTGTTTGAGAAAAACAATCTTGAAAATTTGTCAAATGAACACCTAAAATGGCCATCACTGACAGAAGAAAGTAAAAACTATTGCTGCTGTTCCCCTTCATAGCAAGGGTATTGTGAGGAAGGACCGTCAAGATCGACGTTTTCTGATGCTTCAATTCACCCCCATAAGAACATGTAAATTTAAACTTTAGTTCGGATCGCTTTGGCAATTCAGTAACAATAGCATATAATAGTTCTAATGTTAAAGCAATTTACCACGCACTAACAACTTATTTTCTTCGTGTTCATATTTGTACCTGGGTGTTTACTAATGAGATGTGTTCAGCCCCCTTTGAGAACCTGTTTAAATCTTAATGCTTTCACTTCCATAGTAATAGTTCACATGTGAAACAAAGTACCACGCTCTAACGTTTATTGTACATATTTTCATATTTCTACCTGAGTGTGTTCGCATGAGTATGTCTTCCCCTACCTTTGAGAAACTGCGTGAAACTTGAAGCTTTCACTGCTGCGTCAGATATATTTACTGCCAATGTTGTTGCCAAATTATCCTCGGTCGGTATTGATTTTGATGATAAATCTTTGGAAAAACTTGTGGAACTGTGCGAAATGGACTCTGTGGGACAAGAATGAACAAACAAATATATTTTAGTCTATAATACAATCTTGATTGTCTTACTTAGTACAGTGTCGTCTCATATTATTCTGGGCAGATCTAAGAATAATCACGTTGGCGCAAAAAAGATTAAAATGTAGTGATTATGACTTTTCAAATTTACTTTGTTTCTGGCTGGAACGACAGAGCCTAAAAATATTAGCATTACGTACGAGATACCGGGTGAACATTTCACTGGATCCCTCCTGGGCAACAATCACGTTTCACGTTTAAAGTCAAATTGACTACAAACCTCGATTTATGATTTATTTATTGTCCCCACCCAGAAAGATATATATATATATATATATATATAGCCAGTAGCCGAAGTGTTAAGATACCATGATGGATATAAAGCTAATCTTTGAGACCTGATAGATCTACGTGTCCCCATGATCACAGGAATCCTGAAAATCTATTTTAAAATCGTTAATCAAGACATGTGTATCAAATTTAAATGAATACTTGTGTCACTTAAAAGCAACAAAACGAAAAAAAAATTAAAAAATTGAAACACCTTCGAAAATTTTGCTGTGCTTGGGGAAAGTATCAGCAGCCACAGAGTTATGGGTTAAAAGCCTTTACCGAAGTCATGACAATATAAATAGCCAGTCTGCCTTATGTGTTGTATTTTAATGTAAAGTATATAATGTCAGCACCCAAATCCGTAAAACATAATACTACCGCCATACTGACCCTTTCAGTGCTGGCCACGACAGCAGTTGTATCTTATTTGATGTGATTCCTCCATCAGCTTCCTAATGCAAAAATCACTTTTTAAGTGCACGACGAAAAAATGCCTGCTAGACGGCGCGAAATTTTTAATGTGTGCATTGTCTACATTCGGCGTTTGACTGTGGAGAGAAAGTGAAATTGTCGTCTGCTTACTTTGGGCAATATAAACGCACACATGTAGTTCTGTGCTCTGTACTGGTGCATTATAACTTTCAGTCACGCAATGAATACAAGACCTCAGGTGACAGGCTATTAAAAATTAGGGGGCAGAGAAACTCTTATGCATTTCTTGTCATATAAAGGGAATAAATGTGCCTGATTATCTGTGGGTTTGGGAAGGGTGTCACTTCAACATTTAATTCTTGAACTAGAAATTTTCTTGGGCTGTTATTTCACCAAGGTTTGCTTCGGAAGTGTAACTATGGAGGTAGGCATAAACAAATGCGCGAGTAGCAAAAAAGTTAATTGGTTTTGCCCTCATTTTCTATTGATAGTGTAAGTGTTATTGAAGTAAGCTTTGAGAAAAATGACAGGTACAGTGTCAACGAAACTTTTAAATGTCATAGACAAGCTGGCGAATATAGCCAATTTAACATGTAACTCTATTAGGTTTGATTTACTGGTCCAAGACCTGGATGTGGGTGTACACCAGCTAACTTTTGGCAAGTCCCCACCTAGTTTCTGAATGCCTGTTATTGCCACAAATATGCTACGAATCATACGTAGCCCAGTCTCTCTGGAACCCTTGCACCTTTCAGTGTAAGAGACCTGGGTTAGTTCTAAATTTGCCTACAGGTGGTGCTGAGATCTTCCACCGGAATTAATTCCAGGGCATGACAGACACTCTCGAGTTTGCTCAGGAACATCACGTGCTTCCTCTGTCACATTCTAATTTAACCAATGACAACAAGAAAGTGGGTCATCCCACCTCCCTGATGACAAAGACTTCAACATGCAGCACCCAGCAAACGCTGAGGAGAAAATTATGAGAACGGCTACTCTCAGCTGGAGCCACATTCCCTTGCTATCGATACTGTCAGTCAAACGGCAGCTTTGAAAATTTGATTGGTTTTCATAAGAATGCTGGAGATCTCCCGCCCAAGTAGGCATGGTTGGAGTCTGTAATGAATGGAGGAGATTTTTGTTTATCCCCCGGCCATGGCTTTCCATCTGGAACAGGTGGCACGCAGGGCAAGTCACCTGCAGTGCCACCTACAGGCCACATTCTCCACTGGCAACTGAGACAATATGTGGTTTCTGGATTGGTTTAATTTCTTACCACAGAACCTTTTAGTTTTATTCCCATGGTTCACGTTTGTGGCCCCTAGTAACCCATGCCATTTGAGGTCAGGTGTAATAGTGGGTCAGCAATGCCCATTATATTAGAGTGAACCTAACAGTCCCAAAAGTTTCACCCTGCATATGAAGATTTATGTGATCGTCATGTTCTAATCTAGCTGAAGCAACCTTGGTGTGATAAAATTTTAAGCTTTTTTGACAACACACAGAGAGGTTAAATTTATACCTGCTAATTTTCCATGGAGAAAATGTGCGAGTCATAGAAAGTGACAACAAGCTGTGGGCAGTCAACCATGAACAGCATGGGCAGCACCACGTTTCGGCAAATTTGGAACTAACCCAGGTCTCTCCTAATAGGAGTCAACAGTCGTTTTCTTTGCGTGACACTTGGCCTGACCCGTCACTCAAGGCGTCATCAACTCATTCCACCCTAATGACGCTTTTTCCCACTAATATCTAAATGTCGTCTGTTAATTGTATTTTACTAATTTAGGGATTATTTTTCAAAATTTTAGATGAAAATTGCATGGAAGATCATTCCAAATTATATGCCCATGGTCATCAGCTTTCCTTATCGCGCCCAGGGCTCGCTAAGGGAAGCTGTTGACTCAGTCTTCTATCAGGGTGGAATCAGTTGATACTTATTAGTTATTTTTTAGGCTTATCATGACTTACCTTTATCAGAAAATAAAACTGTCGACGGCATCACAGTTGAAAGTGAAGATACATTGGTGACATTGGTGAACGCAGGGGACAAAGTATTAAGCTTTGTTGCGTATGCTGTTTTACTTGTACTGCTGGTTGTCCTAAAGGCTGGAATAAATAGTTAACTTCATGGCATTTATTTAAATTGTTTTCAAAAATCGGTGAGCACTTAAAGGTATAAAATGCTGGAACGCTACAAGGAGTTTCTGCGAGCAGGGAACACGGGCCTATTGAATGTTTTTTCTAGGAGAGGGGCGCGTGGACCCCGCCCCTTCTTTAGAGCCCGAGTATTGTTAGTTCAACTAGTTTAGGTCCATTAGTACTTTGGGTGCCAAGTTTCGACTGAGTCAACAAGTTTCCGTTACATGCTTTGAGCGTCTGAAGCACACAAAGCAAAGATGTCGACCCTGGTCCATTCGTATGTTCTCTGAAAACATAGGCAAGCTAGTACTTGAATGGTGGTTGAAAATTTGCATAAAAGTAAAGGTTCACAAATAGGTTTCAAATATATCTTGATTGAATATGTGGTATTTGAATTCTTTACATTTATGTAGATTAGTTGCTTCCAAAGCAGACCCAAGCTGCGTATTTTGTCTACTCCGCTGAAACTTGGTCTGCTTTGCAGGCAAGTAGATTAGGCAATTCGGACAGAATTTACATGTGACTTGTATTAGTTGCACGGCAAGAGCTTGGAGCTGTCGTCTGTGCAGATTTGCAAAAAAAAAAAGTATTTCCTGTAGTTTTCGCAGGGGGGGGGGGGGTATCTAATGATACAATTTTGAGCCGGGTGGCAGGGTGGCCCCAGCGTGAAAACAATGTTCCTGACACCATTTATTGAGAGGCCGACGGAAATCCGATGCATTCATAAAATGCATTTGATTGAAGATCTACTAAGTAAAGACCCATACCACCTCTTTCAAGTACTACCTTCCATTACATGTACCATTGGTGATTACCTACTCTGTGTAGTTTGACTTAAGACTGTGTGGCACGTAGAGAGCCCAGTCATCATGGTGCCTTACTCTGTGCTGTATATAATTGTATATAGAACTGGACGAGTGTCCAGGCAAGGCGGTCGGTACATTGGGTGCTACCTTAGGCTATCTGGTTCAGTTCTTTTAAGGGTAAGGGTGCCTAGAGTCTTGATCCAGGAATTTTCATAATTTTAAGAATGTTATTGTCTATTGGCTTGATGTGTGGTGTCTTAATGACCTGTTCTATTGGGAGGATTCTAAGGTTTTCTATGATGTTGTGTCCAGGAAGGTTGAAGTGTTCCCCAATGGATGCTTGGTGCTTATTACAGATGGTGGGAAGGAGTTGGGACAGTCTGCTGGCTTGGGGTTCTGCCGGTTGGCCTACATATTGTATTTGGCATTTGACACAGTTGATGAAGTAGATGACATGTGAGGACCCACAGGACAGATGTTCCTTGGTGAATGGTAGCCCTGGAATGTGTTGCCTGTCTGTATATATTTGCAGGTATGGCATTGGGGCCACCTATCACAGGAGTAAACTGTTAAGGGGGGTTAAGTGTTTCTGGAGTTACATTGGGGGTGGTTTGTGGGGGTGAGTGCTGCATTGACGAGAAATTCTTCAAGTTTTTTTGGACTTCTGTAAGCTATCATGGGGTAATCTCAATGGAGGGGGGACAGGAGTGGATTAGAGAGGAAGTGCTTTTCCCAAAGTTCCTTAATATTTTATGGAGATGTTGGAGGTTCAGGTGGTAACTTTCTTGGCTTTGTCAAACTGTGGTCTGAGGTCAGCCTGGGAATAGCCTCGCTGACAGAAGGCTGTTTCTGAGGAATGGAGTTCTTGTTCTAATATGTGTGGGTCTGTAATGATGCGACAGTAAGGGAGGGCCTGGTGGTAAGGGAGGGCATTTTCAATAGGGGGAATGGCATCAGGATTTATGGAGGAATTGTTGGCAGTCAGTAGGTTTTTTGTATAATTAAGTTTGTAATTTTCCATGTTGTATGTAAACTAGTGTGTCCAGGAATGGGATTTCCGAAGAGGAGAAATTTAGTTCGAATTTTATGGACTTGTGGGATAGGTTGAGATGGCAATGGAACTTGCATGTCGAGCCTTGTACCAGCGTGATTACATCTTCAGATTTAATTATACATGTGCTTAATTATATCTGGGTGCAAACCCAGATATTCTGATTTTCCAAGAGTTTACTTTTGGAAAATCAGAGTTTACTTTCTTTCTTTCTTTCTTTCTTTCTTTCTTTCTTTCTTTCTTTCTTTCTTTCTTTCTTTCTTTCTTTCTTTCTCTCTCTCTCTCTCTCTCTCTCTCTCTCTCTCTCTCTCTCTCTCTCTCTCTCTCTCTCTCTCTCTCTCTCTCTCTCTCTCTCTCTCTCTCTCTCTCTCTTTCTTTGTTTCTTTCTTTCTTTCTTCCAACCACCAAATATGTCCGGAGTTTTTCTCAGACACTAATATTCCGAAAACCACCACACTTGCCATGGCGACTGACCTGCCAGTAAAATTGCGCATATCGTTTTGAATTGTCATGATGTTTAAAATAATGCAAATTAGGGCCAATTAAAATTTTAAAAGCTCTATATCTTTAGAACTGTTAAGGGCAGACACAAAGATGTAACTTACACGTGTAGGTTTAGACATCTGTCAATGGTCAGTAAACAAAAGTTCAAGAAGATCAACTGAATGTGGCAAGTTTAAAGACTTTTTGCCATGTTTACAGTCCGAATATATCCTTGTGGAAGGGGGAAAGTGGGGGCACACTATGTTGAATATAAAATGGTTTGTTACATTGACACAATATAATTTAGACTACAATCATGAATTATATATGATATCAAGTCAGAGTCACATGTTGAAGTATTTAATGGAACAATCATCAACCAATACTTTTTATGTGAAAAAAAAACAACTCATAACCACCATACAAACCCTGTGAAGGGAAATGCATGTTTGGGTCCAGTGTGGCTACAAAAGAGTTCTGCTTACTCCTGATTGGCTAGAAATCTGGTTTTATTTGGACAGGGTCCACTGAATATGCAAGCCTGCCCCTCAGTGCTCAACTGAGGCTGGTGGAATGGAGTGGTACAGAGGACAGCCCCTGTGGGGTCAATGCTTCAGCACTGGACATGCATGTTTGCACATCTGTGTGTGTAGGGGGGAAGCTGGTCACAGCAGCATTTTCCTGCTTGCATAGCTGTCAGGCCATTTTTGTATGTGGCCGGTGGTCCAGGGTCCCTGGGTCTGCTAAACAGGCAACAACGGCATCTCTTTGAACAGGGACCTACATATAATGAATTATCTTGCTATAAAAATTGAAAGAGATGATGACTGGGCTCTCTCGCTCTCTCTCCCTCCCTCCTCCTCCCTCCCTTGCTCCCTCCCTCCCTCCATCTCTCTCTCCTTCCCCCCCCTCTCTCTCTCTCTTGCTTTCTTTCTTAATTTCAGGCAAAATTCCGTCATTCCATTTCAAAACTATCATACGTAGACACTCCAAATTTGGCATGATTATGCTTCCATACAGGAAATATGGAGTTTTGTGAAGGAGTCCAACGGTTTCGAAAATGATGCAAATTAAGGCCATTCGTAAATTAAAATCTTGAATATCTAACTAAAATTTCATCCAGTTATAATCGTGTTGGCCTCAGCTTGTATGTATTGCAACACTGCACATTTTTGTAGTTTGTATGTAACCTCTTAATGTCAAAGGTCAAGGTCAATGGACTTTGAAATTTTCATCTAGCCATAAGCCTAATGGAATGTGAATTACCAAAGATAAAAGTTGCAGCATTTAATATTTACAAATGTTGATGGCACACAGACAGATTTGCTTTGAAGCAAATCTTGTTTTTCTAGTTCCAACCTAAATTTTTCGTGTTGTGGTCTTTGTCTTGGCAACAAGCTGAAACCTTGGAAGATATACACGTACTGTAACCCCTTTGCACAAACAGTTTTTTTTCCTAATGGGGCTAAATATGCAACCGAGTGAATCCGCACATGGATCTCCTAATAAAAATGTGTTTTCTAATCACCCTAAAATGAAATTTTCAATGAAGATTTATCATGTTGATTCAGCCTGGCCTCGCCCCTCTCGCCCGGTAAGATGACAACGATGACGTTAATGATAAAATAAAGTGATTCTACCTGTTGCATTATGTATGCAGGTGAATGGGCCAAGAGTAAACTCAACCTGCAGATCGACTGGTGTATCAAGGTTCAGAAACCCAATGTCTCCAACATGCACACTGGTCACTGGAAGGCTGGCCATGTCTTCTATGGTACCCACGTCCTCCCGCCAGTTGGCACCCTGGGTAACGCAGTTACACCTGAAACAGACCGCATGAAAACCACCACAGCCTCCGCTTGAAAATTGAATCTACAAAACCACGCAACAAGAGATAAAAACAGAGCCCTTTGACTAATTATTTTTTGTTTGTCTTTCATGGATTATATAAGTCAAATAATTAAGAATTAAATTCTGTTGACAATTTAGAAATGTGAAGAACAAAGCAAAAAAAAAAAAACAAAACAAAAAAAAACCGGACTGGTGAGAGTCGCATGGCGTCTCTGGAGGTTTTGAAGAACGATTTCAGTGGAAGAAGTCTGGGTTGATGGGCCGAGCCTAGAAATTTCAGGAAGACGCCAGCAGGGAAATCGCAACCAGAGTATTTGTTCTGCAAAACACGTAGCAGCGTTCTTGGGATTTCGTTTTATTCTTTCTCTACGAAGAAAATAAATATCTCGAATACCAGAAAAGGGAAGTGTCAAACTGGCGTCCCACTTGAAACGAAACTAAGCTCCCCCATCACCAATTTTTTTTCTTTCTTTCTTTCTTTCTTTCTTTCTTTCTTTCTTTCTTTCTTTCTTTCTTTCTTTCTTTCTTTCTTTCTTTCTTTCTTTCTTTCTTTCTTTCTTTCTTTCTCTCTTCTTTCTTTCTTTCTTTCTTTTTTTTTTGGGGGGGGGGAGAAAAATTTAAATCCCATCATACGGAAGCCTATCAGGACCACAAAACCCCTCAGAATTTCGATTTTTAATCCAAAATTGGACTTTTACATTTCCCCAATTTCGACTTTTTAAACTGGAAAATTCGAGTTTTTAATCGTAAATTCCAGAATTAAATCTTGTAAGTAGAAATTGGGATTTTTTTCCTCCAAATTTGATTTTTAAAACTCGAAATATCTACTTTAATATCTCGAATTTAATTTCTTTTTCTCGAAATTTGGACTTTAATATCTTGAAATTTCCAACTGGAACAGTCAAAATTTTGATATAAAACCCGATAGTTCGAAACATTTTGAAAAAAGTCGATATTTTGACTTTAAAAAGTCGAAATTTCGAGAAAATGTCAAGATTTCGAATCTTAAAGGCAAAATTTTGAAAAAAGTAAACATTTTGAGATTTTAATGTCGAAATTTCGAGAAAAATCCAGAAATTACGAGATTTAAACCTCGAATGTTTAATAATAATGATAATAATAATAATAATAATAATAATAATAATAATAATAATAATAATAATAATAATAATAATAATAATAATAATAATAATAACCTTGAAATTTCGAGATTTATTATTTTTCGTGGTTCTTATAAGTTCCGTACCATGTAAGCACACGTTTTAAAGGTATATGCCAAGTGTTGTTGCTGTTGTTTTTTAGTTTTATATTCCGCTTTTGATGAAGTCCATTGTTTAGGTCCGTATTCAACAATTCCAAGATGAAACACTAGCCTGGGGTGGTTTCGTGTTTTGTGAGATATCAGGACAAGGTAGTAACTGTAACACTTTAGTCAACAAGATATCCACAAGAGACTAAGACAGCAAACAAATGAAAACACGCTTGTCGCGTGCTACAGGAAGTACACTCTTAATTATGAACGATTGAAGCAAGAATAGTTTCTGGTGATTTTCTTTAGAATTATTTACATTTCGATACACCTGCATTTCAGGGTTAATGCTGTTCTCTGGTGAACAGAACTTCTGTACGTGTATAATGCAAAACATAGCCACGGGGTGTCAACTTGATGACCTCACTGGGTTGGGAGACGGATGGCATACAGACTTAATTTTCCAAAAATGACTCCTTGCTAAACAAATTCAAGAACCGAATAGATACACAGCCAGAAAAATATATGGATAGACTGATAGCTGTATAGACAGATATTACTGACTCGCCCGAAATACCAACTAAAACGCATACATACATACCTGTGCACATACACACACGCACATACCAATAAACTATCAGGTGTGAGAGACGCTAATTAATATATGTATGTATGTATGTATATATATATATATATATATATATATATATATATATATATATATATATATATATATATATATACATATATATATATATACCAAAGCACATGGGTTATTTGTAATACTACACATCATTATTCATAACACCAAACAAACACATTGTGGAAACATTCCTGATAACTTTGCAACAGGGTAAAATCACCACCACAGACACCAAATGAAAGTAAAAACGGATGACATACTGATGCATAATGATCACAGTGCCAGGTACAGGTTTCTTGACATGTCTCGCATCAAATTACATCCAACGCAGACGAAGCTTTTAATAATCTCGACTACACTTGTTCAGCATGTTCAGTGCCGCAAACACAGGCATAGGTTGCGGATGTGGGGGTGGGGGTGGGGGTAGGGGGTGGGAGTGGGGGTCTTAGGTCTGAATCACTCGAAAGTGACAATGGTATTGCATGTAACTGTCTATCAATGTCAGAATGCCCAGCATTTTGTCATAGGCCTAATTAGGGAGTTTAAAATGTACTTAATTATACGATTACGTGTACATCTATATGTACATCTATCTATCTATCTATCTATCTATCTATCTATCTATCTATCTATCTATCTATCTATGAGGCATTCCTTCCACGTGTGTCTATACCGATACCATTTTATTTGATAATCACAAATGAGTCAGACAGTTCTTGATAAAATTAACCACAAAACCTCAAAACTTGGGGAACTAGTTTGAACATGTCTTACTTATTCCCATAAGACTATAACAGTATGTAGAATCTTTTTATGTAAACAGATAAAATATTCATACAAATCGGGTTCAACTTTGCGCAAAACCCGAGTGAGCTGATTATTTTCTTTGTTTAAAATCTGTTCAAGCAGACGATGACCTAATCGAATGAATTTGTAACTCTCGAGTGTCGGAGACCGTGGCGACCAGAAAGGCAGGTTTTGGCTTGCTTGTGGAAAACAGTGCATGCTTTGAGCTCAAATAAATATTATCAAGATATGTATACTGGAACAGGTATACTCAGTGGTTCAGCTGGAGTCAACACTGTGTCCGCTCAATGATATTGCAAGACAGTAGTACTGTGCAGAACTGCTTGCCATGGGAATTTGCTGAAACATTTCCCATTCAGGCCCATATTTTCTGGTGTTTATTTGATGTAAAAAATTGTAACAAACATTTTGGTGTATAATGTGGGTCGGAAAGGGGTTGCCCGTACTCCGTACTGGTTTTTTTTTATTTTTCGTACAGGGTGGAGAGAAAAAATTATTCACCGTATAGCGTACTGACAGCAAACCATGTACTCTGTACTGATCAAAATTTATTATGCGTAAAGCGTACCAGCAACACATATAATATTCGTACCCGTACTGAAAAAATGAAAAATGAAAAGAAAAGAGAGAGAGAGAGAGAGAGAGAGAGAGAGAGAGAGAGAGAGAGAGAGAGAGAGAGAGAGAGAGAGAGAAGTCAACTCCCGGCAAAGGCCACATTATTCACAGATTGCATAACTGGCTTTACGGAACTGCTGTCGCTTTGTCGAACTTGCGCGTTGCACCTGGGGCCCGCTTTGCGAGCTATCATTGGCTCTCAGGACGCACGAGACCAGGAGCTGTGAAATTGAAATATTTACAACAGGACCTACCAATTGTTTTGGGTAACAGTGAACAAAGTATAAGAGAGAAGAGAACTTTCAATAAATGTCATATCAGTAACCATTTTATACTGTTTCATCCTTTCAGAGATGCTACTTTTCAGGATTTGACATGAATTCAGATAGTTTGCTTTTTGCTTCAAAAAAAAATCCATTTTGTCTGAGCAGTTCAAACTTGAGGAGAAAGGCAAGGAGGTACACAAGTTTCAGGTAAAATTGTAACAATTCAGGTAAAAATATGTTAAAGTCTGTGGCATATTTGTTCTTACAGGTTGTATAACCATCTCAAATTTGAAAATGTATATTGCAGATGTCTTATTTTCTGCACTGTGTATCGGAGAAAAATTATTTCTTGCACTCTGTACTGGTTAATTTTATTTTCTGTACCAGTGTACCAAGACCCTCCCCCCTCCTTATAATACATGTATGTTTGTGATCCCTGTAATGAACTGCAAGGTGATAGCTCTATTTAATATGTTTTCACAGGTTTAACTGCTGGCATAAAACCTTCACTCGAGTGACGATGGTTGAACACGGACATCGCACAAGTTAGTACGACAATATCGTTTATGCAGTGGGTCGTGCTGACAGTAACTTACAAGGCGTTCCCTGTTACACAGGCGGACTGCAGCTCACACAGACACGGGTCACGTGGTTGGGCGGTGGGACGCTGTAGCAGCATATTTCGACCGTTACTCATCACCAACCAACTCGCTGTGATCTTGGAACCAAAGCAACGCCAGTGTAATGTCTGGTAACATCTGGTGGCTGAGCTCTACACGAAAATATAATGACAGAATAAAAACAAAAATCGTGCAACACAGGAAATATAAACATACACATAGCCACATGATATACGCAATCTTAAAGGATTGCGTCGGTTTGACAGTGCATGAGTATGTCACTCTGATCCTTCATTTCATAGGCGCTACTTGCAGGTCCTAATACCAGTAACCTAGGCCTAATGCTTTTACATGTTAAAATAGCGACATTCGCTGGCTTATATCTCCTATTTGAAATGTAAAACCACAATTTCTTTTGCATTCTACGTCAAGTTTACACTGATAGCAACATGTTAAAACCAAGTAAAGGGGGGGGGGGGGTCATGTGATTAGATTTTTTTTTTACAGTGCATTTGTGTACCTTACCTCCATGATTCACCGTTCCGCGCCAAATAGGTCTCCAAAAATACAGAAAGTAATCAATTGATTTAAAATATTTCTAGAGTAGCAGTGCCTTTCTAAAACTCACAGTTGATAAGTATTTTCCTATCCAAAATTATGATGGGACTTAATTTGGGATGCCCTGCTCCTGTGATATTAACATCCAGTAGACACAGCAACAGTATTCAGTACACGATCAAAAGTTGTGGATCAGTTGACCCAGCCTTGAGGGGCTACTGGTCCAAGACCTATAAGTTTCTCAACCAGATGACAGAAGATCCAGTCCAGTACTCTGCTTGGTGTAAGCAGAGTTTCCCCGGATGGGGCCTCAGTAGCCAGGTCGTTACACACTGCTGACCTTTAAGCTTCATTTAAAACATTACTTTCAAGTTTGGAAGCATTTTGTTGAAAATGTTAAAACAGGCAATATTTATCATCATGGCTCTTTTGGCTGTCATAAGCAGCGAGGCTAAAATACTTGCTGTCCAGCTGCGATCAGGGCACATTTCAATGCTAAGCCAGTTTGATAGTAGTTTAAGTGTCACGAGTAATCGAACTGCATCAATGATTATAGATGTAAGTGAGCGTTTGAGACTTGCATATCAATTAAGGCGGCCTAATTGGTGTTCACCCACACATCATCTTGACTAGTAACCTAGACCACGAAAAAACTGAAGCATCATGATCAGAAACGCAGTGAGACAACAAAACAAATGTACAGTTCTCTACAAATGGCAGTGCACATTCATTTAGTGTGAAACAATACAAAAATGGCTACTCAACGTTCTTTGCTTTTTACAACATTTTACCATAAAGCAGGAACAAGAAAGATTCTAAGCGGGGGAGTGAGAGGATGCTACGGAAAAGGCATAAAACGGGAGAACTCCCGCCCCAAACGGGATTAGGCCACGAGCCAGATCACCAGGTCGGTACTGGTACCACCACTGGTGCCTGATGGTGGGACAAATTCTAACCATGCAGTGTACTGATATACTACTTGGTTGATAAATTTTGCATGATAGATTTGTCACCAGTGTAGCTCCAAAATGTTATGGCTACTTTTTCAAACATACACTGCATCCCTCGTCCCATTCAGGTAGAGTTGACTCTGATGCTGGATGACGTGAATGTGAACATCATCATCTTTCATTAGGTTTCCGTTTATGTGCATGAAAAGATCGCTTTTCATGTTTACGGGTGTTGATAAGATTTCCTTGAACATCCCTCTAGTGCAAGGAGGTAGGAAAATCCGCGCATACAACACGTGAAGCCGTGTGAGTTCAGTGTCAAGCTACGTTAAATTTCTCTTTTGTCAAGAGTGTGCACAATAGATTTAGGTGTACATAAGTAAGGTGCCAGGTGTGAGGCCAATGACGTAACACCTCTTAACCCTTAAAGTGCTAATCACTGCTATAGTTGTTTTCTCATTACTGTTAAACATAGAATGGTTGAAAGATTCAAATTCCTCATGAAGATACCTTTTATTCAAATATCAGCAAGCCTAGTCTAAAGCAAAAAGTAGTCTTAGTCAACAGCTTTCCTTGGGGCACTTTGCGTGCAATGCGCTCAGAGTGCCCCAGGAAAGCTGTTGACTCAGTCTTAAATCAGCGCTGTAAGGGTCAATCCAACTAAAATTATATCCTTACCGGTTCTAAAATAGATCGGGGAATTAGACCCAAACAGATGTCTAAATAAGATCTAAAATATGTATAGATCAAGGCATGCCAGACCCACATTCCAAAGAGGGTTATGATGGAACTAGAATTATAGGTCCTATATTTCATAGAGGATTATGATGTTACTAAAATTAGAGCCCCACATTTAGTGTAGTTTAAACGTAGTTTTTTCAACTGGACCGCCTTTCAGTACAACGAAATGTTATTAATCGGGGGGCCCTCCAGCACCCAGAGTGACAAACAAAATGTGTATTACAAAACCCACAGGACAAAAACAAACTTACCTAAAAAGCTGTACACAGGATTCTGATAATGTACACCATATCCAAACCTCAAATTGCTAAAGTCACCAAAAATTCAGAAAGTAAGATGGTTCACTATGTAGATGAGTACATATACATCCCCGTTCACAATAATGCGGTCAAGCGGTAGATAAATTCATAAAGGACACTTAAGAAGATGTTAATGTAAATCAGTAATGAACAAATTACCACTGACTGCTTATGCATGACAGAACAATAAGATGAAGCATCTTGTGTTTGCGATCTATTTATGGAAGGCTTCACAAATTTGTATTTTGTAGGGAATGGACAATTTGTCGCTATCAGGGAGAAAATTTTAGCTAGTCTGTCACTCGCTAAGTGCACAATCAGATTCGGATGGACGTCAGGAGCTACAACAGGGGTGATGGATTTGAGAAGTTTAATTTTAAAGTTGAATGTTTTGGATAAAAGAACGGAAAGTGTTCCAGATCTTCAGTGGGGTAGGTACAAGAACATGTAGGTTGTAGGATGATGTTGACTTAAAAAGAGATCAATGTTAAGTCTGGAGAATCCTAGACGTTGCTGGTTATGACAAATGTTGGCAAATCTCTGTCCGTGAGTATAGTAAAAAGGAACATTATCCACTGCTATTAGAGTTTCTTTCAGTTTTGATGGGAATATTTGGAGGGAAATTGAGTCTCTTATATCAGAAAAAAGAGTGTTATATATGTATCAATAGTGTCAGGAAGGAAGGATTTGTCTAAGCGATTAGTTTTGCCATTAATGGGATGTATGGAGCTAGTGTGGCAAAGGTTTCGCACATTGAGAGTCAGGGAAAATAGTTGAGAGGTATAGGAAGGTGTCAAGTTGTGATACATTTTGTAAAGGAGAAGTAACTTAAAGTACTTCCTTCTGCTGGCGAGTGTTGACCAACCAAGTGCATGTAGAGATCGGCATGTGATGTGTACCTTAAATGTAATGTACCTGTGCATATTTTGGGAGCTTCACACTGTATGGATTCAATAAGGTCAGACAGGCCATGACGACAGTTGTTACAGAGCACACAGCCATATTAAAGAATTGGTCTATAAAATAGACCAATTCTTTAATATACATTTATATCACTATATTTAACTATCATATTATGATAGTTAAATATAGTTTAATCAGAGCTTTGCAGGAAAGTTTCCATATGAATCTACCCAGAAAGGCAATTTGCTTGCTAGCTTTGGTGGTAATATGAGTAATGTAAGCACGCCAGGATAAATGTTTACTGAGAGTAATACCAAGATGACTGAGTGAATCTGAGACAAATGGATGGATGGTATGATTTTCAAGTTTGGTTGAAAACATGACAGAAAGACACTTTAAAGCATTAAAGATAACATGCCACAATTTTCCCAATTTGTATAATTGAAAAATTAATGTTCAGATGATATGATAGAATATTCAGTGGGGCTTTCAACAATTTCAAGTGGAATGGTGTCATCAACAAAAAGTCTGACATTGCATGTAATGTTATTAACTAGGTCATTAACATAAACCAGAAAGAGAGGTCGGCCCAAAATGGAACCCTGGGACACAGCAGCTTCTATAGGTAGCCATGATGAAGATTGGCCATGAATGATCACTTGCTGCTAAATGATTTGAGAGGTAACTATCAATCCATGCTATAAGATTATCAGACATGCCGAGTCGGCAGAGTTTAAGAAGGAGGCCAGGATGCCAAACCTTATCAAACGCCTTGTGCACATCTAGAAACACTATTCTGGCTTCTTTGGACTGTTCTGGGCCATTGTATATGTTGTGAAGGATGTACACAAGCTGATTATTAATAGAGTCATTGGCATTGAAGCCAGAATGTTTGGAAGTGAGCAGGTTGTTTTGTGTCAGGTGTTCATAGAGTACATTGAAACCCAGTCGTTGAAGCACCATTGAAACATTATAGAGCGATCAAATAGGACGATATATAATTATTTTTAATCTGTCTGTTGGCCTTTTTAAAGACAGGACATATGCTGGATCTCTTTCAAGCAACTGAAAAGTGGGAAAGACTAAGAGAAAGGTGAAGGAGTTTTCAAAGTGATTCACTGAGCGAGTTTGCTCTGTTCTTAAGAGGAAATTCCCCGCATTGTCTGCACCGGGTACAGAGGATAGCCTCAAGGAAGAGAGAGCTTTCTTAACACTGCCTTCATTAATGGCAATGTTCTGTAAAAGTGCTTCAGTTCAGAACGTGAAATCGCCAGAGGAGGGACATCAACATCAGGATATGTTTTACATTGGCTGGCAAAGTATCAGTTAAAAACGTCACATTTTTAGTGTTACATAATACAATCTTGTTATCGTCAATGATTGGGGGTATATCTTGGTGAATTTTGCATCCCAGAACAGACCTTGACCAGCCCCTTCCATTGTTTAGGATTAATTTAATGTCTTTTTCACTAGGTCGAACTACAGAATAGAAAATTAAGAAGAGGCAGGTTCCCTTGTTAAGTTAACAACCTATTGTGATATTTTTGTAGAATTGATATATCCTGTCAATTTTAACCTAAAAGTCATAATTGTGGGAACAGGGTTTGTCAGATGCTCTTTCCAAGCATTTCCATATATGATTATGACATCGAATATGTCTTTTAATGTCTGCATTTATCCAATGTTTGTCCTTAGGCCGAATGGTAACTTACTTGAAGAGAATAAAGTCCTTTGCAGTAGATAGAAAGAAATTAGACCAGTATGATACGTCACCATCAATGGAATCAAAGACATTATGAGTAATGTTCCAAGGAGCTATAGAAAGGGCAGCATTGAGGTCCCATACTGATCTTTTGAAAGGCTTGTCCTAGTAAAGGGAAAGGGAAAAAGAACAAAAGATTGCACAGTGGTCAGAATTATAGTTTGGCGCAAGGGTTACTTAGTCCAGAACAAGACCTACAGAATCAGTAATGATAAGGTCTAATAAATTATTTGAATATTCACTTGTTCTAGTGGGCACATCTATAAGTTGGAAGAGATTGTACTGATTCACAAGGTTGACCAGAGATAAGCCTAGATTGCTGTCCTCATGTTGGGAGTTCCAATCAGAGCACCTGACGTTGAAAACGCCAGTTAAGATGTGAGGGTTGCATCAAATGGACGAGGAAATGGAAGTGGCCAATGACCTGAGAAATGCGTCATGGATTTCTGCAGACTGGTCAGGTGGACGATAGTAGCAAACAAGATATACCTTCCTGTGCTGGGTCGAAATTTCAACGCGGACACATTTGCCATCCAGACTTTCAAGATCTGGGCATCTTGTAACACAGGTAGAGAAGAGTGAATAAATGTTAGAACCCCACCGTCTCTTCCCATTGTGCAATCTGTACGAAAAAGGAGGTTGGAAGTCATCAATGAGAAGGAGATGATCGGAGTAATGTTCATCTAGCCAGGTTTTAGACAAAGCAAAAATGTTAAAGTTTCATAATTGGGCCAAGAGATGATTTTTTCAAGTTTACCAGTACTTCTTATGCTGCGAACGTTTGAATGAAAGAACTTCAGGTGGTTGTTTGAGTTAAGAGTAGGACCAGCTAGGGTTCACGTGAACGTCAATTGATGATAGGAAGAACGTGTCGAGGGACAATATAATGTTTTTAAGACAGAGAAAAAATACGAGAAGCGTGTATATGTATATGGAAGTTTCAGAGAGGATCAAGACAAAACAGCCCTAAATAATATAGGTTCACGTTTCATAGAAGATTAGGACATAACAACTCTAAAAAATTATAGCTTCACATTTCACCGAGAATTAGCATCATTAAAACCCGTTAAAACCAGAAAATTGTAGAATTGATAGTTTCTACATTTGTGAGTGTTCAGAATGATCAACGATTAAAAATATATATGTGGCCATTTATAATTGTGTGTTAAACAGAGGTGTCTCAAACACAAGAAATCGTTTGATAATTGGGCTTTAAAATGGACATAGTTTCTCAGGTGACGTAGCCCTTATCTTGGGAATTTTTGCACTTTATTTAATCTTGCATGATAAGAGGATTATACACGCGCCACTGTCACAGCAGACTAGTGACAAAAGGGATTATGGCTCCACCCGGATGCACCCATATATCACTTCATCAGATTACGTAATCATACGAATTTGGCGCCTGCAGGTGTTCATCACTGGTTTTACCATAATGACCACATTGCATGCACGTCTGTCGTACAGTAACATAAAGTAAAACTGAACACTCCTTGAAAAAGTACATAAAAAACTTTGGTAACGCCCGTATCTAGCCCATGGCCTAATATTTATGCATACTGAATGTACATGGGCAGATATGACCACAGATATTGGTTGTATTTCCCAGGGTAAAAGCATAGTGTGCCAGGAGAATATATGTCAGTCGACTGCGACTAACTTTCATTCTGATTTATGCATGACAAATAATTTTCACAAATACACGGCGCTTGTTTAACAATTGAACAGCCATCACCTGTGTCACTATTCTGTTGTGTTTGGTTTTTCTATATGCGATATTTTGTGTGAGGTGCGGAGATTGGCGATGATATGTGGCAAACTGATGTGATACAGCACTTCTCCACACATAGCCACCAAGCCCGGAGAGTTTAGCATAACGGACGGCGGCAAAGTACACGCATTTCACTTTAACGGGTGCTCTATACATGTGCTCCTGCCCCGTTTTGGTATATTTGATGATGGAGGTCTAGGGTTGTAAACTGCGGCGAGACGGCAAATCACCGCACTTCGCTGCATCTCGGTGCATTTTGCTACACTTTACCGCCTGGACAAGACGGAGACCTGCGGAGAAGTACGCCTACAGCAAAGAACAGTTTCCACCGCAGTTTACTGTCGATCGCCGCCAAACGCTAAAATTCGGCTCTCAATGGCCAGGATCACCGGCAAAACCGATAAACGCCGCAGAGGAACGTCACTGTTTTTTTGTCTTTTGTTTTTGTTTGTTTTTGTTTTTTGTAAGGTAGGGTGTCTAATGCATTCGACCGAGAATAAAGCAGAAATGTTACCTTCATTCCGTGTAGCATGTTGTTACTTGCAACATATGCTAAGGCAATATCAGATGAGGTTTCAGGTGACAAAGGAGGTACATTCACCATCAATGGTGCTATTTGGCTGTGGTACACAATCGAGATAATATTGCTGGTGTCCGACATATTGCATTCCAGGGTCCCTTCAATCACACAAAAACATGGTTAATATTATCGTTTCATTCCCTCGAACACTGTTATCACATAAAATCAATGAATCTGAGATTTTGAACCTTTCTGAAATTAATTACATATTGGGGTTCATGTAGTATAACTAGGTCTCTATAGGTTTTGTGCCTTTACTTTAGTGTACACCGTGCCGGAACAGTGTTTCTGCCACATCCGTGGACTTTGAGCAATCAGGACAGAAGCACACATCCTTTTGGCTTTGTTCCACAGCAAGTATCATAAGTATGTGCATAGATCTCTTTAATACCCTCCATAACACATACATGTAAAATACAATGAGAAACTAGAAAAGATGATTTGCTGCATAGCAAATAAGTGCAAAGCTTATTGGTATGATAATGTACAATTGGTATTTTCGTACGACAGTGTATTATCGGTACGATAATGTAGAATGGATACTTCAAGAACAACATTGTATGTTCTGTACGACCATGTTACGACAGTGTACAATGAGCACTTCAGTACTAAGTGTATGATATGTACGATAATGTTACGACAGTGTACAATGGGTACTTCAGTACCACAGTATATGATCGGCACGGCAATGTTAGGACAGTGTACAATGGGTACTTCAGTACTATAGTGTATGTAACCTATATTCTTGATGACAGAGTCAACGTTCAGACTCTATTGCAATTTTAACTTCTCGCACCATGTGTCACCACCTATCAGAGAGCTGAACAAATTTCCTTGGTGTGCGTATTTTGAAGATATTCAAGATTTGAAATTTAAAATGACTTTAATTTGCATAATTCAAATTTGTGCAGCCTTTGGTACTAATTCATCAGATGTGTAGTGGTCCATAACATAGGAGTAGAGGATGGAATGGAGTCTCTATCTATTATAGCTTTGAAGTTATTCAAGATTTAAAATTTCAATTACTCTAATTAGCATGATTTTAATTGTTGCAAGTTTTGTTTCAGATTCATTACATGCGCAATGGTCAATAACCCCCTAGTTGAAGTTGAAATGACATTTCCATCTATAATAGTTTTTAAGATATGTGAGACTTAAAATTTCAAGTGCTACTAATTAGCATAGTTTATATTGCTACAACTTTTGATTTAAATTCATTAGATGCGCAATGGTCAATAACCCTCTGGTAGAAATTGGAATGACATCTCTATCTGTTATACTTTTGAAGATATTCAAGATTTAAAATTTCAAATGCCCCTAATTTGCACAATATTTAACATTTTCATTCCTTTGCATCAAAAGACAAAGCACCTTGTATAGAGGTACAATCATGCCAAGTTAGGAGTTTCTATGTATAATATCGTCCGAGAAAAGCGTCGGACAAATGGACCAGTAAAGAAGAAAGAAGGAACGTTTGGAAAAACTGACATGTGTGTGTTGACACACACACACTTTAACAAGGACAAGCCGCCGATTATCAATCGAACAGCTCAGGAATCTAAATGAATATGTCTAGGTTACTTTCTCTGCCTTTGGATTCCTTGCGATCATCAAGTTCTGGGTATTGATTTCACGTAGTGGAAATATTTTTGTTTGTGCTGTTTTCTGATTTATCTACTGACCAAAATTTATTATCATTATACATTTATATATAAATATATTCGACTTACCACCTGTGCTATTGTAAGTGCCCGATGATGTATAGCCGTCCAGATACAGACTCAGACAAGACATCGTATTATTTCCTGAAAAAAATATATATGTATGTATGTGTGTGTGTGTGTGTGTGTGTGTGTGTGTGTGTGTGTGTGTGTTTGTTTGTGCTAAATCGATTGATAGTCTGTTTGCTTGGTGACACTTTCAATCAAACCGAAACACTCTAGGTTTGCACACGGACCATATTCCAGTAACATGCAAACGTTATGTACTATGTGAACAGTTTAAGAAGGGAACGCTTTTATTACAGGACGGTATTAAGGCGATGGGTCAACAATATCCTGTATGTACGAGGGGTGGCTCGATGTATGTGATCTAATATATGTAATTATTTTCAATACCATTAGTACCACTGACGCTTTAATTCTTTTGCCAATACTTTGCCACGTCACTTGTGTTCCTCGACCTGATGTGTGATGTTGGTGTTGCGTACAGCCAATCATCATACACATTAACCCTTCCGTGATCTGCGTAAGAACGCGTCCATAACTGTTCTTGGTGTGGGTGTCGAGCAACAGACCGAAAAAAATGAAGGCAGACAGCACTAGAACTTATATTCGGCTTCCTTTGGGCGATATACCTGGGAAAATGTTAATTTCACCGGGGACGTGCGCGCAGATATGTGCGCATGCCCCTTACTTGATATTGTTTCCTTTTTCTCCATTTTGGGCATTTATATGCAAAATACATGTATGAGTTGCCGGATTAAATGATTATTTATTCTATAGGAGCTTTCACTTCCATTGTTATTAATCATATGCATGTACATGTACGTATGTATGTATGTATGTATGTATGTATGTATGTATGTATGTATGTACGTATGTATGTATTAGTGCATGTTTAAAATCACTTGGTTTCCAAAATGATTCATTTCCATAATATTAGTAGGCCCCTAACATAAATATGTGACCCAGCGATGGCTGTGGTTTGTTTTTCGTATGCTCATAGAGATGTTTAGAATATAAGATCGTAAAATCGAACTGCAACCGACTAACATTTAAACTACATGTAGAAAGGATATTTTTAAAATCTAGTATGTGCATTGCTGTACAATGTGTCTGATTTTTACCTTCAAATACGACTGCTGAGGCAGGGTCATCACCAAGAAAACATCGCATGCAAGAGACCCGACAAAAATTAAATGTTTATTAATAAAATGTTGTTTTCGACCTTAAATTAGTTTCATATTTCGTCTACAAAATCCTGCCGTGGATATTGATAACATTATAGCGGTAAATTAACAGTGGGAATAATTTAACGTACCTATGGTGCTTTGGGATTGATTGAACACCTACAAAATAAAAGTCCGTCTTTCATTGATCTTAACGCTTTGATATGATATCTGGTGACACTTCCGCTAATTCCTGTTAAATATGCTTGTCAATTATATAAAAGATATACGATAAGTTATGTAATGAAAAATGCCCTATTTACGATATGTATGTAGGATACGCTCAAAACACTGAACGTACATTATGCCATTAAAAATTTCTGAAGTAAAAACACTAAGAGTTGTTCTCGGTAATTTCCAGTTTGTTTCGCTTAATCATCTAACCTCCACTCTCAATGGGGTCCAATTCTGCGTACTATTAATCTTCTTTATGGTAAAATGATCCAATTCCTGAAGCTTTCAGATCGACTGTTATTCATACATTTTTTTAACCCCGCGTTTTACTCGAATTCAACTTGTGTTGTCTGCATAGCAGCGCTATGTATGAGCTGTGATCGACAGTTTCTGTCTGTACACCGGAGTATGAATACGACGTGGGTGATTAGCAAGTGTGTATGCTGTACGCACTTCTTTTCACCAACCTTACGTTTTTGTGCCTGTGTATCCTATTTAGTCCGATTTTGACGACGACCTTTTAATCACATTGTTTTTTTAACAATCAGAGGTGAAGGCGAAGCCGCGCCCAAGCACATGCACTCCAGGCAGCAAGGGCAGGGGTATAAAAGGGAGAACACTCAACCAGTGAATGACCCTCTGGATTATTTGGGATCTTAGATGAAACATAGAGTTGGAAATATTTAAATTAGAGTATGAATAGTTGTCGGTCAATGTAGAATACATCAGGTAGAGTTATATGCTCATGGGGTTCTATACGCAGGGTACGGGTCAGGTGATTGTTATGTACAGCGCAACTTGGCCGTAAGGCGCACAATGTATGCGCATACAGGGGCTGGGTGGTCTTATCCAGGTTTATCAAGTCATGTTAAATCTATTCGTTGGAAAGTGGCTGATGTCTTTGGCAAGCCCTTTTGACATTTAGCATTTTTGGCGATATCACAAAGTCATTTAGCAATGTCACCGAAGCATTTGGCATTAGCGCCAATTTACTGTATTTTTTCATTTTCAATTAAATTACGGCTGCTATTAAGACCATAACCCTGTAAAGACCATGTATTTTCATTCAACTGTAATTTCGTTTCACAGACTTTGCTAACATTGGAAATTAAAGTGATTGTTAATTACTTTTTTAAAAAAGCCGATCCTCTAAAAGTGTTAGATGGGGAAAAATTGAAACGCGTTTTTATATTATATATGTCGCTAGGTGAATTAGTGCCAGTATTATTTATATATCAGGTGGGTCCGATTTAACTAAAAACAGGTAAAACGTTAGTGATATAGTAATTACACTTAAATTGACCATATTTTCTGCACGTTCCATACACATAAAAATGTCTGTAGTTATTATCATGTGCTTTTCCACATTACAAAAACTAAGCAATAAAACAAGTTGGCTTTATATTAATCTTTATTAGACTGCCGCCTGTGCGGTCATACTCCAGCTTTAAAATACTCCTGGGAAAAATATGTAAGGGAATTCATGCAGGAATGAACCGATGAAAATAAGCAACTTTGACTAAACGAGAATTCATAACCGCATGAGCATATTTCACAAAGTTACATGACTGAAACAAAGAATGGGCGGATAGTATTACAGAACAGTCTTGAATGAACGAGTCACATTACCTGTACGAATGTTCTGCAAAGTACACGAGTGAATGAAGGAAAGAGCGATACCTACCCTAATACTAATAGATACAAACGATCGTAATTGAATGGATCAACCTAACTGTACAAGTATGTTCCACAAAATATATAAATGGACAAATAACAGACAAACGAACACTGGATTGACGAAAGAGCCAAACCTATATATATATATATATATATATATATATATATATATATATATATATATATATATATATATATATAGTTAGTTAGTTAAAGGAAGGAAGAATGAAAATAAATTAATAAACTGCTTTGTTTGAATGGGTAACTCTAACTGCTTGAATGTCCCAACAATATATACATATATGTACCTATATTTATATATATATATATATATATATATATATATATATATATATATATATATATATATATATATACAAATAACAGATACCATCATGACAAAATGAGCCCCATAAAATTCTGTGAATATTTCAATGAATAAAAGTCATTTTCCTCTGAATGTTGTTGTGCTTGAATAACACTTAGTATAAGTATCGATTCCGTAGACTTCATAGACTTGGCAAAAACAGAATAGGAAGCCTGTTTTGTCTGTAACAGGAGTGGTCTGGTACTTACAGTATCGATCAAAAGCAAAAATATGAAAACTGTTGTGCATGAACGTTTCTTCTGTACCATCACGGTCTTCAGCTTTAACATCCAAATTGTTATTCCTCCTTGTGGAAAGTATCAAAATAAAAATGGATATGAGGGGCATCTTTCTCCGACTTCCTGATAATACGTCCAGAAAACATCGATTATGTTATGTTTGTCCTGGCATTAACTTTGTCATGGCTACTAAAGGCTAATTATGTACCTTGTAACAAGTAGAGGTGATTAACAATTATAATATAAACATAAATTACATGACAAGAATAATCCTTTCTCTTTCACCTGTCAATCAAAATAAGTCTTTGTATAGTTAGATAATATATTAACCCTTTCAGTGCCACATTTTGGAATGAGTCAACAGCTTTCCTCTGCGCGCAATGGGCACAATGCACCCAATGTGCGCCGAGACAAGCTGTTGACCTGGGGTATTCTCTTCGGAACTACAGGCATACCGATACTTGAATGAAAGGTACTTTAATGGGGAATGCGAATCTGAGATCCTAATGATAATTCAGACCAGTTTAACTTTAGTAGATCGACTTCAGACGTGATTGGCACTGAAACAGTTAACTCTTTCAAGCAGTATATATTGAGCCATTACAGAAAGCTGTTGTCGTGGAACCTCTGGATACGGGCGTTTGGGGGTTAGTTTCTAGTCCCTGTTATTTTTGAGTTTGGCTGAATTTCTTATAAAAATAATTAATAAACCCAAGAGATTATAACAGTTAGTGCGGAGTTCTTTGTGGTGGTGGAATCTACAGGTGGTGCTCCTTTTAGTTATTTTATTTATTGAAAACAATGTCTCAAATGCTGGTGCTTGCACACAAAGGAACATTTCAAAATTGTCGCAGCTAATGTGTGCATATGTAAGAGCACACACATTTTATGAATGTTCCCCCCCCCCTTTTGGCATATATGATGAGCAAATGTAACCCGGTAAACATGTCGACCATTTACTATTCATGACATTAACGGAATGGGATTGTTTGCCAATGTCATCTGAACACTTAACTTCCTGGATATCAAATTGTTTGTGGAAAAGTAAATAACGAATATTTGAATATGCTATAAAAGGTATCAATAAACGCGAGATCGACGTTGCATATATGTCAATGCATAACGAAACTCCATGTATATTGGGAAAATGTATTCCCCTGATTACTGCAAATTCCATGACGAATTTATATCTTAAGATCAAACATTCAAAACGGGAATCGACGGACATTTTTTATATCTACTTGGTGGCCAATGGTCTTCAATAAGATGTGGATTGCGCGTCGTTATAAGCTGTTCACAACCTGAAATTTCAACAACAGCCAAGTTAAAACGTGTATGCCTCTCTGTCGCTTTCGTAGGCGAGATAAGGCTCACACACAGTAAGTAAAGTGGTCCGCATATTAAAGAACATGAACGAATAGACTTTACTGCTCCAGGACGAGTTATAACATTTAAGCATTATTTTTCTTTTGCTTGTTTATCGAATGAAACACACACATATATTTGACAGTAGAACATGCTCAAGCCTTTCATCAGAGAACAGTGTCTCATTTGAAAATAATGTGGTAGAGTGAAGCATAACTCGTCATCATTCGAGTCCAAGTTTTAAGTCTACTGTAAATCTATCCATTTTAAAACCGCGATACCTGAATTGCAATCCATGTTCGAGGTCACACTCCACACGTGGGGCCTGGGTGGTTGTCCTTGCTAAAACAACGTGGTACGATACATAGTGCCGCTACGTGTACATCTATGTGGTTCGTCTACGGTGTCATGTCAAATATTATATATACACCTACCTTACAAGTAATCAAATGAATCGGTAAACAAACAAACAATTGAATAAACAAATAAACGCTAAACCAATTAATACAAATACAACAAAATATTTTTAGACCACAAGGCATAAATAGATCAACTTGTAATCTAGAGCACTCTGAAATCAACTCGTGTGAAAGTTAATTAACCTTGCACTCGTCAGTCCGTACATCAGTCGAAGGTTGCCAAAGTGAGACCTGGATGTATAATACCTCCGTGAGTTAACCAACCTCACACTAGTCAGCCCACATGTCAGTCAACTGGTGCCAAAGTCATATCTAACATAAGTCATATCATACCACAGTCAACTCGTGCCTTTGACATCCGTAACCATGTCGTAACCCATTCAACTCAGAACATTGTCAAGTCGTTCCGAGTTAAGTGTAAATACGTCAACGTGCACCGTCAGCAAGGCGGCCTTATTTTGGTTTTAACATGAGGTGACATGCATGTGCCTGATTAAATACAACTCGAAAAGGAAACAAAAAGTGCATGCATGTTTATACAAGCATAATGTGCAAATTCCCGTCAAACCCAATAACTCTATTTGTCTGTGTCTGCACATGTCTGATTTCTTTCTGAAAGATAGAGTCCATGCGGAAGACTTCATGTACCTGATAACCGCAAAAAGAGTTTTAACAAATCAGACCTTCAGCATTAATGCTACCGTTTATTCTACCTTTTTTAGTATGACGGTCTCTTAGTTTTGATAAGGTATGAATAATTACCTGAACGAAATACGTGAAAACTAGGACAACGAAACATTTACAGGGGTAACACATTTTGCCTCAATACCCTTTGGCAGACCTACTGTAGCAATCCAGAAGAAAGTTAGGTATGGGTACGAGTTGATGTAGTTACTTCTTGAGCAGGGCATGAGGTGACGGGGTTACGAGAGAATGTTACGGTGAGGCCAGGGCTGCTGGGTATTTCTGGTATCAGATAAATATTTACTATGTTTTGTTAATTTTTTATTACAAATATTTAACAGTATACCTTCATAGTTTAAAATTTATTGCCCAACATTCCTTCCATATTTAAAGGAAATAAAAGGAGCTTTACTGCATTTGCAATTAGTTGTGATAATTCTTTTTACAAGTGGAAATTTAAAGATTGATTGCATGTTAAGCTGGTCTATAATTATACGTATGAAAGGTATACTACAGAGCAATTTGTCACTGTTTCTTGTCTTTCTACTTGGAGTTTTTCTCGGTTTTGAAGTATAAGCATAGATTATTAATTTATATTTTAAAGGTGTAATAAGGCTTACTTCGTGATTAGAACCAATAAGTTCATTAAATTTAAATACATCTCTAATTGCCAATGTCATATCCATTATTGTGAAATAGTATGTATGCTTCCTTCCTTTTGAAGAGGGTATTTCAATTTTTAGTCTCGAAACTCCTGCTGTATTCTCATTAGCAACTGGAGTCCTTGGTAATGCATCTGGCTAGTAACCTAAGGAGGCAATGTACTTGACTTGGGTAGTTTGAAGTTGCAACGTTATTCCACTTCCGGCTCCCATGTATATAAATTTGGATATTTTGTTATTGAAACAAAATTTAACCGTGAGTGACTGATTCTATATTTTTAGCCTTGATCACGCAGGCACGCGTTAAAAATCATCAAATCCCGTTTGTTTATCATGGGAAAAATAATACAAGGGAAAATTGATCTACTCCCAAACGTGAATTAATAAGCAAAATACTTGCCAAAACATCGTAAACATGCTCGTGATGCTTACTTTTGCATTCTCACTAAATCAGCAGCACCTTGACTGGTTCATTTCCAGGTAATAATCACGTGTAACCATTTCATTTGAAATAACGCTGATAACGGATAAAGGTAATGGTACCATAAATTAATGTCCCTGGCACCATTCTGCTTCCCACACACTGCACTATTCCTTAATTCCACATTCCACTGAAAAATAAATAGTTTTTTTGCCACCAGTACCACTACTTGTCACCGGTCGTGCACACCACCAACGGAAACATTAAAGCAAATCAACGAAAATACTTTTATATCTATTATTTGATGGCCCAAAGTAAGTGCTTCAACGATGGTGCAGTCTTTAGATTGAAATCAAATAGATATGATTCATATGCTTCATGCCACATTGAATTTTGTGAAAACTACTGAAGTGCGTAATGAATTCACAAATGGATGATACATGAGGCATACGCGGGCTGTTATAGCTCGTATCCCACATGAAGTGATCAGTCCAAAAACCGTTTTTTAAATTTTTGTACCAGCAACTTTTGAATTGCGATTCCTCTAGTTTGGCTCCCAATAGCAGTATGCACTCAGAACTCAGAAAAGATTTATTAACTATCAAATTGGTGGCACAAAAACATTAATTACAGTGACAACTAAAAATATTTTCATGACAGGTGTTCCTAAAACAGTACGTAATTTTCAAAAGGAAACATATTATTCGAATAACCTCGGCTATGGAGTCGAGTAGCCTATTATCGAGGATACATAATATAGTATTCATCTTGTCAATGTACATCACCCCGATATTCACAAATATGTTAATTATGTGGTAAAATTAATTTCAAAAAGATGAAAATGTCGAAGAGATATGAAACCTGTGTTTAAATATTATAGAGATAACAGTTTATTTGAATTAAATGATGTGTTGCTTATGAGACCAATAGCTTTCTTCAGCAATTTTACAATTCATTCACATGAATGAGCTGGAACAACAATTGCATTGTTAAATTGAGGTAAAGAAAATGAGTTAAATAAAAGTAGAAGTGCTTCGAATGGTAATTATTTGTGGATTCTTTTCAATGTGCCTATTGCATAACAAAGTTTCATTTATGACTATAGAAAGTCAAATTGACTTGCAATTTGAATGAGACTATTATTTATCATGATACTTATACCAATATGAAGCCTGCGCTGTAGTGCTATCACCGTACTAAATGGCAGAGAATTTTAACGATGCTCGAAACATATCATTAATATATGTATATATATATATATATATATATATATATATATATATATATATATATATATATATATATATATATATATATATATACACATACATATGTAATGAAAATAAGGGGTCCTAAAATTGACCACTGTGACACACCAGTAGTGACGGGAAGCGGTGTGTATGAACCACCATCAAAGTATACGTGCTGAACTCTATTTATGAGATAACATTTGAGCCAGTTTAGTTCTGCACCTTGAATTCCATAGTTATTCAAATTATGTGACAGAGTATCTTCATTTATGGTGTCAAAAGCTTTTGACAAATCCAGGAAAACACTGAACGGTATTTTTGCGTCAAAAAGTTGATATATTCTGTCAGAAAAATCCAGAGAAGCAGTTCCATGCAGAATGTATCTGCTTGAAACCGTCCTGACTATCATAGAATAGATTGTTGGATGTAAAATATTCACAAAGTTGGTGGTATATGACTTTTTCAAAAATCTTCCAGAGAGCCGGTAGTGGAGAGATAGGGTGACAATTGTCAAAACTAGTATTGCCACCTCTTTTAAATCGGCAGTACGTTTGTCAATTTAAACTGGTCGGGAAAAATACCCGTGGTTAAAGACAGATTTATGCCTAAGGCTAAGGGCTTGGTTGTTGAGGAGGTGACTCCTTCAATAAGTAAAGTAGCAAGGTCATCGTGTTCTGTGCTAATTTTCGCTTGGAACTTGTGTAGAAAGACCTCAATGTCATTTGCCACAATATGCGAAAAACTAAACGTAAGAGGAGGGGAGGACGATCTCTAAAATAAAACGAAAAGGTCGGCCTATATTTAAAAATTTAAATACCTGGTTAGTTTAGGTCACATTTCAGAAAAAAATATTATGTTAAAACGTTTTTCAATATCGGTTGTTTTTTTTTTTTTTGGGGGGGGGGGGGTTCGTACCGTTCACTTTAAATATGAATAGGAAATTACTTTTTCTTTTTCTTAAAATCAAGAATTAACTTCATGGTATATTTTCTAGCATCGTTTTTATTTTATTGAGACTGTTGATGATGACAATTTTGCATTTGCTGGTAGACTGTTTCAACTAAAATACGATTCTGCGTATACAAATTCTGTTTATTGACTTGATATTGAGTAGATTATGGATTAGTGCTTTTTAATTGTTTGTAAAAATGTCCTTGTGTTTTATAGATTTTAAGATACCGTTTGTTAACCACGGAGAAAATGAGTGTTTATATCTATTAAATTTGGCAGTTTCAAAAGGTTAAAAAAATTCTTTGGTTTCATGCCAAATACACCAAAATATAATTTATATCTGTGTACGTATTTAAATCCTTATATAATGATACAAATATACTGATATCGTCCGCTTTATGTAAAGTTTGCTCGTTGATTCAATAATTTTTGTCTGAACGTTAACGCATTTTGGAGGGCCTTATATATATTTTTTTTTATTTCTCAGGTAGAATATGCTCCGATAAACTTGTAGGAATAATAGCCAAGTGACGCGATTTTGCACTGTGGGAGAAATTGCAGAAAATACTATCAATAATCGTAGCTTTCTGTTTAGAAAAACGGGTTGATAAATGAATTTGGGAGAAAATCATTGTTTAGCACCAAATAAAGAAACTATGAATACTTTTCTCTTATGTTGGTCCTTAACAAGTCAGTATTAAATATCCTACAATTATGTTGTCAGAGCGTTCATTAGATACAGCTGATAAGAGTGTTAAAAATGATTGATTAATGTTTTTGTATCTTCAATTCTGTTTCGAAGGGGTTTGTACAGGTCACATAAAGGAATCTGTTACCATAGCCCGTTCTTGGTTATGTCAATATAGAGATCTTCGCAAAGCACATTAGGAGAATAAAGATCACAGACAGCATAATCAAAATTCTCATGTAAATAAATTAACAAGCTATTGTGAGAGTTGCATGTTGCTTGTAATGATAACAATGTATATTTAGCTACGATGACTTGGGAAAGAGTGTACCCTTCACCAAGAGTGTACTCTTCACCAGGAGCCCAGATTTCCTGAAAAGAGATGGTAACTAAAGAAGTACAAGAATTTGATTGATTGTCCAGTAAAGTTTTGAGCTTGTAAAATTTGCGCTTCAGCATTGAATATTTGGAATGAAGATAGAAAAAGATGTTCTGAAAATGGCTTCAGATAGTCACCTTGGTCACTGCTGTCGATGTGAGGGGACTCGGATGTAATAGACATTGCATTGTCTAAGTCATCAAAATTTTGCAATCCTTCATTTAAGTTGTTTCTATGCACGTCGCAAAATGGCCTCAGCAATGATATCGGCGAGGAATGGTAAAATCAAACGCCGCCAATAGCAAACACTTAATCAGGTGTGGTAATTACCTGCACCTGTGGGACGTATTTCGTACGGTGTCAGTCCATGAGTGCACGGAGTCCAGTCAGGAAAATCCCTGTACTGCCTGGTGTGCAGCCAAATGGCACCAACGGACGACGGTACTCGCAGCATGAGACATTTTTCTTTGGGTAAATAGGTCGTTGTTGACTTATTCAAACTCACCAACATTATCCTAAAATTTCCACCTTTGTAATATAAAAGATAAGTTGAATTGAAATAAATTAACACTTACTTCCTTATTTGAAGAAAAATTGCTCATACTTTTAACACCGTTATCCGTTGACGCCCTCACAAGGTTACAAACCACAGTTGCTATTGGCTGGTTGTGCATCACAACGGATAAAGTCCGTAATTGTGAAAATACTGTGTTTTCAGCATGCTGTAGCTTCTGTTTAAATAAGTTAGCTAAGTCAGGTTTGCTGCATCACAGAGTGGCTTCATTGGTGGTCATATAGATGCACTGTCTTTCAGGCCAGGTGGGAACTTTATGGTGGGGAAGGACAATGATGTGACCCTGGCAAGAGCACAGTTCATACACCTGTATAAAGCTGACATCCAGGTGTTGTTTCGCATTTCAATTATCACACATTAACGAGCTGGGAATTATACGACAAAAATCCATCCGTGTTTTTCTGACATTTTTATCTGTTAAATGCCGTTCACGGAATTTTAATATACCAAAATGCTGATTATTTAGACTGAAAAATGCTAATAAGAAAAGTAGAAGTTTATAGATACAATGTTGATATACTATTAAAAATGCACTGAACAGAGAGATGGAGTTTCCAAATGCACGGGTGCCTACAGTTACAAGGCCTTTATCGGCTGATTAGATTTGGAGTTCACTTTCACACATACAAGGCCGTATTGAAACTCCAAGCAAAGCTTCAATTCGGTTTTAAAGCTGAAAGTTAAACGTCACAGTGTACATTTGTCTTGAATGAATGTTCTCAATTCTATAGTATGGATGAAACAGAGGTATAGATTGTATTTTTAGACGCCAGAAAAGCGTTCGTCTGGGTACACTGTATCAAACCCATTAATTTGTTGTTAGATAGGGGTATTGGCTCAGTGATAGCTAGATTACTGTTGATTATGTATACTCAAGTAAGAGTTATTGTTTCCTGGGGTAGCGCTGTGTAGGACCCATTCAAGTTTACCGATGGTGTAAAGCAAGATGGTGGTCTCGCGCCAATTTTATTCTGTATCTACATAAATGAGTTACTCATGCACTTGTGAAAGTCAAGTTTTGGACGCCATATTGGTCATATTTTTACAGGAGCATTGGCATACGCTGATGATGTAGGCCTTTTAGCTCCGACCTCTGTTCCTGTGAACAACATGCTTGCAATCTGCTCACGATTGGCCAAAGAATATAATGTCTTCTATATTCCTTTAAAATCCAAGCATATGGTTTTAGGTAACATCGATGCATAACCAAATAATCCATTAGGTGATTCTAATATTAAAAGTAAAATGAGTCAATTCGAGCACCTTGGTAATATTATTGGTAACAATGCCTCTATTTACAGTATATGGCAAGTGCATCCGACATTTTCAAACACAGGATTTGATGGCTCAGTTTAGTAAAGACATTCCATACATTAGGTGTCAATTGTTCAAAACAAACTGCATGCCTCTATCGTTTGTCTATACAACAGCCAAATTTGGGATTTTTTCCCAAAGAAAAATAGAGCTTTTTTATACTGCCAATTCGATTAATTTGGCGACTTCCATACAGGTGTATAATATATTATTGCCGTTGATTTGTGAAGATGTACCCATCGATATTCCATTACACAAATGATTCAAGCCGTTTTTTCATGGGGTGTAAATAATACGAATGATATAGGTCATATGTGTGAGCAACTCGGTCTAGATGGAAGTAGATCAGCCAAAGGCAATTCCATGAATTTGATTTCTTCAAAAAAAAAAATAATAAACAAATACCATCTGAAGGAGTTAGGTTTTTGTTTAAAGTGCAACCACAAGAGTTTAACGTCATCATCTGGCAGCACTGTAGAAAATTTATGTATTACACAATTTGTCAGGGAACTTTACCTCGCTCGTACGGCAAATTAAGTACCCATTTTGTATGGCACGAACTCTTTGTTTCCATCCATTTGGTATAAAATCTGCTGTCAACATCACACATGACTTGAAAATATGCTGGTGCGAATTATTGTTATAAAGCGTTCCATGTCGAAGGCGCTAAAACATGCTTTATTATTATATAGTATTATTCATTTGTATATGTATGAGTCTTACTGCTTTCTTTCTTGCAGTTGTACCTGCTGAGTATGTATATATGTATATATATATATATATATATATATATATATATATATATATATATATATATATATATATATATATATATATATATATATATATATATATATATATATATATAGTGGTCCCTATGATATATCTATCACTCATACAGCTTTTGTTGCAGCAATGGATATGTCGTTGCTATGTACAGTTCAACTAAAATAACATTACAGCCTAAAGTGGCACAGACATTTGGATCCTCTTTCATGAAAAAAAGTTGATCTGTTTTGCAGAAGTAAAAATTAGTTTTAACACGCTAATTAATATTGACAAAAAAGACAGAAATCACAGTGCCATTTGATGGCTTAAATGTGAACTGCGTATCCCCAGCGATTCTTTATGCACTATCAAAGTAGTTAGCCAAGTAGTTGTTGAGGAGGAGACACTTTATTTTTTTCAAAGAACTATTAAGTAAACACCTAAATACAATATACGTATAATACCCCCCCCCAAAAAAAAAAGAAAATGAAAGAAATTTACGTGATCACCTCCAGCATAAACCTGGGAAAGGCCCACCTCGGTAACATCTGTGTGTAAATTCATGGCACTTTGTGCACCCAATTAGACAAAATTGCAATATATGCATTGTATTGCCATATGTATATACAATATCAACACTTACAGATACAAGGTTAAAAACTTTGGTATTTAATAGCATCGTCAGTAGCAAACATACGGTAATGACTGCAAGAAAGTCGTTCTGGACGAAAAGACACAAATACAATAGGATAACCAGTTTCTCAAAATTTAAATATACTTGATTAGCGTATATTGTTATTCAATTCATTGCAATTTGGTTTAGTTGTTCCGGGGAAGAAGCTTATCATAACTTTGACACACAAAAATTTATAAAAAATAGGAAAAAAGCGGGGTGTCTCCTGGTAACAAAAAATGCAAAATACCTGACTCCACGTCTTTTTGAATGAAATATCAAGGCAACGGTTCAGTGTTTCTTCAGAAGAAAAAAAGGATCATGTTGAGACATTACTTCAGGCCTTTTTCAGGCTGCAGGAGCTAAGACCGAGCCGTAACGAAAGGTGGCACAAGGAGCGTCCCAGCAAGGTCCCATAAGCGAGGTATACAGGAGTGCCTTTCCCTACCAAATTTTGGATACCTACTCACCAAGTCACATTTTGTAGCGACAGATGGTTCTCTAAAGAGGCTATTTCGGGAGACGGATTTTATAAACACGAACTTTTACTCATGCACAAAAACTGCAAACAGGCTTTTTACTCTGTGCTTGTATGAATCACATTCCATAGTGGTCAAAAGATGACTAACGCAGTTTCACTATTAAAAGGTATTCCCTATCAAACATGATTGACAATCTCCATTGCACAAGCCATGCTTTCTCTCATTGGCAGGGAGCATTTTTATTGACTAAGCTGCATACAATACAACGGGGGCGGGGGGACTAGAAACGGTAACGTATGGGTAAAATCCTTTTGGTATTTGTAAAAACATTATTCCGATAGGTCCTATCTGTAATTTTCATTAAACATACACGTTTTGTGAAAGGAAAATTAAGAAACGGATTTGACTATTATTCCTCACCACAAGACGTAAATGCCAACATCTTGCAACTCCAGATAATGTAGTCAATAACACTGGGCAGTAAAGCTACCTAATGCATTTAAATATGACGGGTTAGGCATAAAGTATAGGTTAATGTAATGGCTTCAATCGATACCCGATTTCAACTTTGGCCTACGTTCTATCTGGCCATTTCTAATAATGTGTAGAACAATGTAGGGATACATGAAATAAAGACCCTAAGACCCAGTCTAGATTTAGGTTTTTGTTCGTTCAGCTATTCAATTAGGTTCGGGATTTAACACCTATAGGATGGTTATTTGTATTTTACTTAATTACACAAGCTCTGCGTGTGTAAGCGTCATGTTTGACGTGAGGAACATTCCCAAAATGTGTAGCACTTTCTTTAAACACTCACGCCTTTAAAGACATTTATTCAATTGAAAGTCTGTGTGTTGTATTAAATTTTAGGAATACATACATACAATTCATCTTGAGCTCACAGTTGTTTTAATCATCTAGTGAGAATGTGGACTATACACGGTCTATTTGTGTTATATGTACAACAAGTGTGCATCATTTAAATATTACAGATGTCTCTGTCTCTGTCTCAGTCTCTTTGTCTCTCTTTCTCTCTCTCTCTGTCCATATATATTGACATCTGTGATATTTAACTGATGCACACTTATTTCAGATATATGCTGATCGTGTTAAAATTATAGTTTCAAGGCAGCCCTAAGTTCGAATTCTAAAAAAATATATACTCCGTCTCGTATATTATGTTAATACATTTTTAATTATACATGGTATACAGAATACTGTAAACGCTTTCCTCAAAATGTGCAATTCAATTCAAAATAATGTGAATATGGAGATTATGAAAAATCCATAACACACTTGAGAGTCTGATACTATCCTTGTCAAACATGTTGGCAATGACTGGTAACTTTAAATGTCATCTCCTTCATTCATTTCCAAAATGTTTGTGTTATGCTCCAAACGCTTTAAAAGAAGGAACAAAAATCTAAGATATTGAGTTTGTAGTGAACGGTACAATGCTGCTGATTCAGTCTTCTAAAAGGATCATTTATAACTAAGAATAATATCGTAGCCGGCTTTGTATGTTTGCCTTTTTGGGGGATTTCAAGTGAGCACAACTTAGCAGATTCCTAAGGCTCATAGCGTAGTATGGGAACATAAACAGTTATTAGATAACACTAGAAGTGTGTCCATCCCATATCAGTTGTTAACTTTACAACAAAAAATGTGAAAGCTGAATCGCTCTTTTTATATTTGCTTCTTAGTAAGTTAATAATTAAGTCCCTGCTTTTCCCCAAATTTGTGGTAATAAGCTTATGTGTGTGCTCGTTTTCTCGAAAAGAGAACTCACATTGTCCTAAAACATACAGACCTGTTTCCTTGCGTATTCTGTTCCAAAATTTTCGAAACGTGCGTGTTTAATCTGTCACGGAATTTGTTCCGGACACGAGCCATATTAACTCATTGTCTTTCTGGATTTTGGAAGCTTGACATAACCTGAGATCAATTAAACATTCTTCATAAATTAAGCCATGCAATATACTGTGGGGTAGAAATACGAATGGAATTTTTTAGATCTTTATCACGCTTTGGAGTGAGTCTGATACCATGGCTTATAACTTAAGTTACGGTTACTTAGCATTTGCGATTCTTTGCAGTACTGTAAAGAATCACATCCGAGTTTCAGAAAAATGGATGACTTTGAATGGTACCGGTACTGTCTGAGCTTTATTTATTTTGGTGCACTTGCAGGCAGCGTCTTTGGGCCATTTGTTTTCCTAGTTTATATTAACTATTTGGAAGATAATTAAGCATGCAAAACAAACTCGGTTGCCAGCGATATCTTATTATTAGTAATGGCTTAAACGCTGGGTGGAACAATAATATTAGTACTTCGAATTAAAATTTTCCTGTGGATGAAGACAGAGGGAAAGGAATGAAAAGTCGATGTAGACCAAGCAATACAGAACAGATGGTCGTTTCAATTGAAGATAAAGTTTTTTTTTTTTTAAAGAATCTTTCATGAGCTATCTTGTGAAGTGTGTCCGTGAATACGAACATCTTGGTGTCATTACAATGGATTCATTTCTGATGAGGCAGCCTTATAAAGCATAGTTTTTGTCACCACTGAACACACTAAATCAGGAACTTGCAGCACCAGCCACCTAGCTGATAATAGGAACTGCACATATCCACTGTATCAAATCCTCATTCTAAAAAGATTAAGAGAGGCACTAATGCATGAATGCAGTAATCGACAAAACGCCTTTAATCCAGCACAATTACTGTAGTGTGTCTGGCGATGTTCCAGAGCGTATCCTGTACATTTGTATGTCCACCTGCTTGAAAGGACCACTGAAAATATATTATGTCTCCCTGTGCAACGGGGGACATATTGTTTTTGCGTCCGTTTCTTCCGCTTCTTGTTCTTGTTCTTATTGTTCTTGTTCTTGTTCAACTCTTTGGTGCGTGCGTTGTGGACGCGATAACTCAAGAAAGATTTGACCTGGGAAGTTGAAATTTTTTGAGAATATGTTCCTATACAAAAAGTTGCTTGGGATTGAAGATGGGTGACCTTGACATATTTTTCAAGGTCACATGGGCATGTCATATAAAATTGACGCGGGCGTGATAACTCTGCAAGGATTTGACTAAGGAGGTTGAAATTTTGAATAATTATGTACCATAATATGAACTAGGTTGAGATTGTAGATTGGTGACCTTGACCTATTTTCAAGGTCACATGGCTACTTTTTAAAAATCATTGCAGATGTACGCAAGAAAGATTTGACTTAAAGAGGTTGACAGTTTGTGTGGTTATGTTTCTATGCATGACTTTTGTAAGACCTTGCTTCTGACTGCAGATGTATGACCTTGGCCTATTTTTCAAGGTCACGTGGGTATTTCGTCTAAAACCAATGTGGACGTGATAACGCAAGAAAGATTAGACTTAGGAAGTTGAATTTGTTGAATTTTTTTGTAAAGATGTTCCTACATACGATCTTGCTAGGGATTGCAGATGGGTGACATTGACATATTTTTCAAGGTCACATGGGCATGTCATCTAAAATTGACATGGATCCAACAACTCTGCAAGGATTTGACTTAGGAGGTTGAAATTTTGCATGTTTATGTACCATAATACCAACTAAGTTGGAATTGCAGATGGGTAACCTTGACCTACTTGCAAGGTCACATGGCCACTTTTTAAAAATCATTGCAGATGCACTCGAGAAAGATTTGTCTTTAAAAGGTTGACATTTTGTGTGATTATGTTTTTATGTTATACTTTTGTAAGACCTTGCTTGTAACTGCAGATGTATAACCTTGACCTATTTCTCAAGGTCACGTGGGTATTTTGTCAAAAATCAATGTTTTGAAATGTTAATCAAGATTGTACCTTCACCATGTCTGTAGATCATTGGAATCTGTATGCCTATTTATAAAAATAAGGGTGACAATAGTAAGGGCGCACAGGGAGACATTTGATTTTCTTTCGGAAAATCAGCCTGTTCAAGCTTGTTTTGTGGCCAGACAAGCAGTCAAGTTAGTGTGTCACACAGCAGCGTTATGACTAAATTACGGAAGATCGTGTAGGTGTTTCTTACCTTTAACACTTTGAAGTATAAATGCGACTGATATATTCATCTTGTCCTTGGGTTTGTGGTCTATGTGTTTGTTGCTGCTTCATGAGGTCCGTTGAATATTAGGGACAAATCCTCTGTGGATAAGAACCCGGGGACTGCCTCAATAAATTTTAAACATCTCAAATAAGCGACAAGGCCCTGTGTTGTCTGCAGTTAAAAATAGACTGGAACTTTCACTTGCCATGATATTTTACTCCCTGCACTTTTGTCGTGATTTTTTTTTTTCAGATACCGTCATACATAATATATATATATGGAGGAATGACCATTTTTACAAGCATGGTCTGGACACTAACCCTTATTTAGATGACTCGAGTGGCCTTCAAAATGAAGTTGCCCTTTCCCCCTTCAAAAACTGCTTGGTACACTTTATATAGCTTGATGCAGTTACGACATGTGACTCATACAATGTCGCCTGCTAATTACACTAATATCCATGTTTATTTGCACCCCACCTGAGACCTGCAAGAGATATCAATGGCGGGTTATAGTTAAGACAATGTAACTTACTGCGCGGTCATTTGTTACACCACAAATCATTTTTTTTACAACATTTTTAATGTAACAGTTCTCATTTAATATTCCGAATGCGAACCACTTACCCCCCCCCCCCCCAAGGCAGCAATCATGACAGAACTTCATCATAAAGGTTATAATATGTATTAATAGCCAAATGCGTATGGATAATATAGTGCATTACATTTTACCTCTAGTTTGAAACCAGGAAATTTGATATTTAGATCTAAAACTATTGCCTGACAAAAAAAGGCCTCATATTCATAGGTCTAAGTTCAAATTACTGCCCCTTCTTGTTGCCTATTCTCGGCATACAATACTGCAAAGTAACGTATAAATGATGAAAATAGAGGAGAGCCAGTGATTATGTCACAGGATATGTGTCATTTGCAATATTAAACAAGACAACGAGACTAGAACTTTTTTAAATGATTTTTATTGGCAACAGAACAGTATGCCGTTCACAAATATGCTGGATTGCACATCTTCTGAATCTGCCTAGATTCGTTTCACACTCCAGGTCAATGATTAAAAATTCAACTATAGAACTGAACATCATTAGTTTTCTTCTCTCCCCAAACCTATCACCATCCTTTTTTCTGTGCGAATCCTATTCATCATTGTTTTTTGCTGTCAAATATTCAATATGTTTGATGGCTTCCATTTCTCTTTCAACATTCATATATATGGTTTACTGTTCATCTGGTGATATTGATTTAGATACATTTTGCCTGCTTTACCGCACAGAGTTCAGATATTTTGATTTATAAATTCTATGTCTAGCTAAATTTAAGTTTTTGGTCAATTAACATTAGTTCCTGATACTTCTGAATACAACTGATGGCGTCAGTCCAAAATGCCCTTGATGCTTTGCACTCATAGAAAAAATGAACAAGGGTCTCACTAACATTATTACAAAATGGACTCTCCTTTATAGCCATTTTTTAGAGTCAGTTGTTTGTTAATACAATTCGCAGTAAAATCTTATATTGAAAGATTTATGTTTGATGATATAGAAGATTTATAAATCTGTGAAAAACAATTCTGTAGATACTCGTCAAGATTAAACCTTAAATCTTTTATAGATCATTTTTGTAGAAAACCTTCCGTCCTTGGTACTCACCCTAACAATTTGATAAAAACATCTTGGACAATTTTTTCTGTTTTAAAAAATTTTCTCAATCAAATACTTGGAATTCCCACTTTCTGATTACCTCCGGTATTAAGTTGCAATTTGTGTCGCTTTCAGTCATTTAGTATAGCATATAAGAGACCTTAAAAATAATGATACAAAGAGATGGTTTTTATATTTGGATAACTTCTGCAGAATTGCTAAAAGTCCAAAAATAGTCCAGTTTCCTTCAACAAACCTGCAGCTGTCTAAACACCCCTTTCACACATTTCTTTAAAAAATGGTTTACCTTCAATCCTTAAAATGAGTTGTACCAAATAATTTGCTTTTGTTTAACTCTGCCACAATTATTAGGATAGAAACAAAGTGGATACCGCACCATTTTTTTTTATAATTTCTTTTCGAAAGTACTGTGAACTTTATCAAATACATAATCTACACTTTTTATATTACACTTCCATATATTATCACCCATTTCCAAGGAGTTATACATGTATTAACGTTTTTCATTTTCTATCAATACCTGGCTGAATCAACCTTCTTACCCAACGTAATTGTCCGGCCGAATTATGTAATAAAATATAAAGTATCTTTCTTTGAATTTTATCCTTACGTGGCCCATTCCATACCGATTCATTATAATATGTTCTATTAAAAAGAGTTTAAAATGTCTTTTTCCTCTGCTTCATTCCAAAACGGGACCTTCCATCGGCTTGGCAAAACAGACATAGTATAAATGAGTTGAGATAATGCAAAGGCTTAAGTCTTATTTTACCATGCAGAGATATATTTCTCGGGAACCTTATATGGAGTTGTGCTTTTATTTTTTGTATCAGGGGGTTTTAGTTTCGACGTATTAATGTGGTTTTACATTGGCTTATTCGGACTTCCAATAGAACCACAGGACCATCATTCCATTTCAAATTTTTACCTATATCTGTTATAAAATTTGTCCTTTTATATTTCCTATTGACATTATTTCTGTTTTATCATAAGGAACTTGTAGATCTGAACATATTAAAAAAAAGATTCACTGGATAGAACATGGCTGATCTAGACTGCAATGTTACACATATGATAATCGAAGGCAAGAGATTCATCCATTTATTGGCGTAAGCTTGGATGCTAACAATTTAACCCCAAATGCCTTTGGTGTCATTTACAGCTAATGTAAAAAGGACTATAAGCAGAAAAATGCAACCAAGGTTGATGAAAAAAAGTTGCTGATGTTTATGTTTCTACTATATTTCTGGTCTTCAGTGGGAAAGACAGGGAAGTGGTAAGGACACAGCGTTGATTTGTTTTTATTATTTTTTATAATTTCCATTGACAGGTTAACTCTCCCATTTGAGTATAACATACTACAAGTGAAGAGAGTAAAACAATTTCATCAAAATGTTCATGTAAATAATATTAATTTGTATTTGGTTGAAATGGCCTGTGTATACATTTTCGGAAAATACATGCACACATACCTTGGTTCGATTTTGTGGGTATTTATATCATTAGGTAATAGCAAGCTATTCAGAAACATGACGCAAATATAAATGGATAGCAATAGTTTTTATGAAGATTCTGTATATTTTCATGGAAACTTCCCACAAAATAGCAGCCTCTCCAGATGACGGTCATTATTTGAGAGGCTGATGGTATATGGTGTATATTGCTTTCTAGTGTACGGCAAATCTGTGAAACCTTCCTAGTGCCAAGCACGTCAAACATACTGCTGAACTAAAATGATTCCAGATCCAACTTCCTCATCAATACAATTATTTTCAAGTACACGTACCAACGTGCTTATTTAGCTGACCCAGATCAACAGATTTCTTCTGCACACATTAGGTTCAATATGCCCAGGCCCACCAAGCAAGCCTCTTAGCTCAGCGTCCAACTTGAACGGAAGCGGTTAACGTTATTTTGTAACATCATCACGTTCTGTCACGACTTTCTTCACAGAGAACAAAACAACCAGGCGTCCATTGTATAAAATAAAGGTATTAATCTAGTACGTTAAAAGAATGGTGGTCCTTCCTTTATGTCATTATTGGTGTGGCAGTGAAGTATACAAATGTAGGCTGATTGAATCGTGATATTTGCAACAATGGTGGAATGATAGATTTACAAAGGACACGACCCACAACACTTTACGAGGAGTCTGAATTTGTGCATATTTCCATGCATGTCATTGTACATCAGCAAACCTTTCTGTAAGTTTTGAAATTAAAAAACTAAAAAGTGTCGGGACAGACCAGGGTCATGTACACTCCTCTTGTAATTTTTTTCATAGCCAACATTGTTGCCATTTTGGTTGTTTTAACTCCATCTATTTTATCCACTGAGTTCGGAGTATACAATTTAATCCACGCCTCTGTAACTTTGTAAACACGGACACTTACCACATTGCCCACCATCTTTACTTGTATTTGGAGTGCATATGGACATGTTATTACCCTCTCAGTTTATAGCTTTTGTGTGATTTTTTGCCATCATTACACAAACATATATAAATAAAAGGCTTAAGGTGACAACTAAAATATAATAGAAGATGTTTGTTTTAGCTTTAGTTTTGTACTGTTGTCTGTCTTAAGCCAACTGACTTTATGGCCATACACATGTGGCTTGCGTACTCAGTTTAACGGCAGGTAAAACCAATTCTATGGCTAAATATTTGTATTTTACTCATGTGTACATCATAGATAATGAGCTGTTTGAGTATAGTGTACATAAATTTGCAGTAATGGATATTACATCTTTGATGTGCTGTTGCGAGTCACTTATGGACATCCACAGACAAGGTGGTGACCACAGGGAATATGAACTCAGCGTACTACTAATGCAGAATGGTGTGGTTACCAAGTTTTTATGCACTGTTACACTGCAAAGCAGTTCTTAAAGGCCCTTCTACAAAATTCCATTTCTACCGCAGGAGAATGACCTTAGCTTTGGACAGGAATACCCAGGTACACTGACCCAATTATTGTTATTCCCTATCCCCTTGGCATGAGCCTGTCTGAGTGTGGTATAAGGATAGCTATGATCCAGTAAATGGTATGAACAGTCTCAGGCTCACCAGTTGATCACCTAATTAATTTAACACTTTAAAAAAGTGCTGGTTCAGTGTACTGGCTGTCCCTGTCCAAAGCCAAGGTCATTCTCCCGTGGGAGAATGGGATTTTGTAGGACGACCTTAAAGTATAATTTTATGATTTACAGCTTGTAGACGCATTGTTGCCCTCATTCAAGTCTTTGAGTGTACCATATGCGACTAAAGTTGGTGTACTTAAAACCGACTGCTCTGAACTATAATGAACATGACTGTAGTAAAATATAATATATTAGACCAGGGGGCTGCAATCGATTGGAGGCTGCAGGGCAGCTGGCCTCAGATCCATGGTACTTGCCGCCGCTACTGTTTATGGCTTTTCTGACACCTCAGAGTAATTAGCGCGTAGACGCGTGTCCCCTATTCCGAGGCCCCAACTTGGGCGAATACACAAAAGTGTAGGCGTCCGACCAGCACTTCGGCAACACTCGAGGTGTCCCGAGCGCTAAATTACCGACCATGCATATTAATTCCTCACAGGATAAACAGTAGTGGCGATCGACCTGGACATTCTGCGCAATGTTCACGCTGTTGATGTGGAGTTTTTCGCTCATGAGTTGCCGGAGGGGAAAAAACAGCTAAATTGCTATAGGATGAAAATCTAAACATATTTATATATGCGGGTTATGCATGGCAGCTCCCTGATTAGACCAGGCAAGCAGCTTTTCTCTGAGCGCTTTGAGTGCACTGCGCCAAAACTGCACCAAGGGAAAAAAATACGGCCCGAAAGAAATTTTTATCAACAGCTATCATATACTTTCCTGCTTAACACATTAGGTTCTCTGAAATATCCACTCGAAAAGTGAAGTGTTAAGTAAAACACTGTCCGCAGCAAGCTTGGGAATGCATGTTTTATATTATGTAGGTAAAAAATTAGGATAGGGGACGCAGTTTTTACCTTTAGTCTGGTTAAGTTTCTCTGACCCAAGTCATTGCACTATGCTTGCTCCAGTCAATTTAACACAAATAGTGTATATCAAATACTTTTCAGTAGCGGTTGTCAAAACATACACACATACGTATACGTATAAAGGATCATTTGATTTAACGTCTAGATGCAGATCTATCCTAATGTAAGTGAACCAACTTTATTGAATGATATGGTGAATTCTCAGGATTGTATGATTTACTGTGTTACCTCCTCTAACATATTTTGTGTGATTTGTACAGTGAATCCTTGTGAATTCACCCATGCTCGAACCGTCCATAGAAGGTCAGGAGTCATTCAGTCCTAAATTGTCACTTTGCCTGCAAACGGCGGGTTGGAATAACCTGGGAAACAAACTTATAATGAGTTACAACAGGCATAGGTGAAAGTGATATATATATATATATATATATATATATATATATATATATATATATATATATATATATATATATATATATAAGTACAAACAGTCACTCTATCAACTTCATCTTATCCTTTTTGTGAATTAAAGTTTTGTATTCAACAGATTTCTGGGACCTCATGATTTATATACCACGGAAGAATATATATATTTCACAGTGGTTCTGAAGTGTCCACACGTATGGCCTGTGTTGATGTGGCTCCACGCAGGTTTAAAACAATGAACGCTTTCAAAGTGGGGCCAAACCATGTAACGTTTACATGAAAGAAGCTGCAAACATACGCACCGAAGCAAGCGGGACACATGAGGCAAAGTATGGAAAAGCAAGCAGTTAAATGGTGAGATGATAATTTGAACATTTTTGCATCAAACAAAACGCCCCATCATTTAATTTTGTTTCAGCATACATGGCATCCTGCAGCCTGCTGTACAGGATGGATGTGTGCGCTACGCAAGTTTGCCTTGCTGATCAACCGCACAGCATGTGCATAGGTTCTGGTAGTATATAAGTCGATTGTGTGTCTACGGTATGGAATTATATAACGTCAAAAAGAAGGCAAAACAAACTGGAAACCAAGACTTGCTTGAAAGCAAAAAGCAAATCTGTTTGCAAAGTTGTTCTAATTGATAGCATGACGATTCATTTAGTTGTCCACTGATATGCTGTTGGTAGGTATTCTATAGTGTTAGTGACAATAGGTAATGAAAGGAGATAGAATCTTAAATCTATTCCAGTCCTCATGTCAAATATGAACTTTCAAATGCTAAAGATTTCAATGTTTATTCCTTTGCTTGTTGACTGCGCACACATTGTGGCAGAAGAGCTTGAAATGTGATATCAAATACACTCTGTATCCACTTTGAAAAGTTGGTTGTGGAAATTAAATTGATCAAAGGAATGCTATGAGGATTTCCTAGAGTGGCATAACAGAGAATTCTGCAGCTAGCTTACTCGGATGTTTCATTTTCCGTGGCAGCATACTGCAAGTCCTCTTATTCTCTTTACTTTACGCAAGAAAACGTTTTTGGACAATTTTGTTTGCTATGCTCTGTAGTGGAACAAAATATTTTGCTCTAGCAGTGAAGTAACCCCCCCCCCGCACACACACTGATACACATAACTCCTTTTCCTGCACATGTATTTCCTGTGTTCTGTTAAGAACGAAACAGCAAACCTTAACTTTCATAACTTTCGATCCGAAGTTCATCAGCTTAACTCATAACTTTTGATCCAACGTTCATCAGCTAGACCACAAGAATCAATGTACCTATACCATCTACATTTTTTTCTTCCTGCTTTACTCAAACAGGGATTGAAACTTCCAAATACTGCTTAATAGAGTAATTGATTGAAGTATGTAAACTCTGGAAATGTGATAGTAAGATGAAATGCTCTAAGAAGTACACTGGTACATCTGCTGCATGTGGTACCTACTGTGAACAGCCCATTGATTGTAGGTAGTCTGGCTATTATATAAAATGTAAAAAATGTAGAAATATGGATCTCGTAACCAAGTGGTGTAAATAGGCAGGTAGTCTGCTATCACATTTTTTTGTTTGGTATTTTGTTTCTTTTATCATAAGCTGGAATGAATTTACATGTGAACATAATGTTTTTATCTGTAATATATGTTATGATGCTAATAATTTAAATGCAATATTCCTGCTGATTGGTATAAAAAAAAAAGAGATAGTTCTGCATACTTATGAAATGTAATGGCTAACCTGGAACTTTGTAAGTTTTTATTACCAGTTACCTTTCCAGTCAAAGCATCAGTGGGGAGACACTGGTCATTAAAAAGGAAATTTATAATTGCCCACTATGTGGAGGTGTCCCTTCCACATAGCGTAAGTCCATGTTGTAGTGCAGCTGAATATGTACATGGGCATGTACAGCATTACTCCAACAAACATGCAATGTAAACATACATTAATAATCCAAGCAGAATAATTAGATGCAGCACATGACTGTCCGTTCTATTTAAAAAGTATACAAAAAACCCACTGGAACTTTCGGACCTGTATCCGCTATTGTGGCAACCTTTTCCACTTAGCTCCAACTTTGACTCAGTGCTACTTACTTCATAGCCTGGGGGCGACTTCAGTGTCTTATGCTATATTCCTATTGTGCGGCCGACCGCCACCAACAACTGGTAACTATAAAGTGTTGTATTTACTTTTTAAGAATGCTCACACCGGTAAAATTCCCATTATGTATTTTACATTACACTCATTTGAAAAAATAACCCTCCGTGAACACTATTCACATATTTTTTATTTTAGATTCTACCTCTTCAAATTATCTTTAGGGATTGGCCCACAGACTTGACTGCCGTTTTGAAAATGTTCAAAATGGTGCTCACCAACGTGCATGACCTGCCAGCTCAGGGTATTGTGTTGCATGTGGATTTGTAACTTAGGATGATACCTGCTTCAGACAGAACCGAGCGGGAAGATTAAGATTAAGATAGTAAGTCCTGATTTAAAAGTACTTGACAGGCCCGTAGCTGGACTTTGATTATGAGAGCATCTCTGTTGAGACCTTTTGGACCTTTTGTGTATACTGACTGACCATACTCGAAAGTTACTAATTCATTGAAGCATCTACGTATCTATGTGCTACATCATGTCATGTATACATACATAACAGATGCACATGTACATGTGTTTGAAATATTGGCCGAAAAATCAGTCTCGGCATACACATGTATATATAATTATACCGTTATTGTATCTGATATATATATATATATATATATATATATATATATATATATATATATATATATATATATACATAATGTAAATATAGGGTTGTTGATATAAATTTTACAAGTACAAACTAAGTTGTACATTGAATAAATATGTGTCTTTTATATCTTAGCTTATTTGTTATTAAAAATTTTACATATCATCATATACATGCACACATATCATGTATATTATATGATACATGTATTATCATATCTATAAACAGCTGTCGGGCGAATCTGCTACCTGGAATGAACCAACAAGACAATTATAGCATTAAAAATTCTTTCACATTCTGTTGCTCAAAAGGTTTTACAATATTTAGTCCATGGGCCCAACAGTTTATCGGTACCAACTGGGGTGGCAAATTTTAAGTACCACAGGTATGTTTCTTAAGTTAGGTAAAGTCCATTTTTGTATGATAGCCTCATTGAAGGTACAGCTTTTTCAAAGTCTAAAATGGAAGCCAAATGTATCAAACATACAAATATAAGTGACACTCTGCTGCAGCAGTGATTGGTAGAACCTGTTAAATTGTATGAATTGATGCTGTGTGTACATTTTATAATTCTGACATACATATAGAGACTTTAGTGGGCTAATAAGGTGATACTTGTAAAATCTTTGCTATGAGTGAATCATAATGATGTCCCAATGTGCTGCAGTTCAAGTAAATGTGGTGCAGTGTAGTGCAGTACAGTCTAGTGTCATGCTATGTAGTGTTGTGTGGTGCATATATGATATGCCTTAATGTGGTACAACAATGAACAGTTAATTTTTATTGTATGATGAAGATGCAGCAAACAGAATGCCTAATGAACATCATTATTATTTTAATGGACTCCATTTGACATGATAATTGAAATGAAATGTATTATAATAATAAAAACCTCTCTTTCATCTTTCAATGTTGAGCACGTATATGTTTGCCGCTACGAAAAGTATTGTGAGATATCAAGATGATTGATTTTCATAATGTTACATTAGGTTGCATTTGCTTAATGTTTACTATCTGCCATAATTTGGTTCACACTAATATTGCATAGTCTTGGCTAGTCTCATGCAGTGTAGTGCAGCTTGTACTACTCATGCTTACAGGTCCCACTAGATGTAGCTACTAAAGGTCATCCTCCAAGATCTAAGCAAATCCAGCAGCTCAAGTTGTAAGCATGGAGTCTAGTTAAAGTAATAAAGACACCCATAAGATCCCAACGAAGCGGCCTCAAGTGATCAGTTTCATACATTCAAGTGATGAAGACCTAGGCACAAATTTAGGGTAAACTAAAGACACCAATTCTTGGAGCACGCTAATAAGAGCAGCTGAAATTCACAAGCTTTCTCTCTACATTGCCAAGCACTTTAATATTCCATGCCTTGTTTACCAGAAAGGAGGTACAAAAACACACAAAAGCTAAACTGACATTTGCAAACTTGCACCAATTCTTGGTCATGATTTCTGTATTGCACTGATCAGATTACAGTCATGCTGTGCCTGTGATTCTGTAAGTGCCTGTGGAGGCAAAGGTAAACTACATCCCCTAAAAATCATGAAAGAAGAACTAGTATTATAGTATCAAAAGGCCTTTGGTGAATTAGGCACTATGTTGGATGTCTCACCAGAACAGTTCAAAAGTTTGGAACCTTTCACTTGCACAAAACAACAACAGCTGATGTAAATGAATGCAGGTATCAGCTTTTCTGTGCCACAAAAGGCGAATCGGATCCTGGTCAACTTCCACCATGTAGGGACTGTCTCTACCAACACATATTGTGTGCAAATTACCAGGCAGCAATTTGGAGGCATTCCCTCCAGAGTAATCCTGTTATTCCAAATCCCAGAAATCATGGGCTGGGCTACTGGAGATGATGGAAGCTTTAACAGATGTGCAATGGATGACAGGTGCACCAGCACCCCAAGAAGACCTAGAACTTATGAAGTGTAACTGTGTGCACTCTTGTAAAAGAAATAGCTGCTGAATAATGGGCTAAAGCGCACAGCAATGTGTAAGTTTCAACATTGTGATTATCACAGAAAGGAACACGAAGAGATTCAAATTAATTTGGACAATGATGATGAAAAGTGTGAGGATTAAAGTGAGGACTAATACCCTATGGTGGATTACTAAAACTATTTGCACTCGATATTCATACTACATGTATGCATACAGTTCAGTTCCATTGCAGCCTTCCCAGGTGGAGAACTTTGTATGTTTACTGCTGGGGAAAAAAAGTGTCAACCCTCCTTCTTGTTGAACATTATGCACGTGCTATAAGGATGTGTGTTGGGAGTTTGTTTGCTCTATTATATATGCTTTGATGTTGCAGGCCTGATGTCACTTCTGATGATACCGTTCCGTGGAAAGAAACCTGTGCCTGTTCACATATTGGATCAATCGACGGTCATCTGTCCCATCTGACAGTCCTGGTCTCCCAGATTCAGCCTTTCTCTTGTATCCTCTGGTTTTCTGGAAATGGACCCGCCACCTTCTTACTAATGGCTTGAACAACCACATTACCCTGGCAGCCTTCCACTGGGAAAGGCCAGCCTCCAACATCTCAATGACTCTTCCTCTGTCAAATTCACACAGTTGTGAGAGACCTATATGCCGTAACATTGTGAATTCACATTGATCCCAGTAATCCCATGGGCCCCTGTAAAGGCCCTAGGCACTCCAATACCAGACACAGTTTTCACACCTCTATGGCTGTTGTCTTGTTTTCCGGATATTTTTGTGCGTGTGACTGCTCAGGCATGCCCTAAGATATCCTGTTGACATTATATCATATTCCATGCGAGAATCATATTTTCCATGTAAAGGCATACTTAAGAGTGGCCGAATTGAAACCAATGGTACTGGCATCTTTTTTATTTCCAGCAGTTTTTGTAATTATGACTGGATACTTTTCACACCATTGTGATGTTGAAAAAACATAATAAGGATGCAGTTCATCTATCATTCCAATGACACTTCATTCTTGTTGAACAATTCTGGCAGATATTTCAATTTACATCATAACAATCGTGATTATGAATGATCTACATTTTACAATTATATGCTGATGTAGGTTTGCAGAATGATGGAAATTACTCTCTCTACCTTACGTAACAAACCATGGCTTTATTATTGATACTACATAAGCATGCCACACCTTACAATATATGAAAATTGATCTTAAATTATTTTATAATATTATGGTTGACTTTGAAGTTTTTTTTGTAATTACATGCACATGGTACACAAGGGCCATTTGTTGACTCTTTTGGTTACAGACCACAGTTGTGATTGGCTGGCTGCGCATCCCAATGGAGATAGTCCGTAATTGTGAAAATACTGTGTTTTCAGCATGCTGTAGCTTCTGTTTAAATAAAGTTAGCTAAGTCAGGTTTGCTGCATCACAGAGTTGCTTCATTGGTGGTCATTTGGATGCACTGTCTTCCAGGACAGGTGGGAACTTTATGGTTGGGGAAGGACAACGATGTGACCCTGGCAAGTGCACAGTTCATACACCTGTATAAAGCTGACATCCAGGTGTTGTTTCGTATTTCAATTATCACAAACTAACGAGCTGGGAATTATACGCCAACAATCCATCCGTGTTTTTCTGACATTTTTATCTGTTAAATGCCATTCACGGAATTTTGAAATACCAAAATACTGATTTTTTTAGACCGAAAAATGCTAATATGAAAAGTAGAAAGATTAATAACTGTGGTCTGTGGCCCATATCTGTTAATAGGGCCTTAATGAGTCCAACATATATAAATCATTTACTCCAATATAGCTTGTAATTCCTGAGATAGCATAATTACCATTATAGAAGATCAGTTTCATTTTGCATTGGGATCATGGAATTATTTTGTTCCAAAATGTGTCGGGATAAACAAGTGATTATTTTTGTTGAAACATATATGTGCTTGTCCTTTCCTGTGACCCATAACCCTTGACCTTTAAAGGCTAGGGCTACAAATTAAGTTAAGCTTGAATATATTTTAATCTAGGAACCAAAATGCCAAGTTGAAAAGGTCTATATGACAGACAGTGACCCCTTTGTGTCAAATTATTGTATAAAAAGCGACTGGTGCCAAAGGTTGCAGTTTCAAGTCCCGCCCTTTCCGAACATAAAATATAAACAACGGCTTTGTCGATCAGAAATTACAATGAAATATAAAATGAATACACAAACGTGGAAATAACATCATAATGGTTTTATTTAACTGTAAACGGTTTTATATAATTACTGGCTACATATGTGGTTGAAAAGGCGTCCTCTAGAATTTTTATCGGTGCTTGTTATTGCTGCAATGTTACAGTGCTTCAATGTTGATGCCACTGTACATTGCGGATTTTTTAGATTCAGGCTTGCAATTACAAAACAAACATAAACAAAGAAAATCTGGTGGCCGCTTTTGAAGCACACGTGTTAAGATCAATTCAGTGAATCAGTGCAAAATTTTGCTGAACCAATATCAAATTATTTTATGTGTTTTTGTATACGGGTGTCGCATCGTAATTTCAGATCAAAGCAGATTTCTGTCACCAATTAAAACGAAAGGGTCAACCTTACTTATGACCTGATGATAATGGCCTTTGCAACAAAGTATCCTCTGCTTATGTATATGTGAAGTTATAACTTCATAGAGTTGGACAGATAATAGTGGACTTAGTTTACTGTGGCATAGCTCAACTGCCTAAAAACTAGTCTTTATAGTGATACAGGTCTAAAACTCTTGCAACACTGTTATTGCTTTACCAGAAATACCATAATGAGATACATTGTGAAGTCATCTTAGCTGGTTGCTAAATGAGTTGTACCATACGAACTTGGACTTTTTACAAAGCTGACAGCTATCTTTGCATAGACCTACTTTAAAAAATCTGTAATATAATAAAAGGTAAAAAATGCAGTTTTTCAATTTGAGTGCTTTCGGTTTTTCACGGTATTTTTTACGCATCTTTCTATGTGCCTTGTTTTTTTCATTTTTTCTTTTACTTTATTCATTATTATATTTGTTGATTTTCAATTGGAACTGTTTCTTCTCGGCAATGTTCGAATCAGACCAACATACAGATGATGCTGCTTCAGTGAAAGTGACGCTATTAAATGTTAGACCTGAAGTTGCTCTAAACATATTGTCATTTTCCCTCTGAAAAATGAGGGAAATTCATTGAAGATTCAAATATCTGGTCTGAACTATATAGCTTTTAGTCATAGGATTGTGAAAATGTGACATTGGATAGTATTCAGTTTGTGTAATTGTCTTTGTATCACGTCTCTTTGGTCTCGCGGCTCGTTTTCACCCTACATTTTTCACTGTGGGGTTCTTTCGCTAACATAGAAGAGGGAAGTTTACTGTCAGCGTTTGATCAGTTCTTGAAATCTTGAGGAATGAGGGTGCCCTGTGTGCGCTCTTATATAAGGGCCAGCAAGTGGTTTGAATCTTCCCTTGCGTTCTCAAGTTCCTCTCTGTTGTTACGGTGTAACTTAACTTGTTATATGCGATGTGGCGTATGGTCTGGCTGGTGTATTTTGTATCTGGGTTATGATCCGGCCCGCCTTTGCGAGCAGAAAAGCTGGTAGAATTGTTGTTGTTTTGGTCAGTTAAAAGTTTATGCTTGGCGGTTCATATATAGAGTTTTCTGCAGGCCTTTTCATGTGGTTTATTAGGGTTTTTTATATTGATTTATAGCTCCAGTGTTGGGTAAGGCGTTTCTGATGACTCAGAGATTTCAGATGTCGAGTGTTGTTCCCTATGTAGTCACAATGTCCTGGTATGTGTAAAATATATTTAGAGTTGATTTGTAGGTTTAATTATATATTCCGTCATTGCGTGTAAAAGTCAAGTACAGTTGACAATATTCAGTAGAATATATTTGCCCTTTTATGTAGCTTGTGTTGCCTATCGCTGATTGACGTAAATATGGCTGCATAATTAACGTGTATACAGGGAATTACATAGTTTGAATATAACGTGTAATAATTGAGATGATTCATGCGCGCGCAATTTTTAGTTCTTTAAAGGTTTACGCGGTGGCGCTTCGGTAACGGCGCTTTCATTTATAACTGCAGACGTGAAATATGTATTCACTGTAGTTCTAAAAGAATTAATGGTTGGAAATATACAAGTTGTAAACTTAGCGTTTTTTGTTAAATGTTATAAATGGTTATATGTGGTATAGGACATGTATAAACGAAGGGCATAGTGTATATTGATATTGCTGTTAAAACATAATTGTATATTGATAAATATCGTGCCAAAGACGGTTATAAATGCAAAAGGTGAAATTGTTGATAAAGGCAATCAAATATTGTTTGTTTAATGATCTATGTTTGCTCATTGTGGGTATGCAGTGTTGCAGTTTAATGTGGTTTGGACCAAGCTTGCATGCTGTAACTTCCATTGACGGCTGTACAGTGTCATCTTGTGCTAAGAACTCAATAAATAATACCTTGGGATCTTTTGTTTTTGATAGAATGTCATCTTTGAAGATCAAACATATCGAAGAGGTCCAATATTAGATAAATTATGGTTAAAAGGGTACAGTATAGCTGAAAAAAATGTTTCGACATAAAACTTAAAGGTCAACATCAAAGAACCAATTTTTGGCATAACAAATAGTGACTGTAAAAGCGCTCTTTCTCTTTCTGTCAATAAAAGAAAGGTACTCATTCAGTTCTGTCTTAAAGAGTGTTTCTAAATTTGGGTTTGATGTATTAACAAAACAAAAGTGAAGGAAATCATGGTCCAAGAAAAACATTTTAAAAGAAGTGAAAAAGTCCAGCATTTTTCTTTCATTGGTGGGATATTTTCACCTTCAATAGTATACTTTCCAATAGAAAGAGCATTTTGCAAACATGAGCCTCAAGCAGGTCTTGAGATGTTAAAAATGTGAAAGGAAACTTTTCGGTTTGATAAAGTGCTATAATCAATCAGAATAAATAGTGTAATCTTGGTTGAATGGATTATTATGGGGACCTTATGTACGAAATGATTATTATGATAAACGTGTTAGAAAGAGATACCTCAAAATGCTCAAACAGAAGTTAAATAGTACCTGTAGTTCATTTGATGCACCTACAGCAGCAACCTATAAATTGAAGTTAAAATGACACCTCTATATAACAACGGTTTGAGCCTGTTCAACTTTAAAATCCTAATACGTCTGCAGTTATCATAAGCTTAAATTTTACGTCTTTGTTTGAGGTTTATTCCATGGGCATAAAGCACAAATCTAGGCACTGGGTTGCAGTGACTCATATTTGTAGGATTTTTGAACATACTTAACTTCAAAATATTAAAGTGCACATGATCAGCATGAGGCAATGTGTCCAATAGATGGGAGCCCCACAAACATACCAACAGAACCTTTGTGTTCGCCTTTGCGTTGAACACTTTGGAAGTCAAACGGGATTGGAATTTTTGAATGTTACTGATGTGCAAAGTTTTCAAAGAGTTGACAGTTGATTGGTACAGAAAACATCATTATAGGTCCTACCTATTCTAAATTTGAGTTTTTTGGGAATATATTGGGAAAACAATATGTCTGTGTTAACATGGTTGGAAGGCAAGGTTACTTAGAGCTATATTAGTCCCCGATATTACAATCCACCTTAATTCCAACAATGGAAAAAAGGGCACACGTAATTAAATTATGGACTATATTTCATAAAATGAGCATAGATCTCCAAACGGCCACAATAAATACATAAATGTAAAAACACACACATAACTTGGATAAACCTTCAGCAATGGGAGTTCCATATATACATAATATATATGATTTGGACCGCAACGACCTTTGGGAGCAAGAACACTTTGAGGTTCTAAACAGATAGAATATTTGAGCAGTAAGGTGTAAGGACTGAAAAACACAAAAGGGGCCCAATTAACTCCAACATTTTTGTAACTTATACAGTAATTTTTCTACTGTATCAAATCAAGGATCTAAGGAGTGGTCAAGATTTTAGAGATAAAACTTCTGTGCAGGTGATTCATATTAAGAAACAACTGGGACATAAGCATATGCATCAAACTGCAATTAGATATTAAATCTAAGAAGGTCTTTTCTTGAATTAACAGGGGCCTGATATCATTGACACACACACACACACACACACACACACACACACACATATATATATATATATATATATATATATATATATATATATATATATATATATATATATATATATATATATATATATATATAAAAGCTTTAGTGGTTTTACGCAGTTAACAATCCTTGTTGTTGCCTTTTGAGAATTTTTGTGTTCGGTTGTTGCTGGTGTTGGCTGATTTACCAATCTTGGATTAGATGTGGCCATTTGAAAGCATGATCTCAACTAATATATTCAGCTTTCATTTCTTCCCAAAACATATTCCATTTTGAACCTAAAATAATGCCATTTGGCACCTTAACCAAACTAGGGACTTCTAAAATAATGTATATGAGCATAGTGTTGACATAAGTGTACAGAAATAGTGCAGCGTCAAAAGCAGTTCAGTTTGAAAACGTGAAATAATGAACTTCTGTTGAACAGGGGTTGCCTGAAAACAAGAAATTAAGGAAGGCTCACATAGATGAAATGGCATCCCAACCTTTTGAGGACAACACCTTTCAAGCTACGATATCACAATGTCATTTGCGTTAAGGTGGCATCACCAAAGGTATGTGCTTGAACGTATGTGGTCTTCAACCCGGTCCAGTGCCTTCGTTTTTAATTTTGGACCTATAAGTCCATATACATTTATTTTGGTCCAGATATGTAGATTATATTCACATAAAAAAAATAATTTTAGAAAGTGCTTCATGGAAAAAGTGGAGCTTTGCACAAGCATCTTATCTGGCAATTTATCGCAGCTGAGAGAAAAAAAATGCCATACATACATGCTCAAAGTTTGCAAAATTAAACTTTGCAGACATACCAAAGGAAAATTTGCTCATTTTTTCCATAATTGTTGAAGGGAAATTTGAACTGAACTTTAAGAGTGGTTATCACAATAATTAACAATTCCTTAAGTTTAAGGCCCAAATAAACACATAAAGAAATGCAATATGAAAAATTCCATACGACCTTCCCTTGTTTAATTTTTAGCTCCACAAAACATTTTATTTTATGAAATCAAACCATCCGTAATTGAGAAATCTATAATCAGAATTGGTAGAGTCATGGCAAATACTGGTTCTATGAAAACTGCAGTTTTTCAACTCACTCACATTAAATGACATAAGCCATTGTTAATAAAGCTGTTCTCACTCCTGGGCTTCGAGCTTTATTGCGACAGAAGTGTACGCAGACAGATATCTCTTTGACGTCTTTTCATCAGATTCGAAAGTTTGAAATCTTTTTCTAAATTGACTTTCTTTGAACTGAAATTTTCTGATGTGAGTGGACCTTAAGAAAGTGGTGGGATGACAAAGTTGGAGTATTACAAATAAAACAATCCAGATGCTTAATGTTACCAACACAACAGCAGTGACTGAATGGATAATGAATAATTGTGCCCATTATTCAGCCTGGTAACTGGTGATATGGTGTTAAAGATTGTAGATTCACTCAAACCTAAAATTAGTTCTTGTTTTGATAGACCTTCCGTAAAATTACAAAAGAAGATTAAAAGCAAGATTTATAGAACAATTATTATAGGTATCAATCCCTCTCTGGCATATTTCCAGATAATTTGACAACAGCAAAAGTTAGACCAATATGCAAAAAAAGATAGTGTTTCGTTAGTCGAAAATTAGAGACCAAATTCCATTTTGCTTGCAAGTTAAAAATTTTTGAACGAGTGATTTTCAATTTCATAATTATTTTTAAACTAATCAATATGGGCTTAAAAAATCATTCAACCAAATACGCCTCAATTAAACTTATAAATAAAACCTGATTTGAGATGGACAGAGGAAAAAATTCTAGAAGTATATTTATGGACATCTCAAAGCCTTTTGACAGACTATGCCCTTCTACTTCATAAATTAAGCGTTTATGTAATTAAATTTCACTTGATCTGTTTAAAAGTTAATTTGCCCACATGGAACAGGATGGTGCTTATAATGAAATGAATTCCGACTATTTAAATAGACACACAGGTGTCTCCCAAGGATGCATCTTAGGCCCTTTATTGTTTATTACTTACATATATGATCCAACTTTGACCTCTGCATTGTTTGAATTTATGCTTTGTGCTGACGATACATCGTTATGTAGTACTCTTAGTGTTTTTTCATCCTTTCAATCTATTGAAGAGGCTATTGAACATGTCAATGAAGAGCTAGTCAGAATAAGCACGTGGCTAAATGTTTACAAAATGTCGCTTAATATAAAAAAAAATATGTTGATGAATTTTACTTTCTTCGTATCTGTTTTACCTTTGACAAACATATGACTAGGAATAATTATATCGAGAAAACTGCTTTAACAAATAATTGGTACAATGCATAGATTTATGAATTTTTTCACTAGCATTTCCTAAAGATTTCCAATTTATTGATATTACCTACATTTAGTTACAGGCTTCTTGTGTGGGAACACAATCTCGAAGGGTTAGAAAACATCCAAAAAATCGTAATACAAATGAGAAATCATCCCAAATACAATGCCCATACGGATACGATATTCATATTTCATTAATCATTAAAGATTCGAGGTATATATAAAGCTTACAACTGTTGGAATTGTACCTACAAGATAAAAATTGAGTTTTCTCCTTCTTATTTTTCTCACCAATTCATGACACCAGCATCCCATATTCACTAAAATGATACCAAAAATAACTCTATGTTCAAACCCCACACACATCACACCTTTGCCAAAAAGTGTTTAAGAAATAAAATTGTGCGTATCCTAAATTCCGTACTTGAAATAATTAAAAAAGTACATTCACACAGTTTACATTTTTTTTTCAAAGTTCTGTAAACATGTCATTCTGCATTCAATATGAAACTACTTTTGCGTCCAAAATCGCCATGTCTGTTACTCAAATTGGTCGGTGCTTGCATATGATGATTGAATATTCATTATGCATTTCCATATATATATATATATATATATATATACATGTAGTTTTGTGGCTGTCATATCAGTTGACACTTTGTAGTTGAAATTTTAGTGTGGCGCAGATTAGAGCGGCGTATCTCTCCCACAAAAATATATCATATATCATTGTATTCATAATTCTAACCGTTTAGATTATATTTTGAATTTATACCTTTTTGTTATTATTTTATATATGTATATATATATATACAGATAGATAGATAGATAGATAGATAGATAGATAGTGTGTGTGATAGATAGATAGATAGACAGACAGACAGACAGACAGGCAGACAGACAGACAGACAGACAGATAGATAGATAGATGGATAGATAGATAGATAGATAGTGTGTGTGTGTATTATGGTCAAACAAACACTCCCGATTCCTAATTCCAGGGGAAGGGGTTGAACATATTGCCACTATTTGATCAACATTCAGGCTTTCTACGCCAGGTCCAGCAGATTAGGTGCAGGTTTTGCATGAAGTCATGGCAAAATCTGTCCCCTCCCCCCCCCCCCTTGAGCTGGGACAGTATCAACCATTAAACCTTTTTCCAGACTTTAACTTTTTGTTATTATTTTAAACCAAAAGCCACTAATTCAGTTGTTAGCAAAATGTAACTTGTATCCTGAATTTCTTTCTTATACATTTAAATCTTATTATGCGCAATTGCAAATCACATTGGCGATGTGTATCTAATGCTCAAGTTTTTGGGCATTGATGAACATGGTTTGTAGTCTTTTAACTACACCTGGTATGTCGTACCTTGTCAATCATTATGGATTATCAACCTGCAGCAAGACTGCCCATTACGATTGACATGCTCTATAAACTGTGCTTAATATCTTGGAATGTGTGTTTTGTTTTGCATGATTTTTTCTTCTTGTGATGTTCAGATATGGTGGCTTATATTGCTTTGAGTTTTGGTCCGACCCGACATTTCTACAGAGCTGATGTTGCCGTACCTGCCTTGGACGTGAAATTATACTAAAGTGGTCAAAATCACACCAGTCTGGGGACATCGTGACCTCTTTAAACTACCCAAAATTGAAAGACACCACTAAATCCATTTACGGCATTTCACGACACGATCGATAGTACACACTGTCAGGCTTCTGATCCAATATTTGACACGCCTTATAAAGCTGGTTCTTACATACGTCTGGCGCCCAAGTTTTGAGAAATAATGCGGTAATGCATAATAGCCTTGGTCTGCCTCCATCACATTATTCCTTTTGTGGCGTATGTCTGGTCTCGACCATATATTACTTCAACCATGGTTATGATCTGGACTGCATCGACGCCCATGATCAATGGGAATCAGTCAATATCTGGTCTAGACGAGCAGCCATCCCCATAGACTTGCAGAAGTCCCTGGTGCATGTCCCTATTTTCCCATCCCGCGTTTCCACCCAGAAGTGCCATACATTTCCCCCTCCACAAAGTTAAGTGAATAATATTATGCCAACTACACGGTGTTATTACGTAGGTCCTACTGTTTTTTTTTTTTTTTTTAACTGGTCGACACTGCCGCCGTGTCGGTTTCAACAGTAGCAGCTATTGAGTCCTGATCAGTTCTAATCCCATTATCATTGCGAGTGGAAAGTGGTCTTCGATGAATGCATGGCTAGTCACTGGCCAGTCAAGCGAGACAAAGCTGACCGTCTCCCTCCGGCTGCCGACACCAGTGACGTCACAACATTCAGGGTTTCACGGGATCTTGGAAGTCAAATCAGTGCCACAACTTTTTTCTTTTTGCATTAATGCAAAATGATCCACGTCATGATTTAAGTTTTGTTGAGTAAGACCTTTACATTTCTATGTGGCTCTTTTGTCAATCTAAACAAAAACTCTTGCCCTACAGCCTAACAAAGGAAACATATCGATCTCAATCACGATTTGATCAAAGCGGTCAAACCTGTGTGAATACAATTGCATGGGTACCTGTCCGCGCATTTTTCTTGGTTAACGTCACAAACGATGGTTCTTCTTTAATTATTTTCTAAAGAGCAATTGTGTGTTATAATTGCCATTCAATTAAAGTGGTAGAGCTTGTTGCTGCAGTAAATAGTCCATAAATTCACTTTATCGAAGTTACTGACAGACTCTCAGCATGATAAACACACGCGGCAGCGGTATTTTCACCCGGGCCATGTTTACCTGCGGCTGGCGTATTTTACTCTCTTTCCGTGAAAAAATTGGACCCTTTGCTCTCTTGTATGCAAAGACTGGTACAGTGGTAGTATATGTTATCATTCTGACCAATTTACAGCGTTAAATTTTGTTTCTTGCTTTAATAAATTGTCCTTAATCGTCACTTGTTTTCACACAAATGTCACCCATTTTTCAAGCCAGACTTCACAACACGAGGCAGCGAGTTCTACCGAATGAAACAGAGGTAGAAAAACTTTTTGATTAGACAGCGAACACCATGTGATCGATTCTAGGCCCTTGTAGTTTCCGACTAAAATAACGACGCATCTGTTTGAAATAGAAGAAGTTTTGAAGGGGTTCCCGCTAAAATACTTTTGGTTTAGCCAATGGGAGAGCTTGTCGTTAAAAGAGACAAGGTTCTGAGCATTCTAACCATATAAACAACATGGCGCGCAGACAAAAAAAATCGAGATAGAGACGATGAAATCACCCTATTTTTGCGCAGTTTTGCAAAGTTACATCATTCAAATTGTCACAAGCAACAACCTGATCATTGATTTAAATCATCATAGAAGGAAAATATTCATTTTAACGCAAAATCAAAATAGCCATCGGCAAGAACTGACGTTTCTCTACAATAAAATGTGCGTGCTTGCATGTAAATAAAAAACAGTCAACACAAGGAATTTGAGACGGCCTTGAAACTGTCAGGCGCTTGAGTGCTCATGAATAATTCATAGCAGCGACAAGCCGGCAAGTTTTACAAGTCTCACTGGACGCCCTCCGCCTGACGCGGTGCACTGCAATTAATCCTTCATTAAACAGTAGCTCAATTAGCTACTTCTGAAGAGTAGTGCGTTATGACCGCTCGCTTGTCTGTGTGATAAGAAACACAGTGCCTATGGCCTGGCGCTAATCATCTGGAGTCAATGTTATCTGGTTATATACACGTTCCACGCCAATCAGCTGGGTAACTTGAAGGGCGTACCTGTATTGTAAGAGAATAAGGCTACGACGTGTGTTTACTTAAAATTCAATTTGGCAATGAATTTGATTTTAAATAAAATACGGAAGACAGTCCAGTGAGACTTGAGCAAGTCTACCATCCCCACAGCTATGGCCCAGCAGTGATTTGTGACCTTTCCTTGCTACACTTGATATGGTATCAAGCAATTTGTAACCACCTATCCTAGCTACCCGCCAACCACCACTATTACATCTACCGAGTCTCCTTGTTCCTACTGTATACACTCAACAGCTTGGCGACTTCTTGGTGCTGCTTATCTACTGTTAGAGTTCAAGTCCGATCCCCTTGCAGGCAAGGCGCACTGCCGTATGTACCCTAACAGCTGCATCACAGTCAACTTCCTTTCTTTGGCAGTGTGCATCTCTGCTAGCTAGGCTTCTTGTAATGTATTCTAGCAAAAAACTGCCACCAAAACCACAGTGTGCTGTTCTTTGTTATCAGCCTTGATATAATGACAGAGGCTGGTGCGGAAAAACCAAGCCATTTTAACTGAATATCTTGGCACTTTGAATTCAATAGTTGAATACTTGCCTGCAGTGCTCACATTGTCTTCATTATTTAAAGGTTGTAATTCTGTGTTCCAATCATTCCGAAGTTGACACTGCAATTATTCATTAGGTACTCTTTTGTCACTTACGACGATAACCTATAAATGGAAACAGATCTGATGACAAACACACACACACACACAGATATACAGACCCTTTAGCTATGGCCATGCGGATTTTTCTATGTACTTCGCTAAACGATCAACATACATTCCCTCTTGAAATTCCTTTGCTCAGTACAGCTCACCTCCTCATTGGCTATTGCAGCTTTATTGTATTCTGATTCCTGAATCCCTTTTGGCTACGTATGCCCTCCTTTCTTCGTTGTGTTTGCCTATTTCGTCACTCGATCTCAACCAAAACATCTTTTCTGACTTTTTGCTTTTCTTTTGCCCTTTCTTTGTTTACATATTCTTTATTCTTTCTGTTTGTCTTTGGAGCGTTTCTGTCCTTCTGTGTTTTTCATCGTTTCTCACTATTTATCTTGCCTTTCTGTCTTAATCTTTTCTCACTGTTATAGCATTCTTCCCTTCAGGGTTCTTCATTTTATCTTACTTTTTCTTTTGGACTTGGTCTGTTCTGTATTCTTCACCTTTTGTTAATGTTTGTCCTTAGAGTCTTTGTTTGCTTCTGAATTCTGAATTCTTCTTTTCAATGTTTGCTTTTTCAAGCCTTTTTTGCTTCTGTATGCTTTATCTTTCCTGGCTTGCTGATTCTTTGGCTTTTCTTTTTCTTTTTTTTTGTCTCTTCATTCATTATTTTCTTTAATCTTTTGCTGTTTGGTTTGTTCCTTGCTTATTTTCAATTATTCTAAGTTTAGTTTTTTCTTGTTTTCTTTTGCCCTCTCTCAGATAGGACAGTCTGTAATTATATGACTGCAATCCTTTTTTCAATATCTCTGATATAGGACTAGACGATCGTATTTCTGCAGATTGTTTTATTTTGTGTAGTCATAAACTGGTCAGCAAAATACCTTTCAATCGCATGTAAGCTGTGTCCTAGTTGTTCTGATGATATCCAGCCGATTTTTTTCAATGGTGTCTTAATCTCAAATAGCAAACCCTCTGCATCTCTGTCAACACATTTTGTAAAGTGTGCAGCAAGCTGTATTGAATGGTTACATACAAATCATATGGGGTTTAATACAACTAAATGCTGGCGGAACATGGATCAGAGGTACCTTCAGAATTTCGTGAATGTGGATCAGAGACAACAAACCTTCCTTTGATATCTGTATATAGTGATTGAGCATTTGCACCAAGTGTCACAGGAACAGTAGAAGAAATCAACTGCCGATTGTAAGGAAACATATTTTTAAAAAAATTCCACTTGCTCAGGAGTTTCCAGTGTTGAAACCAATGATCCTCGGCTGCAACATCATTACTGTATGCATGATTTCTTCAACAAATATCTATCGTGGCCAGTGAAAGTTCGAGATGTCTGTGTATGAACTTACTCGTTCTACTCAAACGATTAACAACTGAAATAAAGAGTTTTTGCCTTTATTGACGACCAATGTTGGTCTTCCAATGTAAATTTGCTGTTTTTGAATAAATACCAGAAACACAAGAGACTTTTGCAAGTAAACTGTGCGCCAAGATTTTCTTCAGAGAATCTAAAAAGGTCGATTTGCTAAGCCTTCTTGGTCGGAAATCACAGAAACCGAAAAAAAAAATTGATTAAACCTTTTGTGATATGTATGTATGTATGTATGTATGTATGTATGTATGTATGTATGTATGTATGTATGGATGGATGGATGGATGGCTGGCTGGCTGGCTGGCTGGCTGGCTGGATGAATGGATGCATGTATGTTTGTTTAAATGCAGGGTTTAGCTTTCACATTAATCATTCACAAAAAGATTGTTACTTGCTATTCATGATTTTGTTCCTTTCATTGTGGATACATCCTACATTCATCAAATAATTGATTGTAATAGGCAGTAAATATTGTTTTCTTACTGCTGTATTATTAGGTTTATAGCTACAAATATCATGTCTTAATGGAAATTGAAACAAGTTCGTGGACTTATTTTCTTGCATACTTACTGCATTGTTGTTCCTCGAATTGTATATCCTTGAGCAGGCCATATGTTAAAGCTATGGGAACCTGTAAATGCCTATGGGATTATATGCAACCAATTTATCCAAAATTTACTTTATCCGCTAGTCAAAAGGTTATTTATGCACGTGTTTATAACCAGCCATTTGGAATATTGGCATTTCGCCAGAAAATGTATTTTGCTAATATCACTCAACACATCGAATTAACTGTAAGAGCAAAAGTGCGCTTAAATATTACTATAGGAAAATTTGAGCAAATCGTAAGGTTACAATTATATAATGGAGCTGCGCAGCAGCAAAGCCCCGCCATTGAAATTGATTTCTGTAGCAACCCATCTCAGAAGATCACATTTATTAGTAGAAATGGAAGCATTACTATAATACGATATGTTCAATTTTACGATATGATAAAGAGTTATATTTATTTTCAAGTTATACCACTAGATGTAGAGGTCATACCAGCATACAAAACATTTATATTTCATCTACATAAATGTATGTCAAGCATGAGCAAAAAACACACATCATACTTCACTTTACCAATCTGGAATGTTTACACATGTATGGTATCACAGTCTGTTGTATATGCTCTGTTTTCAAATACTTTACACAGGCAAATACAAACTATATTGAGTCAAAAATCTCAAAAAATTTATGTTAAGCCCTTTGATGCTATAATGTATTATATTTCACAAAAAACATTCGAAGCTGAATCCAAGAGACGGCCACTTTTGCTTATTTGGTTCATTCTCACCACAAAACAAAAATACATAGATATCCTAATAAAGGAACTTATCATGATATACACTGGCGTCAACTGTTTGGAGTATTTCGTTAGGGTAGAGCAAATAAATGAGAGTAACCAGCACACGATGGGTCTGTTTTGCGACATGATGCAGAACCAATATGTCAATGGGATATTGAACATGTGCAAGGTAACATTGTTCAGCATACCAACCGAGTATATGCATATATCCTTATCACTGGTATATATTTTGACAGGGAGAATACTCCAAATGCAAGGTTAATTTTCTGATATATTTGAGGGAAAAAAATTGGAAAAAGTACACGTTGAAGACTTCGGAAGGCCTGTCGTATCAGATGCAGATCGTATCCATTGTGAAACGAGACACCACATTGATTGTTGACTTGAGAGATGGCCCAACTATATGTTCACCCTCTGTGGATAAGATATATGTAAAAACAGATGTAAAGAGCAATTTGCACCGTACAGTGAGATTTACCGCACACATTGCTGTTGTCTACACTTGCTGTTGGTTGGCAGGGCAAGCAATGAACAGAAATTCGTTCCTGGTTACCAATGAAAAACTTGGGCCATCTAAAGAATTTCGTACTTTTAAAGCTGGAACAAAAGCCCAATACCTAATTGGATATTCTCGTTTACAATCCTTCACTTGGCACATTCCAATAGTCCACATAATACTATTGGAAAGTATATCGAAGGCTTTCATAAAGGTCTCAATTTTGATAGAAATGTGGACATATCCCGCTGGAAACTCTTGTCAGGATGCTGGAATACAAGTATATGATGGTGGCACAATATCATTAAAAATACAAAGATTAGGTCCATTTTGTAATGCCTTTGATGGCAAACAACATAGGAATTCAAACAAATATAAAATCAAAGAGATCACATCATCTGGGGGACAGATAAGTGTGGTATATTATGTCTTCAGGCAGGATTACACATTGCGATTCATGTTTTCATGGACCAACTCTCAATGCATTGGAATAAATGAACTTTGCTCCGGCGGAACACAATCAAAATTATCTTATGGTTACCTGAGAGTAGCAAATATACCTGCATTTACCCCTGTAACAAAGAGAACAATACTTCTGCTACCAAACCGGTGTTTTGCCTTAAATCACTACAGCAGAGAACCTAATAGATACAATAAGTGCCAAATTTCCATTTCAGGTGCATCTTCCCAGATATTATTTATTAAAGTGGCACTTAGTTATGAAGGACAGATGCGCTTTGGCATTTGCCTAAATACACTTAAATTTCTGGACTTTGAACGCTTTCATGGTACACTGATAAACCCTATGCAGATAGTCAGAAGGAATACCACGTTAGATTTCTTTGAAGTTTCAAAGAAGCGTATGTGCAGAAGACCTAAATGTGAGCATACTAGTTTGACTTGGTTGATAATAGTTTTATCTTCTCAAGAATGTTAAAATATCACTACTGGAAGGGCAAAAATAGATGTTTACAGTTTGAGAACGTCTGGCCTGTGGTGTACAAAGGTCGCTATACCAGATATTGTGGAGATTGCACGCTTCAGGGTACCTGCAGGACACAACATCAGCATGCTATCTACTGGAGGTACTTATAGACCACTTATTGTTGCCATTTTTGGGGGAGACATTGCTCCGTAAACTATGACCTCCAGCTGTGGACTTTCCCGTTTGCTAGGAGAAGTAACCTTTTTCCTTCACTTAACGCTGGCAAAAGTTGGCATATCGACAAATGGTCATATCAAATAACGTATATTTGGACACATGTTCACAAAAATGTATTTAAGGAAAAGTTGTTGCTGTATTCATCTCCCCTTTCTATTTTCCAAAGACACGATGCAATTACCACACGCTATTTGGCAGATTTTCAACTCGTTGCTTATCAATATTTCCTCGAGATCCGGAAGAGAAAATCAAGCCAATGTTCAATCAATATATCCTTTCGTTTAGATTCAGGTCATTATCGGAGCACAAATCCATTTACAAGATTTTGCCCAGTGGTTCACCAAACGACGAGACAAACCCATAAGTTTATCAATAGCAGATATATTTTTAATGGGAAGTCTTACATATTAAATATGAGCAGTTATTCCGATGGTAGCATGCGATATCTTTTGAGTTGGATTGAGGCCGAAAAAACATGTGGACGGTGGAGTTACAGCTGTTCGCGTGACCTCCCTCCATTGCTTGACGCAAGATGCCGCTGCACCTCTTTGCAAGAAGCCACTTATAGATGTGCCGAAAATTGTAAAGCGTGTAGATCAGACAGTCATCTCATTAGCATAGACACTTGGGATGAATTGCGTATATGGTTATCTCCAGGAGGACTCGTAAATTATCATGGAGATTTCCTCTCGTTGTATATTTTACAAGCAGCATTTATACTATACATTGGGTCAATTTACTCTCCGGTAAGATTCATTTCACTCTCCCCCGATAAAAGCTTTTTTTCATAGCGTCCTTTCAGGAGGCAAATATTGAGTACCCGCTGTAGAGACATCATAGGGATAACCATCATATGCCCCCCATTGTAATGATAATAATAATAATAATAATAATAATAATAATAATAATAATAATAATAATAATAATAATGATAATGATAATGATGATGATGATGATGATAATGATAATAATAAAAATAATAATAATAATGATAATAAAAACAACAACAACAATAATAATGTGTGGCAAATAAATGTATTGCCCGATCGCAAAATTCATTGTACGAGTCAGAAATATATTTGTGAAACGGTTCTCACATTAAATGAAAGCAGTGCAGCATGCACCTACTTTCTATATACATAGTATGTATTGAGGTAAGCTTTTTATTGAGATCAAGACAGTAAGAGGATGTGACACAAAACACCAGCAATACCACAACGATGCAAAAGTGAACAACCTGTTCTACGCGGCATCTGGTACTCTCATTTTTCAAAATTTTGATTATAATATCAACGAAATTGCTGAGAAAAAAACATGACCCACATTCACGAATTTCATGCCAATAATGAGAGATCAGAACAAAGTTAAAAACGACGTAACGGCGAGATTCAAGAGTTGCCAGAACATCAACAATAATCTTTCAATATCAATAAGAAGAAACCAATTTCACTCCTGACATTAGATTGGCAGTCACCCGCAAAAGGCAACTGGTGAGTTTATATAGTTGAATAACGAACATAGAAAAAATAACTAATGTAGAATACGAATGTGTTGATAAAGAAAGATAGCAGCTGGCTGCTTTATGTCTTGTAGATGGCGACACGAGCAAATAGTATTAAGATAAAGTTTTACTGAATCGAAATTGATGCTGTCAAAATTCAAGATTCATATAAGTTTTACAACATTAATTTCATTCTTATTTACATAAGTGCTGGTACTACAAACGTGTAAGTGTCAACATGGTTTAAATCAAAGAGAAATACAATAATATGTCTGGAAACCCTAATAAATGCTTTGTACAACTGGCTATATTGCTTCCACCTTAGGATAATGGGGAAGACACGCCACATGTGTACTATTAATGTCTGTAGTTGTTTTAATAAAGGCTCTGTGTGCGCAATATTAAAAATCAGCAAAGCAGATAGGACACAAAGCTTGCTCTGAAGCAAAATTTCTATTGGAACAAACATCGCACACACAAGTACACAGTAATATGTATTACCCAAGGAATCGATTTATGTATCAGCATAAGTTGTTGGAATGGAAGGAACTTATGCAACCTCTTTCATATGCTAATAATGTCTGACAACTTAGTTGAGCTTTTACTCATATGACTACTCCAATTTCGATTTTCATTAAGAATACTCACTACAACCAATACCATAGTTTTTTCGATAGGTATATTGGCAAATTTAATTGAAAGTCCAACTCCAGATGTATTTTACGCTAAGGAAAGTGAAATATTATAGTCTTACAAATATTTTTAGTCCTTAACACACAAATACTTGATTAAAGTGGCATAATCTGTGTAGAGTAGGATCAAATTCGGGAGAGCTCCCAATAAATCAATTATTTATACAATGAGTAAAACTAGTCCATGAATTGAACCTTGCGCTACCCTAGCTTGAATAAATGAATTTTTACAGCCAGTTTCGTCAAACTCAGCATGTTTGCATCGATTTGTTTGACAACTTCGCAAACATAGACGTTACACTAGCTGCTAACATCACCTCTATACGTCTTCCTTATTTGCTAACTTACCTTACCGAACTGAATTATTTTTTCTCTTTTTCTCCAGAATCGGCCCACGGTATCAAAATGATTATAAATAGCTTCACACCTAGTGTCCTGCTGTGCACGATGGTATTCCAATGAAATTACCTAATAGTTTCAACTTTGTTTTGATTGATTTAGACATACAGGAATGTCTGCGATAAATTAAATTTTGCTCAGTATCTGATTGTTCATAAAAAAAATATATATGTAGTAATGATTGTAGGTCAATATCTTTCCTGCTTGCTTTCTCTAAAATTTTGGCAAAAATGTATTTTTTGGTTACTTTAATCATTTGCATACTTACGTGAGTCATTACATGACAATCAGCATGGTTTGCAGAAATGATTATTAGTCCCCACAGAGACAGCTACTGTTGAATTCATATTCAAAGTTTTTATGACACTTGGCTTCGGAAAATACCCCCGCTGTCCCTTTGGATTAGTCGAAGCATTTAGATACTTTAGACCATTTTTTTTCCCGCAAATTACCATATTATTTCTTTGAACACCTTCATCTACCAACTGACGCTGCTACGGAGTACTAGACTCAGTATGCAGCCAGCTGCGGCACCAAGTGTGCCTGTGGAGGCTATACTGTCAATTGTCCTTGTTTTTTTATTACCTAATAATTAACGGAATTTAGCAATAACAAACTAATGTGTAGTGCAAATCTTTGAATATGAAACATTGCATATTAAATGTCAAATGGCCTGTCTCACATTGCAGCAAACTAACATCATTTAAGCATATGAGATTTTCCCCGAGATATGAACACGTGTTGAACAAGTACGCACCAATGGAACATAATTGCCCCAGGGCCAGTTCTCTCAGCCGATCAAAAAGAATCAATCAGGACAGCTAACTATTGATTTAGGCAGGAAACAAACCCCATAACTCAGAAACCTTGGTTCAGAACAACTGTTATACAACCATGGTCAGAAATTATGTTTGATTGGAATACATCCCATTGTATATCAACATCGCATCTAAATTTATTATTGAATCAGACGAAACTAAATATATCTCATTTTCCGAGATATACAAGAACGACAGAAAAGATATGTAGTTGCATTCAAGGCATCTTTTCTCCCATTGTTACACGTGAATACAATGTATAGGAGGATGGAATGATGTAAAATTTAAAACACTGACATCTGTGTCATCGGGGCAATTTTGAAAAAAAAGGTTGACTGAGGACATAAGGTGATATTATAGCAGGTGTGACTTGTACATTGACCAGTTTATCACACTCACTCGCACACACACACACACACACACACACACACACACACTCACACACACACACACACACACACACACACACACAAACACACACACACACACACACACACACACACACACACACCACGACAGGTATGAGGTACCACATATATTGGCTCTTTAGTGCTATTTCATATAACGATTGATACTTTTGTATACACAGGCGACTTTACAAAACAGCTGTATTTTTAAACAATGATCGTCGTTTCCAGGCTGAAGCCAGTATAGCGCTGGTATAAGGTCCTTAATAAATATGACCAAAAAGTGGATAGTCCATTACCAGCACCATCACTTTTCTTGGTTAAAAAAATACTCACATCACATTGCCAAGTCAAATGTCTAGGGAATTCAGTGATATCGGCAGTGAGCTTCAGAAATATGGAGCCACTGTTGTGAGTGTTCACTGAAGGTCTCCTGCCTGAGCACTTACATTTCCGCAAATTATGATGGTCTTTAAAAAAGGTTAGGTTGGTCCAATCATGAAGTACTTCTGACCACTTCAGTCTATGCATCCAAGGAGAGCTGAGAACAGGACTGTCTCAGTCCTTTTATTCATTTACCTTAATTTGATTATAGAAAAAAATTTCAAGGTGGCTAACAGGGTCACCTGTGACCTATTCAGAGCCATCTGGATCAGGCAGTATTTGCGTATCCAACATTGTGGATAAAGTCACCACAATCCAGCGAAAGGCTATCACTGAAATTTCGGATACGTACAAATTTAAAAGATACGCACGTTCAACAGGAACAAATGACAAGGCTTCATGTGGAGCAATAACCCTCTGTTCACCTAATACGAAAACAAACTGGATCAACGTTCCGTGTCAAAAACGATACCCAAGGGCTGTTTTCATTTGTGAGCGTTCTTGCAAACAGTCAGAGGATGATCATCTCCCTCGTATTAACGAAGTTACTCACTCAATGTTTAAGACCACAGAATGTGTAAAGCCTTATGCACAGGTTGGAGACACTTGTATTGTTTACGCACTTTTCATCATACGATCAGTACAAACTTCGCCGAGTTCACTTGTTCTCAACTAGATGGGGCAGTGAAACAAGTTGCCTTAAGTACAATCTCCAAGAATGCTAATTATGTAACAATGGCCAGAAATGTGTCACCAAGGATCCTTATCTATGAATCAATCTCTGTTGACTCAGATCTAGAGCGAAAGCTACATGCTCTTCGCAACTGGTGCTATCTTACAAAGTCTGGATTTTTAGAAGGCTTAGTGTATCTGGCAGAAAGCTGGGTCTGGTTTAATCTTAACTTTAGTGTCTGGGTATTGGTACACACCAGACATGGTATAAATTATATCACTTTAAATCCAATATTATATGATGATTTCTATGTGCAAATGTGGAAGACTACACTCATAAGAAGGTGTAAATCAGACTGGAACGCATTTGTTCCTCTTATCATTCTTAGTCCTTTGCCTTTACGTGCTGACCAAAACATATCAAAGGGGGTTCTGTGTGGTGTTGAGCACACGAGTCACTACGCATATTGTCATTCGGGTCAATATAAATGCCCTGACGGAAGCTGCGTGCTACAGCACCATGTCTGTGATGGCTGGTCGGACTGTCAGTGTAATGGTGGCATAGGTGCTGATGAACGAAATTGTTTTAGTGTGTGTACGTGGCATAATATGAAGAATTGGAACAGCGAACTGTGTTCACATGGCTGTAGTATGCACGTATGTCGGTGCGGCTTTATGTACCATCAATGTACAGTTGGTGGCTGTGTTCCAATTTCAAAGGTTTGTGATATTACAGTTGATTGCTCTGACAAATCTGACGAAGAAAATTGCCAAAGAGGCACCGAATTTGGACTGACTCGCGGCACCACTTTGGGCTTACAGGACACGAATCAGAAGGTTTTTCGATCTGGGGATGGGACCATACAACCCTCAATTACTTTTTGGCTTGATAAAATATATCCACCTAATTGTGAACTCCCCAATTGGATTCCATGTTTTGAAGAAGAAAACACACGGTGTTTTCCAAGAGACCTAATCTGCCAGTTTGACATTGATATGGAGGGCCAATTGCATTATTGTGTTAATGGTCAACATCTTCATAACTGTAGATTTATAGAATGTCCTCGCATGTTCAAGTGTCCTGGCTCCTACTGCATTCCAGTCAGATTTATCTATGATGGCAAATGGGATTGCCCAAATGGAGCAGATGAACGAACACTGGAATTTACATGCTCAACATTTTTTCAATGTAAAAATGAAATGTCTTGTATCCACCAATCTGAGGTATGTGATGGTATAGCCCACTGTAAAACATCACAAGATGATGAGCAGATTTGTGCTACGTTACCGTGTCCACAATTGTGTGATTGTTATGGTTATGCCATGGCTTGTGACTCCATAAACCTGACACACACTGTTTTCATATCGAAACAAATGCGAGCCCTGTCCTTTAAGGGAAACCATATTAAATCATTCAGGCTGCCACTGGTTTTTGTATATCTTTATCATTTTGATATAAGTCATAACAAATTGCAACAATTACAAATCCAAACCTTTATATATAGTCCATCATTGGTATATATCAATCTTGCTTTCAATCAGATTTCCTTTATAGCTACGCATGCTTTTAGAAAACTCGTTGACGCACAGGAACTCTATCTGAAGGGAAATAGGTTATATTCTCTTTTTTCATATACGTTTAATGGAATGTCATATCTTCAAATTCTTGATGTATCAAATAATGAAATAAGTAATCTCAACCAGCTCACTTTCGTGGGACTTGATACTTTATACTCTCTCGATATGTCATGTAACAATCTACACACAATTGGTAGGAAAACTTTGTTGCGGGCTAACCAGCTGCGACATATTAACTTAACTGGAAACGGAATGTTACAAGCTGGTGCTTATTTTCAAACGTTTTCTTCTCTTTGCTGTATTTATACAGATAATGCGGTCATTTGTTGTACAATTCCAGAAACGGCATTATGTTTTCCACCAATCAACAAAGGCTTAATGTGCAATAGAATTATACCTAGCTCCCCATTCAAGTTCTTTTTTTGGTTCTTTCTTACCGTAACAGGCACTGCATATATATTAGGTTTTCCAAAAGATGGTGTACGTTTTACCAATGGGCAATTTACTCAACTCATAACAGCTTTATTTATTTCTGATACCTTTAAGATTATATTTGTAATTATCATAGTTACAGCAGATATGATATTTAGTGGAACATACAAATTTAATCCAACGTCCTGGTTATGTGATATTGTTTGCAAAATAGCAAGATTAACATCAAGTCTGTCAATTCAGGGTACTATTTTTCTTCTTACTATAATAGCAATCAAACGCGTGATTGGAGTTACATTAGTGTTTATCGCCCATGGTTGTATTAAAGGAGCAAGGATGGTGTGGCCCATTCTATTTGGACTTATTTCTATTTCTGGTCTCCATGTACCATTTATTTTTGACTCGTCGTCATGTCAATCACATTCACCTGCAGCATCTGCCATTTGTTTCCTATGGATAAGCCGCCATAATAGGACTGTACCTAAACTGATGATCATATTAATGTATTCTATATCACTTTTGGGTGTAATAATTGTCGTGGTTGGTCACATCCTATGTTTGGTATGTGTATATGCGAGTGGGAAAAGGTCAGATCGGAAACGTAGTTTAAGTCAAACTACACAAATCCTCATTGTAACAATTATATTTCATTTCCTTAATTACGTGCCATTATTTATTGCTACATTTTTGCACCTAATTGGTTTTCCACCTCTTATTCCCCCCACAGCATTGCTATTTCAGTTTCTTCAAATAAGTGGAATAGATTTCCTGCTGTATAGTAGCAAAAGATCTTTTGCAAAACATATATTAAAGCCAAAATAAGCCCCAGGGTTTTTCATATGGTTGGTAGTTGGTCAAGGGATGAACTTAATATAACTTGAGTTTTTATTGTGAAACGCGCCCCTGAATACCTTAAATCGACTTTTATTCCGTGGAAGTACCAACTGTTGCGAGTGACCCATATTTGCCACCTCAGTGATTGAACATTTGGGCACTTTATGAAGTCGTGACATATAGTCCTCCCAACTTCAGCAGCCGAAGCAAGTGAAGTATAAAGAAGGCGAGCTACACATGCCCCAGGACGTTAAAAGATTGCAGGATAAAGATTATTGCATCTTGGTACGGTGCAATGTATCAACTGTGTTTCCCAAGACTCTGTGTACTTTGTGAAAAAATGCCTGAGTGTCATGCTTTTGGCTGTACCAATAAGCCAGGGAAATGTGATGGAAAAAAGGACTGTTACATTCTTCCCCCCCCCCCCCAAAAAAAAACAATGGCCGTCATGACGAAGATAGATAGATAGATAGATAGATACATAGATTGATAGATAGATAGGTAGATAGATAGATATACATTTTATTAGTGTCTCACCCTATGTACATACAAGCTAAAAATACAAATACACAAACATGACAACATGAAAAACAAAGCACACAGGCCTCTCCATACGGAGATACGAGAGACAAGAGACATAAAACAAGTTACATATATATTAAATTACAGCATTATTGGTACGACGACGGGAAAACATTTACACTTACAGAAAATCATATCATCAGACGTATACAATAGAAAAGGGGGATGGCACTGAAGTTACAGTACAAACAAACAGATAATAATACACAGATCAGTCGTAAAATAAAAGAGGATGACGGGTTAGATTACAGAAACCATAATACACGTAAGAATCATAACCTTCTGTCTCAAATATCTTTACAGGTCTTGGCAGTTAAAACACATATAAGTAAAAAATGCTTATTTGTCATTTTCGGTTTGATTTGAAAAATCCCTGAAGGTTGCTGCGGCTAAGTTCAACAAATCAACTCTTTAATCGGAATAAAGTTTACAATTTAAAATTACATGCGCTTTACTTTCCACCTCATTACAGAAAGGACAAAGTATGTCTACCTCAGGCAAGCCTTCGTATCTCCCTGTTTCTAATCTTACAGGGATACACCACAACGGAACTTTGCTAAAGCACTTCTCTTTCCCGCGGCAAAAACTTTTTTAACATATTGTGCAATACCCAAATCCTTTTAAACAATCTATATGTTCGTGATTTATTTCTCCCTTGACCTCTGACCACTTCTTCTCTTTGTAGTTTTGCGAACCAAAATTGTTCCATTGTTTCCTCCAAAACCACATCCATATCATGTAAAACATCATCTGAATTAAACTGGTAATTCACGATGCCTAAATGTTGAATTGATAAGTCGTTAAACTTTTTTCTTACTCGAGAACACAAGTTATTTAATTGGGATAAGCTCCCAAAGAAACAAACGTTTATTCACTCTGGTACTCGGCAAGTTAACCATACGGACCCAATGGCGCGTAACAGAAAGCCATTATTGATGTACACTGAATTTCCACCCCATGTCCTCAGCCACAGCCATATTGGGTGTATATTTACCAACTCCGAGAAAAAATCTTGAAGCACGATATTAACAGCGTTAATACAAGCAAATTCCCGTGTTCCCCAAATGGCAGCCCCATAATAAATAATCGGTTGAACCACTGAGTCATAAAGGTAAGTAAAGTATCATACGGCATACCACCTTGGGCCTTTGACTTCGCAATGAGAACACAAGGGCTCTATTCGCAGATTGAGCGACCATTTTGGCTGTATTGCCATAATCAAGAAATTCATCGAGGTATAAACCCAAATACTTATAAAAGGAAACTACCTTTAAGGTTTTCTCTTGAAAGTTAAAATCAAAGGACGGTCTAATCACAGACTGGTGCCTAAAATGAACTATTTGGGTCTTATCCGTATTGACAGACGTTCATCACTTTTGGCACCAAGTACCTAGGGTATTTAACATCACTTGTAGATCAGTTTCCGTCTCCGCCAGTAGGACGATGTCGTGTGCATACAATAATATACGAACATGTTCATCACCTACGTTGATACCTTTTCCAGCACGTTTGATTTCAGTTATAAGATCATTGATGTACAGGTTAAATAGCAGAGGTGAGATCAAACAACCTTGTTTTACGCCACTGTTAACATCAGAACATTCTGTGTTAACATTATTAATGCGTACAGCACACTTCACATCATTATATAGGGAACGTAAAGTTCTTAGCATCTTACAAGGAATCTAAAAGCTTTCCAGTTTTAACCACAGTCTGTCCCTATTGATTTTATCATACACTTTAGAAATATCTACAAATGCAGCAAATGTACTTCGTTTCTTTGCTTTTCTACTCTCAGTGATAGTAGTGAGAGAACCAAGATGATCTAGACAACTTCGCCCTGCACGAAAACCGTTTTGTTCATCGGCAATTAAATCGTTATCCTCTGTCCACTTAACTAGCCTGGTATGCAGGACGCTACAATAAAACTTATATACCGTAGACGCAAGAGGGATACCACGATAGTTCAATGGTACTCTTCTGTCTTTTGTACAATCCTTCGGTATGGGGTAATGATACCTTTCACCCATATGGACGGACGAGTGCCCGTTTTGTAGCATTTATGAAACAAAACATGGAAAAAACGGATAGCGTTATCATTTTTCAGAACTTCTACCGGTATATTATCATAACCTGTGGTTTACCACATTTTGCTCTCAACAGCGCCTTGTATATTTCCTCAAAGTTTAGTGACCCTGGGTCAAGGTTCACTGACTCACCTGAGATGGCCGGCTCGTGTTGTGTATCTGCGTGTTCAGCCAAGCCTGTAACTGTCACAGTGTCGTTCAACAGAGAACTGAAATCGTTTTTCCAATTATTTACCACAGACTCTTTTAACCTGTTGGACAAACCTTCCTTGTCAATGACTACCCAAGGTATATTATCTTCTGCTCTTGGTTTATACCCAACTTACCGATAAATTTCCAAAAATCCTTGGGGTTACTCGATTGCATGTTCAATATATTAAGCTGCATATGCTTCCAATATCTACGTTTACTCTTTTGAACGAATTTATCGAAACTTTTTTGCACCACCTTCATTTGAGCTTTTAAATTGGCTTTATGAGGACCAGAGGCTTTCTGCCACTTTTTCTCTGCTTGACAAACATCATTCCAGCGTACCGGATTATTATTTGACAAATTCGTATTGTGTACTAAAATGTTTGCAGCTTTTTTTTATACAGTAGAGCACCAGCCTTCATCAGGTCAGAAGCCTGCGGGAAATTTGCTGCTTTCCGGTGGTATCCTTTTCACAGGGGAGACTTACAAAAAACTTGACAACATGGCAATACTGATAAATTTGAGAATCATGAGTCACACAACATATAACATACAGTCACAGCTGCTGATCCTTCAGATCAGTGACATGTGGTATCGTGAGAAAACTGAACTGGCAAATTCACTCAGGAAGCATCCACTTTTCCTTTCTGGCGATGGGCGCTGTGGCTTCCCTGGTTATAGCGCCAAATATCTACATTCAATCTGACTTTCAACATCGCAAGTATAGGAGACAGCCTGGTGTGTTATGAGACCATAACACAAGGGCCTTGTGTGTAATGGTACCATAACACATGTGTCCCTCCCACATTCAATTAATCCATGCCCACCTGGGTTTCCGGAACTTAACACTTGAACAAGCTGTACAAATCAGTTTCTGGTCGTTTCTCTTAATTCTATGCATTTAATTTCTACGTTTTGTGTCATTGAGCTGAAGAATAAAGAGGGAAATATAAATATAAGCAATGAGGGTCGCTTTTGTGTGTGTTATGGCATAGTGACGCGGGTGATTGAGGGTAGCATCGGGCGAGGCGCACTTGTGTGCGCCTCGCTCACGATGTCAGCTTCATTCACGCGCGTCATTATGCCATCACACACACAAAAGCGACCTTCCTTTTATTAAATATTGCACAAATACTTTGATGGACCACAACACTACCGAAGACGTTGTAATGGAACAAGATAAAAAATCAGAAACAGAGTGCAAGACACCCAGAATGGAAGTCATTGGCTTTGAACGAGCTATGGAGAGTGTCCTGGAAAATGGATAAAAGGGAATGTAGTTGCTACAGATAGACATGTTAGTATTCGCAAAGTGGCTTGCATGAAGTACCAGGCAATGGAAAAAACTCATTTGATGTGTATCATGTTGGGAACAGTTTGCGTAAAGATTTGAAAGCCAAGTCACTGCTACCAAATGATCATAATCTGGGTAGATGGATGCGCTTTGTTCTTACACATCTGTGGCGGTGTGTAGGCTCCTGTGATGGAAATCCATACCTCCTGTTTGAGAAATATAGAATCTTACATGGCAGTGAGTGAGTGACGATTTTTCTCTCACGAGGGATCGTTGTTGGTGGGGAAAATCACGAGTGACCGCAGGTCACGAGTGTTTTTCCCCACCAACAACGATCCCGAGTGAGAGAAAAATCGTCACTCACTCACTGCCATGTAAGATTTTATTTATTCTATGTTTAATCGAGTATTTACCGCAAAAATTGTCGCTCTTGTTGCTTAGGTGTCGCCATTTTGAAGCGGAGACTTTTCACTTGGAAATGTCAAATCTGGTGTGCCGTGTTTGTTGACGTTCATCGCAGTTATTCAACGTCACCCGTGACGTATAATTAAGCATAGCTCGCGGACGTTTGATTTTGTCTAAATGTCAATGCATTACGTCACTGACGCAGGCGCGTCACGATTCACTTGTAACAATGTTTAGGTCATGTGACCTACCGTGAGTTACTATTTCTGGATTTCACTCCAGAAAGTGATAACTCACTGCCAAACATAGAATAAATGGTGCTCTATGCTAGATAATGTAACCAAACAAACGAAAATATCTACATAGGAAAACGGATATGTGGCCACCCACCCATGTCGTCTGCTGAGCGTCCCAGGAAAAAGTGGGTGCGGGAAAAGTGTGACATGCACAAGGCCCTCAGTGATGTAGTTATGAACAAATGCTTGTTGAAGGACATCCGCATGCTAACCAACTTCTGTCACACCAGTGCTTTGGAGATATCTCACAGTCTGAATCTGAAGTATGCTCCAAAAGAGACTTGAATTTGAGTATGTACAACCGCAGGCAAGGTTCCAGCTAGCAGCTGTGGACAACAACGAAGATGCTAGGCTAGAACAAGCGGTTGCTCTTAAAGCTCGTGAAGGAACATCAGATGTTGGAGAAACAGTGTACAGGGTTTCTCTCAAAAGGAACCAAGGACGTCATGTTGAGGAAGGGATTTGAGTGGCAAAAACTTACAAGTTTGCTCACTCGCAGTAGAGAGAAATCGTGGAAATATTACTGATGGGTAACGAGACACCAAAGACAGCATGTCCATCGCACATTCCAAGGAGTGTCAGTGGTTCTGCACGCAAGGCAAAATCTATTACAGTTGCAGAACATCGCAGCAGACTTCGTTAAAGACCGGCCAGATTGTTTTACAGACCAAAGTTCCGTGTTCATATAATTGAACAGTCTATACAAAATCACGTATGACAAAATAATATACTTTTTTAAAGCAATCATGTATTAACCATAATGCTTGTAACTTCACGCATTCTTGTTTTAAAAATGTAAATAATTTATTTTGTCATTTGTTCCAGGCTTTTAAATAAGATAATATGTCAAGGTAGTTTTCCAGTCGTTGTCCACAGTTCAGCATTTTCCCCTTCTTATAGACCTAATCTGATTTCTCCTCTTTTATAGGCCCATAACAAAACTTTTCTTTTGGGTAAATTTTCAACATGATATTGCATTACAATTCTCAATCTGGTACATTGTTTAAAACATCTGGTCCACAAGTTTCCCATTTCTCATACATTGTAATATCATATTTTTGGAAAGTCGGAACACTGAAGCGAAGAGAACGTAGATTATTTTACAAGTTATCTTTATTTACATGCTTTATAATAGAAATGACCGTGTATCTGCCTACAACTTTAACATTCATATGTACGTAGTATCTGTCCACCAAAAGTTCAAATGATTTTATTAAGTTGTTAATTAAAGTCACACGTCCGTTCTGAACCTCATAATAATCATCATGATTTATAGCCTGTCATCGTAGCCAGGAAAAGGTACTGTTCTCTGTAAACAGAATTTAACAATGAACACATTTTATTGAAAGTCCATGATATTCCTCAGAAGTTCCCCTCCTTGCACCTAGCATAGTCTCCGTTTTCATCCGGAAACTCTTCTCTTACAATTGCCACAACACATGCAAGCGATACCTTGCGCATGTTCTTGCCAAGGCCATAACCTTGGTGCGCCCGTAAACAAAATTGCCTGTACGCTATCAACCTGTTTTGCCTGCAAATACATAATGAGAAAAAGTTCAAGATACTTATGACGCATATCCACTTGAGCATGGTCCCAGGACAATTAAGTTTTCAGCACCCGCAAAGTCGGAGGCGTTTGATTACGCAAGCTTATCACATACGTGTAATTAATAAGGCCATGTAAAGTACACATCACCCACTGCGTGCAGAAGCAGCAATGGTAGTTCCCGTTCCCTGCCTTGTAAAGGCGCAATGCTTTGCTCATTTTTAGTTTGTTACCATTATTTTTGTTATTATTTTTGTCATCGTATAATTTACATTGATTTTCCCAATTTTAAAGCATGTTAAACCTAGCAACTTCATAAAGACAGGTTCATATTTTTAATCCAACACCTGACGTTCACCATCTGCCGCAGTTTGCTACAAATTAACTTACTAGTTACAATGATAAAATTTCCCGTAGTAGCTAATGTAACATTACCGATACAAGGTTTCAACAAAGTATCTGTCTTGCATGAAATACAGGGAAGCGCCGAAAGCTGGACAGGCAGGGTGTTATTACCTTTTTGTCAATGGATCAGGAGCATGACCAGTCATGCGCTTTTACTACATATATTCGACGTGAGTTGTGGCTAGGACAGGGCACAACAGACACACCATTCTGAATTGATTATTTCTTGTCAAACAGCCGTCATCTTGTAGCCTTTCCCACACAATTCTCCACTCTTCTTCGTCGTGGCAACAGACACACATCTTGTCTGTCGCCGTCACCCCGCACTGCTCACACACGCACCATCAATTGTTTTTCTCTTTTCTTCTCCGTCATCATAAATGTCGCCACCACTGTCACTGTTATCATCGGAAGAATAGCTGCTTTCTTCATCTGTAGAGCACTCGGGCTGGAAAGCGGTAGCTTCCACCTCATCCACATCATTTATTACTGTCTTTTTCATCACTCAATTTTTCCTCTCTCAAATTCACTGCTTGAATGCTCAGGGCAAACACACAGAGAGCCTTACAGCCTGTCCAGCTGAAGGGAGGAAACTACGTCGCTTGCTGTGCGCTTT